>OZ026619.1:22830518-23230518 GCA_964020975.1 Hermodice carunculata
CATTGAAATACAATTGTACGTACCATATTATCGCTCAGTAAACAGAACTTCGAGTAATGCCACATTGGCTTGACAAATATGTATTATCACCAAAAAAGAAAAAGGCTGAAGTAAAGAAAGGTGAGCCTAGCAAGAAAACAAATGTAAGAGGTTCGAGAGCGAGTGTCAGTAGGAAAAGTGTGGAAGATGTGTCTAAAAGCGTGAATGTGGTGGACAGTGTCAGCGATGCAAGTTGGACATGTTTTGTTTGTAAAGGAGTGTATGATGGTGAGGATGATAAGATTCTGGAATGTGACGGTGATTGCAAGCACTATTTTTGTGTGAAATGTATTGACATGAGTGATGCTCATTATGAGACTATGCAAAGACCAGACTGTGTCTGGTTTTGTCCTACTTGTGCAGAAGACGTCAGACGAAGTAAACACAGGAAATCAAGTACAGGACAAAGAGATGAATTAGACATTGAGAAAATGTTATCTCACCACCTTGAAGAAGCAAATAAAAAAGTCCTGTCACTGGAAAACAAAATCGAAACGAAGCTAAATAACTACGTAAATGATGTACCAGAGAAAATTAGTAAGTCTTGGGCGGAACAAGTTGGCAGTAACCAGAGTGAAAAAAATGAGTCAAATATGAAAAAGATTATCAAGGAGACCATGATTGAACAAAAGAGAGATGAGAGATCCAGAGAGATGAGAGAAGAGAACATAATCATCCACAGGGTAAAAGAAAGTAACGATGAAAACCCTGCACAAAGAAAGCAGCATGATATTGACTTTTTTCAGTCATTGTGTACAGAGGAATTAGGGCTTCAAAATATTGAAACCAAAGACGCGATTGGACTAGGCAAAAAGAAGGAAGAACAGGACAAAACAAGGCCCTTAAAGATATCATTAAAAGACAAAGACGACAAACAGAAAATTATGAGAAGTTTGTGGAAACTACGAAATGCTCAAGAGAAATTTAAGCAGATCAGTGTAATGAACGATTTGTCGTTGGAAAAAAGAGAGGTGGTGAGAGCCAAAGTTGCAGAAGCTAAAGAAACAACCCAATCAGAGGGGGGAACTGGGTTTACCAAGTCCGGGGCCCTCCCTGGGATCTGAAAATGGTCAGACTGAAAAAAAAAGGAAACCCGTTAGAACCCATTCAAAAGCGTCATGAAAACAAAGGACAAGAAATAGAAATAAAGTGCCTGAAACAGTCTCTCAGAACATTGTATACTAATAAAGATTGTATAACAAACAAGAAACCTGAATATTTCAGTATAATAAGTGAATACAACCCTGACATAATAGTTACAACAGAAACTAATCAAAAAAATCAAAGGTTTAGAATGACAAAAACTGAATTACACATTCCGGAATACATTTTGTTCACAAATGCTGAAGAAGAAGGTAAAAGGGGTGTCTCAATTCATATTAAGGAAACATTACAACCCAAGGAGGTCAATAAATTGAAATGAACTGAATTTTGTGAGGTGATACCAGTTGAAATTAAGTTGCACAGGGGTGACAAACTTTTAATTTTGGGTATCTACAGAAGTCCTAATTCAAGTAAGGAAAATAATGCCATGTTAAATCAACTGATACAAAATAGCACGACGCTCGGGTATTCTCACTTACTGTTTTTGGGAGACTTTAATTACCCAGAAATTAAATGGAACAATGAGGGCGGTACAACTCAATCAGTAATTAATGAAGCAGGAAAATTTTTGGAAGCTGTATGTGACTCTTATTTGTGTCAACATGTGACTTTCAGTACAAGGTTCCAAATAAATCAAGAATCAAATATATTGGATCTAATACTAACAAATGAGGAAAATATGGTCAGTAATCTTGAAGCAAAAGCACCTATAGGTAAGAGTGACCACGTTGTTATCACTTTTGATTATAACTATTATACGCAAGAAACTTTTAAAGAAAAAACCTGCTACCAATATTCAAGAGGGAATTACAACCAAATGAGCAAAGACCTACATATTGATTGGGAGTCGCTATTTAAAGACAAGAATCTTGAGGAATGTTGGGGCATATTTCGTACAACGCTCAAGAGGGCACAAGATAAAAATATTCCTCATAAAACTGTATCAAATGAAAATATAAACAAATTGACTTGGATGAAAAAAAAGACAAAATGTAAGCTACGTAAAAATATAAACTATGGAAAAAGTACTGTGAAACTAAATCATATGAAGACTATGTAAAATATACAAAGGCCCGTAACCAGGCAAGGTGGGCAACTAGGCGGGCTTTAAAACAGTATGAAAAGGAAATAGCTGGGCACATAAAGATAAACCCAAAACTTTTTTGGAAGTACGTGAATTCAAAATCAAAAATTAGAGACTGTATTCCTGACCTTGAATGGGAGCAGAAGACGCTGGTAAATAATAATGAAAAAGCAGAAGTATTGAACAATTTTTTTGTAAGCACATTTACAAAGGAAAACCTAAGCAATGTCCCAGAGCCTAGGCAAAGGGAAGTTATACATGAACCGGAAGAGTTGGAAATTAGTTGTGAAGATATTTTGAAAAGACTAAATAAACTTAACGTGAACAAATCTATGGGCCCAGACAAAATCCATCCTAGAGTTTTAAAGGAAACTGCTGAATCAATAAAATTACCACTCCAGATAATTTTCAGGAAGTCATTACAGACTGGAACTATCCCAAGTGACTGGAAGCAAAGTCATATAACTCCTATACACAAAAAGGGATCAAAAAAATTACCTAGCAACTATAGACCTGTTAGTCTCACCTCGGTTGTCTGTAAACTACTTGAAGGAATTATCAAAGATCACGTCATGGATCATTTTAAAATAAATGGTCTGTTATCTACACACCAGCATGGATTTTTACATGGTAGATCTACAATAACACAACTGTTAGAAACGATAGATAAATGGACAGCATGGCTTGAAGATGGAAACCCAATTGATGTTATTTACTTGGATTTTCAAAAGGCGTTTGATTCTGTACCCATACATCATCTACTGCTGAAAGTAAAAAGTTATGGCATCACTGGAAACCTACATAAGTGGACTGAATCTTTTTTAACAGGAAGCCAACAGAGAGTAAATATATACGGAAGCAAGTCTAATTGGAAGGATTTTATCAGTGGAGTACCACAGGGTAGTGTCCTGGGACCCACCTTGTTCTTAATATTTATAAACGACATGCCTGAAGCTGTTAATGCATTTATTAAGTTATTTGCTGATGATGCCAAATTATTTAAGCCAGTTCCAACAGTCACCGATTGCGAAGAAATGCAACTAGATAACAGACAACTAGAAAGTTGGGCAGTCGATTGGCAACTTAATTTTCATCCACATAAGTGCACAGTGTTGAGACTAGGGAAAAATCATCCAAACTTCCAATATAAAATGTTTGATTCAGGTCAAGAAGTGCCTCTAGACATAAAATCTTCGGAAAAAGACCTAGGAGTCTGGATAGACAAGGAATTGAACTTTGAGCTACACATTTCAGAAATGGTGAAGAAAGCAAACAGAATAACTGGACTTATGTGGAGATCATTTGAACATATTGACAAGGAAGTTTTTAAATTATTGTATACATCCATGATCAGGCCACATTTAGAATATGGTGCTCCCATATGGTCCCCACATTTATGGAAAATGGCTGACTTAATTGAATCTGTACAAAGGAGGGCCACCAAGAGAGTCCCTAATATGAGTAATTTGACTTATGTGGAAAGACTGAAACGACTGTGTTGATGAAGTTAATTACATTTTACAAAAGGGAGTAGCTGAGACTGAAAATTGGCTTTGTGATAACAGACTGAAAGTAAACACAAAAAATCCCATTCACTCTTATTGTCCGATCATAATAACAATAAGGCATTAGACATCTCTTTATAGGGCAAGAAATCGATGAGGCAGATTATGTAAAGTACTTTGGTGTTACGATTGACGATCAGCTGACCTGGCATCAAGATTTAGTGGATGTGTATAAAATGGTGCATAGTAAAGTAGCTGTACTCCGTCATTTAACCACCTCAGTCTCAAGTAGTTTACAATACAATACAATACAATACAATACAATACAAATCTTGATTCATCCTCGGCGTTAAAAACAGAGAACATTATCTCCAAGCTATTATAACCGAGTATGAGGGTATAATAGTATAACAGTTCCATAGGAAAGTAATAAAAGTACATGGTCCAGTGTGACCTGGAAGAAGTTAGAAAAACATTGTCAAGGCTTACTAAAAGAAGTGATAGGCAGCCATGATAATTACAATGTTGGAGTTATCATGGGTGATCACTTAGGTGGAGGGAGGCTTTACCAGCGACAGTGGTCTGTAATATAGAGGTTTGATTTGCAATATCTGCATGAGCACCTTGGGCCGTCCCATTTTTTAATTATTCTTTTGAAGATATTCACATTTGGAGCAGTTTTGAATTCCTCCGGTAAGGCATTCCACATTTTTATCCCCTGATATGTGAAAGATTTGACAGCAGCTTTTTCTGTGTGGAGAAGTTTATTTCTCAATTTCGATGGTATGGGATTTTCGACTTCCATCCCATGATTTCCGGGAATGAATAAATTTGTAATAAATGCAGGGCCAATTCGGTGTAAAGCTTTGTAGACTTCGGTAGCCATTTTATGTAATCTAGATAGTGCTAGGCTTGGCATGTTTGCCATTTCTAGCAAGTCAAGATAACCTCTACTATAGTCATTGAATACAAAACGTAAGCCCGTTCTTGCAGTTTTCCCAGTTTGAGAGTGTTTGTTTTACTAGTAAAATGCCAGACTAGTGGGCAATAATTAAAGTGGCACATGATAAAACTTCTGTATATACAGAGTTTGGTATTTTTGTCTAGGTACCCAGCTAAGCGTTTCAGGGCATTTATCTGCCTGCTTGCTTTGTTACATAATTCAGAAATGTATTTATTACAATCTAGTTTGTGGTCAAGCCAGACGCCAAGGAGTTTGACGTAATCCTCACATTTTCCGGTATTGCCATTTAATTCAAAGTTAGTTTTGGTATGCTGGCGATAACTGATTATCATAGCCTGGAATTTTCCGGCATTTGCTTGCATTTGGTTCACATTGAACTAGTCAATGGCCAAATTTGCTTCCTGGGTCAGGATAGTAGTGAGGTGGTCTTTTGACCGGCTGCTGGGGTATATAGCATTGTCATCGGCGAAATTTACCAAGCAGGCCGAATTTATGGAAAAATACAGGTCGTATATAAAAATATTAAAGAGGGCCGGTCCAAGGATCGAGCAGACTCTTTGTTTGCGCTGTCTCAGATAGTTGGTTATTAGTCGCACAATGTTTATTTCCATTCAATATGCTTGGAGTTTGACTATCAGCAGATCATGCGGAAGACAGTCAAAAGCCTTACTAAGGTCCATTAATATGGTACCTATGTATTTTCGACTTTTTCCCGTCCTGTATGAGTCTCAAGAGAGCTGTTTGACAGCCATAATGTTTTCTGAATGCAGCAACATATTCAGACAAAATTTGGTCCAGGAAAGGATCCATCTGGTTAAGGAGGATCCTTTCGAACATTTTAGAGATGGAAGTCAGAACACTAATTGGTCTGTAGTTTGCCCTACAGAGAGGATCGCCCTTTTAAAACCCAGGATTTACAGGTCACACTCAAAGTTTTCCTGATTAAAATCCTTAAAACTTCTATATGTAATCTCTTCGGGTTTCATTTTAAGCAGATGTGCCTTAAAAATAGTGTAGTGAGTTTATGGCAGTCACTAACACCTGTTTCAAGACAGCCGCTCTTTGCAAAATGGAAGTGTCTGTTTGGTAAGAAAACATCAAGCAGAGAGCTGTTTGAGTGAGTTTTACATGTAGGTTCTGTGATGAGATTTCTTAGGTCAAAAGTATCACATACGTCACGAAGTGTTCTGTCCATTTGGTGGTGCACCACCTTTAAAAATATGGCTATAAGTAGCCAATAAAGTGTCAATAGTTAGAGTCATAGTCTCTGCGAACATTTTATCAGGTACTTTTGGTGGATTGTAGGCAAACAACAAACACCATCTTGCCTTTTTTATGGTACACTCAATGGGCAAAATTTCGATGTGCTGACATGTTGATTAGACGTTGTTTACAACTCATGCTGGCAGGTCAGCTCTAATATAAACTAGTAAGCCTCCACCATGACAGTTTCGGTCACGTGTAAACATTCTGCATTGCGGGTACTCAAATTGGGGATCTAGGAAGGAAATGTCTGATTTTGTTTCCGCAATACACAATATATCAAAGATTTGCTTGTTTAAAATGTCTTGGATATAGTTATGTTTACATCGAATGCTATTTATATTAAGATGTCCGACAATGAGATTTTTCCAGTATTGTCTTCTAATGTCCTGTAGTGGGTCATATTCATCTGCATCGTGGCTCTCCTCAGCCGACACCTCCGGGGTTGAGATATCCATCAGAATTTCTTGATAATTGGTATTGAACGAGGAGTCAAGGTCTGATGTAGAGCCCAGTCTATCAGAAGATACAGCTGTAAACGGTAACTGGCCAAGGAGGCATTTGTGGCAGCGCCAATGAAAGTCTTGGCCCTTGGCTTGTAGATAAATATATAGCTCGGGGTTTACATGTCCACATTTTATGTGCACCCATAAGTCACATTAATCACATAGCAAGGCACGATGTGTTTTGGCCATTGGTTTGGTACATACTCCACATGGGTGTTTGGTTGGCCCATGGTTGATCTGGATATCCCGTGCAGTCAGTAGGAGTGCAGCAGTTTGTTTCAAACAATTTATTTTTCTTGTATACAGCCAAGCTTAGAATATGCAGACACTGTGTGGAACATTTGTGATACTAGTGGGTCTCAATGACTTCAAAAACTTCAAAATTACGTCGCCAGGATAATATGTAATAGCTTCAATTTCAGAAATACAAGGGGACTTTATCTTGTTTTTAATCTTAGATGGCAAACATTGGAACAACGTAGAAAATTTCTTGCCACAACCCCTCATGTATAAATTTATCAATAACCTTGCTTCCTACTATCGCTGTGATCAGTTTACTTTTTGTTCCAATTCTCACATTTATAATACCATGTACCAATTTATTCCAACTTATAGACGAGCCCACGGGTTTGACGGACTTCTCCAATAGCTTATTAGATATCCTTATAACCGACTCATCTGGATTCATTGTAAATAGTGGTGAGCTCCCTCCAATATCTACTGTTATTCTGTCATATTCTGCATGGCGAGCCAAGTGTAACATCAATTTTGTGGTTATTTTATTCCATTTCGTGGATGAAATCTGTAAACTCTAACAATTTCGTCCACAGAATTGTTAATAAAATCGATTCTGATCACAGGATCCATAAGTTTATCAATTATGTGCACTAAATTCAAAAGTTTATCAATTACGTCCACTAAATCCAAAAGTTTATCAATTACGTGCACGAAATCAAGTAAATTTATCAATTACGTTCACAAAATCGAGTAAAGTTGCCAATTTTGTGCACAAATAGAGGTTATTTTAATCCATTTCGTAAACGAAATCCGTAAACTCTAACAATTTCGGCCACGGAATTGTTCAGTATATCAATTCTGTTCACAGAATCCATAAGTTTATCAGTTACCTCCACGAAATCGTGTAAGTTTATCAATTACGTCCACAAAGTCGAGTAAAGCTACCATTTTTGTCCAAAAAAAAAAGCGTTTAAGCTTACCCACAGTGTTCACAAAATCTTGTAAGTCTGCCGATTTTTTCCACGAAATTTTGAAAAAACCTTAGGATACTGTAGAAAATCCATATCGATTCTGTCAACAAAGTTGTCAATGAATTTATCAGTTTTGTCCACAAACTTCTAATATATAATTTACAGAATTGAACAAGTTTTCACGAAATTGTACGGTTTATAAGATTCTGTGGACGAAATTGGAAAAGAAAATCGCGAAATCCAATCAGTTTCACATAATTCATTAAAGGCTGTTGTTTCATTTCTGTGTGTATAATTTTGAATTTCGTCCACAAAATGGTATAATGTTGTCACTTTAGTGTGCAAGTTGTTATTTCGTTCGTAAAATTGAGTAACCTTTCAATTTTGTCCAAATTATTATCACGAAATTCAAACCATTCTATTGATTTTGTCGACCGAAACGGTATTTAGTTCACAACATCCTTTAAGATTTATCTAGTTTCGTGCACAAAATTGGAAGGAATGACTTTTTGTGCACAGAATCGCAAATGAAATTTCGAAACTGTGTAAAGCCACAGAATCGTTAGCGTTGTCATTTTTGTGATTTCGTACAATGACTAATAGAGGGCATCTGTCACCAGTCTGGAAATAAGTTACGTGCCCGATTAACCGCAGGCCATCATAATAAAACGAGGATGTAGATGCGAACGGCAGAGCCCATGCTGAAACGCGGACCCCGAATTGTATATTTTGCATGGCACTATATTCCTTGAAGTATAATTTATGGACCAGCAAAATTCCAGGTCTTAAAAATGCTCATTTATCAAGAAATTTGAAGTTCCACAAACTCTAGCTTGTTTCAGGAGTTTGCATTACACTCACCACTGACCTCTGTGACCCTAGACCCGGGGTTAGTGACGGCACAGGCCGCACCGTCCACCTTCCATTATGGGACAGCCAATGGCTAAGTCGTTAACGTGAGTTTATTTGACTGTCAGTTTTTTTTCTAAGTGTAGGTCTAGCATACCGTGAGGTAGGCCTAAAACCGGACAGTTTAAAAAATTTGCTGGAAAGCGAATTTCTGCATTTGTTTGTTTTTTTCTCCTTTGTCTGCGAAGCAGGCCTGCTACCTCCATGGCAACAATATTAATTTCCATATCAATAAAAGGCGAGTGACTCCCAAAAGGCAAGTTTATCTCAGGAGTTCTACGAATATAGGAATGTGTCGATTTACCCCAGACCGGTATACAGGGCCTTCACTAAATTTTGGTCATTCCTCTGTCTTGTGGCTTCTCGTCAACACGCAAAAAGCTGCATAATTTCTTTCTTTCTTTCTTTCTTTCTTTCTTTCTTTCTTTCTTTCTTTCTTAGGTTCAGTGGGCCTATACTCTTTTAGGCAGAGGATGATGGATTGGTAATGAAGAACATTGGGTGTAATCCTTGAAGATGTCTGCCTGTCCGCCATCCTATATAAATCTAGGCTTCGTTGTGATAAGCGGACAGTTCTTCGAGCTTATAATAGGACCAAAGATAAAAAACATGATCTACAAGCTTGGAGTACTTAAAGAATCTTCGTAATCAATATCACGATCACCTGAAATGTGCGAATAAGATCACAATAGTAAACTTAGCGCTTCTTTAAAAAGCGCTAAGCATTAAAACAAAGCTTTGCGGCGCAACAGTTTATGAGTAGAAATCAATTTTCGTTTATTGTGACCGACAGCTTATGAAAAGCCAAAATATTCAATTCCTTTTTCTTAAGTCAGAGCAACCTTGATACTTCAAGGGACCTAATTATTCCAAGTGTCGACACCCCCGCTGTTGTACTTGACTCTATTCAAATTGATCAAAGCGAAGTCTTTGACATTCTTAAGAGCTTAGATATCACTAAGGCCGCTGGCCCAGATGGAATCAGCGCCAGACTTCTGAAGGACGGACCAACATCAATTTGTGTATCGTTAACCAAACTTTTTAACCTTTCTCTTAAGCTGGCAACTTTCCCCAGTTTATGGAAACAAGCCAACTTCACCCCCTTATATAAAAAGGGCAACTCACATTTATGTAACAACTATCGCCCTATTTCTCTCTTAAGCTGCATTGGAAAAAATATGGAGAAAACTATTTTAAACACGTTTTTAACTTTTTAGAGAAAACTTCCTTTTATCGGCAAATCAGTCGAGATTTATACTCGGCGATTCCACTGTTAATCAACTCTTATCTTTATATCACGAATATTGTCCTGCCATTGATCTTGAAAAGAAAGTGCGAATCGTCTTTCTCGACATTAGCAAGGCAATCAATCGTGTTTGGCATGCTAATCTTCTTTACAAATTGGGACATAATGGGGTATCTGGTTCACTTTCAAACTGGATTCGAAATTATTTGTCTAACCGATAACAACGGGTAGTTTATAAATGGTCAATCATCTGAATGGGGTACCATAAATGCTGGTATTCCCCAGGGCTCTGTTCTAGGGCCTTTATTGTTCTTGATATTTATAAACGATTTACTTGACATTGTGCGGTCGAATATGAAAACTTTTTGCGGATGTATACTTTTCTGTTACTCTCGGTTGACAATTCAAACTGAACTGCAAATATGTTTAATAGTGATATCTTATCTATTGATTCATGGTATGACGACTGGATGGTGACATTAATGCCCAGAAAACCGATGCTATTTTAATTTTTCGGAAAAGAGACCCAGTACAACACCCTCCGTTAGTATTTCAAGATCACCAGCTGGAACATGTGGATCAACATAAGCACCTAGGGCTTGTTTTTCGGAATGTCTTTAGATGGAATGATCATATATTAATACTATTGTGGCTAAGGCCACTAAACAACTAAATATTTTGAAAACGCTCCAATTTTGTTTCCACAGAAAAACGTTAGAAATTATCTATACCTTCTTTCTAACACCTCTCATGGAATATGGTAATGTTGTCTTGGATGGCTGCACTTCATCAGATGCATTGAAATTGCAGAGAATTCAATTGGCTGCTGCTAGTGTTATTTCTGGTGCTATGTGCACCACATCTTATGCTAAACTATCTGAAGAAACTGGTCTTTCTACATTGGCAAAACGTAGGGAAGTAAGTAAACTAATCTTAATGTACAAAATCACTAATATCCTGGTTCCTGAATATCTGAGCAGAATAATTTCTAATGAACAAAATTGTAACAGAAGGTGTATAACAAGACAAGCCCCTGACTTGCCTCAATTAAGAACCAGAACTGATTTATTTGAGAATTCTTTCCTTCCTTCTACGATAAAACTTTAGAACCAACTGCCTCGATGTGAGAAACTGTACTACGTTAGTTGAATTTAAAAACAAAATTTCCTCAAATGTGACTCGATCACTCAGGCAAACAGAATTGTACTATGTTGGTAACAGAACTGCCGCAGTTCTGCATACAAGACTGCGTTTAGGCTGCAGCCAGTTGAATGCACATCAATTTGATATTGGTGTCACTCAATCACCAAATTGTAGTTACAATCAAGCGATTGAAGAAGTATGGCTCTTCTTTTTCGTATGTCCGTATTATGCTGTTTCTCCTGATCACCTTTAGAGATATAGTAACAAATTATGCCCCTTTCGGCCTTGAAATCGTTTTAGATGGCGTTTCCGAAAGTACTCTTGAAATTAATAAGAAAATATTCCTGGCAGTCCAAGATAACATTCTAAACAATAAACGTTTTCAAACTGGTGTTGTCACACGATGAATTGACTTACAATCAATCCTGCTTTTGTATTTTATCTATACTCCATAATTATGAATATTCAATGGCATTGATGTCAAACAGCAATTTAATTGCTTCTCTACAATCGCCCCACTGTCTGTCTTGTGATTTGTGGTGTCTGTCGTTTCTTTGTTGATCTGGAGCAGTGCTCTTCCTCCTGGCAGTTTTTGACTGCCAGCAGTTTAGAGCTTTGCTCTGGACCTTTGACGTCTCGTTTGTCCTGTGAGTTTGTCTTTTTTGTAACAAGAGGGGTTAATATAGGGCCTTGCCCTTCTTCCCAACGGTTTTCTTTTTTGAATGAAATATGTTTAAACCAACCAATTAGTGAGCAGAATCCACAAGCGCGTGTCTGCTCGGGGCGGGCGGGGGGGGGGGGGGCAGCCGCAGGTGGTAATGGCAAGGCAGTTCAAATTCTAACCGTAGCCAGGCTTTTTTCACCTGCACACTATTAAAACAACTCTTTAATAATTTGCCTTGAATTTTCGTCACTGTGTTCCATTAGCATTATCCAATTTGCAATCTTGTAAATATTTTGAATTGTTAATCAAAATTTTACATTGATACTCAGCTGCAATTAATATATCAACATATGAGACGCATGTTGTTCAATCAGCTTTGTATACCCTTTTAACGCTTTAAAATACATTATTGTACAGTTCTGTCCCATATTTTTCCTATATTTAAATGTACATAAAACTGGGGATATTCGGAATTTTTCTTGAAAAACTATAAAAGACAAAATTCGGTAAAACTCCAGTAATTCGTTTAACAAGCTGACAAATATGTAAAGAGGGAAGTCGCGCTAAAGGGACGGTTTGCGTCTTCCCATAATGTCCCTTGAAGCACTATTAAAAGCAGATATTTTTCTAAAAAAACAATTATGCAGAAATACTTCTTTCAAAATGCATTGTATCAGAACTAGAGCCCCTCCGTTATGATCAGACATCAGTCTTGCCTGCGTGAATGATCATATGGATTTCCTGTATTCTACAAAATATCAATTATGTATAATGCACAGACAGTTAAAAACCAAAAGGCTCGAGCGTTTAAACCTATGGCCTTTCGGGGGTTTTATTTGTTCTATGTGTACCCTATATTTATTGCGACAGAAAAAAATACATATTTTCGCACGTTGGGTGAGGGGCACTGTGGGGCACGTTATTACTGTGAGACACCAAGCAGCATTAACTCTGATAATTTGGAGTAAGTAATAGTTTGTCAACTGTTATACATTATAGGCCATCATCCACTGCTTTTTTTTTGAAAAAATAATATTCTTCCAGAATGTCTATAATTGTATTTCACACTTTCCAGACATGTAGTTTATGTGTGTTTTCTGTTGTTTGAATTCTCAACTTCAATATAATTGTTATTGTAATGAAATCAATCAACACATAGAGTGACAAAAATAAACTTCCGATTCAAATTAATATATGTTGTGTGTAATTTGAAACGTGGTCAGGTTTTTTGGTGCTGATAAGATTATCATTTCTTTTTAAATTATTTTGTGTGACTAATTCTAAACATATTTTTCATAATTCATGTACATTTTGAGTTGTTGCAATCATGTGCATCTGACGAACTCTAAACTGTTTTACTTTATTCATATACGTGGCGAATTATGCAGTTAGGCAGCGGTGCGGTCACTTTAGCCTGCATACAGGCTGTCATTTTTTTTTGCAACCAAAGATTTCGAAGACCTTAGAACTCTACATCAACGACGTCTCGTCCTTTCCAGCAACTTGTCCATACAAGCATTTTTTCTTTGTTTATGTTGCTTTACACGCCCTCTCTTTAATCAGCTCTTCATTTCTGTCAAATTCCCCCCAATTCTCCAGCACGTCAATGAGGAGATTATTCTACACTGGCTTCATTTTAACCCTTTCCCCCTTAAACCGGCGAAAAACGGCTGATGGTCAAATGTCGTCTGCTTCAGTGTTTTCAACTAATTTCAACAGTAATGAAAAAACAATTTTGAATGAAAATGGTTTATGAGCACTATCAAGATCACATGCCCCAGGTCAACAACTTTCCTTGGCATGGGCACTTAGTGCCCAACTCATGCCAAGGAAAGTTGTTGACTCAAGTATCAATTCAGGGGGGGAAGGGTTAAACATTACCATGTATTGTTAAATGCGCAAGTGACTCCCTTGGTTAGTTAGCATCTTCAACAAATGTGTTGCATAGTACTTAAGCAACAAAATTGTCAGTGTACCCAAAATGTTTGGAATAAGAGCTTCGTATGACTGATTACTCATCATGTTAACAAGTTTTCATTGATTAAAGCAAAGCTTATCAATGAATTAGTCACATGGTCAAACTTGTACATCTGTTCTGTTGGAGATCTAGAGGAGGCCTCTCTATTGCCGTGGGATCCGTGCCACGTTTGATGATAAACAGTAAAGCATATTACATCAAAGCAGTGCAATACATAGAAAGCTCATCTCTGCAATATTTTCAAGGAACTTATATCCCTACAGTGAATGCACCATGTTTTGGTGTCTACATGGGGCTCTCTCTGTGACAGTCAACCGTGATAAAAGATAAAAGATTGCGCAGCAATGCAGTTAGCTCATACTGACAGCAAGACAGGTTCCCCTAAACAAAGGTTTCTACACCACATTAAAACTTGATCATAGTTATCCTCACATCATTAGGTACTCATTTGAAGTACATATAAAAGGATGTAAATAAATAGTCTAGATTTACCAAGTTAAGACAAATCAGCATCTACACACTCGTGGACCTAGACTGTGGCTGTCAATGCGTGTAAGCCCCACAGCATCCAAAATCTTTGTCGCAAGTTACAGGTAAAATTCACAAGAAACACTAATAATGACTTACTACGGTGTGCTAACTTGTGTGTGTGATAAATAAGAATACCACAAAACGCAACAAGAGACAACTACAACCAAAGATGGCTAAACTGGATTGGGCTTTCAGGTGCAGCGCTATGCAAAAGGTGATTTATGCAGGGCGTACACTGTGACGTCAGTGTTGAAACCACAAGCGACTTAAAACTTGGTTTCGCACTGAATTTAGCAGAGAGATGTCACACATCGTGTTCCATGAGGTATTTCCCAACCCACGAAGAGAAAAATTACAGTTTGCTTTGTCAAGAAGTACAGCAACAATTCATCTTCTGCCAAAAATAATGTTGCTAAGCTAATCCAAACAAATGCTTTGCTGGAGAGCCACCATTGAGAAAGCTTCTTCAGGACAAAACGGGTCACACGTAAAAAAAAAGGATTTACTCCCACCAAAGCTCACCAAGAACATCAGCATATTTTAAGCCTGGTGCTTGTAACTTACTTTTCAAAAAGTGTTGCTCCTTCACATATTTCACATGATGTATCTAATGTATGTTAACGAATGTGCGCGAGGATGTATCTCATGTATATTAAAGAATATGTGCGGGGATTAACTTCTTTTGATAAGTTGGTATTCCCTTTGTGGCTTTTTCTTTTGATGTGACATACACAGACAGGCAACTATCTCAAAAAATACAATACAATACAATACAATACAAGACGAGACAAGCTTTATTTATACTCAGTTTTTACAACGAATGAACATTAGCTTCCCAGTTATTTTGACCGAGTGTGCAATAATAAAGGATAATGAAGGAGTGAAACATGTGTGTTTGTGTGCGTGTGTGTATGTATGTAGGTAGGTGTGTGTGTGTCTGTGTGTGTGTCTGTGTGTGTGGCTGAGTATAACAACTACACCTTAAAAATTCAGACAGGAAACTATATTTTAAAAAGATTCCATGTTGATCATCCATGTAATATGGCTGTCCGACATAGGGGTCTATTCTTGGACCCACAATTTTTAATATCTTCATGATTGACATTTTCTGCTTTGGGAAAGGCGGGTTTCTGTTCAATTACGCCGATGACAATACTTTTATGGCAAAAGCCAATATCAAACAAGAACTAGTCAACAAGATTTCCCAGAATGGTGAAAATGTTATTCCATGGTGCTCCTGCAATCAAATGGAGGCAACACTACAAAGTTCCACGTTATGATCTCTAACGAGGCAACCTCATCTGAAAATGTTTTCGATGGGACAAGAGTACATTGTGTCAAAATGTTCAGACTGCTGGGAGTCCAACTGGACAACAAGCTTAACTCTTCCGAACATATCTCTAATATCACAAAATCCGCCACTTAGCATCTAAATTGTTTAAAACGTTTTGGGCATTTTCTAGATGAAAATACTAGACTTTACAAATCCTCTGTGTCGTTCAATTTTAATCATTGTCCAGCAGTCTGGCACTTTTGTGTTGCTTCTAATACATAGAAACTAAAATCCAATTTCAAGCCAGTGACTATGTTTCACTTTTGAAAAAAGCAAACCTCCCAACTTTCAAGATTTAGCCAGATTACCATAGAAGTTTTAAAGCATTTCATAGGCTTGGCCCAGTATACATATGCAATCTGTTAAATTTAAGTTCCCATGGGTGCTTACTAAGGTAAACAAACAAACAAACAAACAATATAAACTTATTTCAAGCACACAACAGGACTAACACTGGAGGCTTACATTCCATAACACATATGGGGGCCAAGGTCTAGAATAGCCTTGCCACTGGGTTGAGAACTGTTATCAATATTAAAATGTTCAACATTCAAACAAAAAGTTGGAAGGGCCCAACTTGCAAATGTAATTTTTCGCAGGTTCAGATTTGAAATACGGACCACTGACAGTTTGAGTGCTCAAATTTGATTGTCTTGTCTTGTCTTGCCTTTTATGCTCATCTTATCGACTGTTATAAAAATTTCTTTTTTTTTCACATGTTTTATATTGTACCTTTAGCACAAATCGGTGAATAAAAGCTGCATATTATCAGCTAATGTTGTATTGTTTAAAAACTGAGTATAACTAAGGACTTGTATCCTATATCTAACTGTCCACAATAGGACTGACATACACTTCATGTGTTCAAACAACCATGTTAAGGAAGCTCATTGGTGTCAACCTTTTAAATCTCTCTCTCTTTTTTTCTTGTTATAACCATATTCTTTCTTGATATACAAGAACAATTGTAATTATATCTTTTTTCTTGTTATTACAAGAAAAAAATCTTGTTACTACAACTTTTTTCTTCTTATTATAAGAAAGAATCTTGTTTTCACAAGCTTTTTCTTGTTAATACAAGACAAAATCTTGTTAGTACAATTTTTTGCTTGTTATTACATTTTTTTCTTGTTTCAACAAGAAAACAATCTTGTTAATTCAACTTATTTTGTGTTATAACCACATTTTTTCTTATTACAACTGTTTTATCTTGTTACAATGAGAATAAATCTTGTATTTTGAACTCAAATACTTCATGTGAAATGTTTCGTAAGTCTATTTTTTAAATGGCCCCTTTCCGCCCGTCTGTCCGCCCCTCCGTCCGACATGGAAATTGTCACATTTGTATCGCACGTATCTAAAACACATTTGAGGTACAACCATGAAATGTGCAAACATTGATCAATATATGAAGGTGTGATTCTGGAGTTTTCTTTGTCTCTTGGATCAATTATCTTCCGCTAATTAATCATTAATTTGTGAAAATGTTGATTCGACGTTGGACTTGTCACATTTGTGTCGGGCATATCTTAGGACGGGTTTTTTTATTTTGGGCTATCAAACCTAATAGAATAATTTATTAATATATGAATATGTGCACTCGGGGTTTCGTTTGTCTCTTGGTTTAATTATCTTCTGTTCATGTTTCACCTATAAACTTGGTGGAAATGTCCATTCTGTGAACTTGTTGGCTCCTGTCAAACTTGTCATGTGTATTTCATAAAGTGTTTGAGGTACAGATATGAAACTTTGATCAATATGTGAAGATGTACCCCTGTTGTTTTTATTGTCTCTTGGCTGAATTATTCCCTGTTGATAATCATTAATTAACTTAGTGAAAATTAAAATTGCAGGAAAATGAGTATTGGGTTTTGTCAAACTTGTGCCATGTGCAGCACAGGAAGCACATCAGGTATATCCATGGAATTTGGTAGGAATATCAATCAATATGTGAAACGATATGTGTATATAATCATTATCTAAATGAAGATTTCACAATATGCTTGAAGGCGTATAACAATTAGATTCTGCTCTTTCCAGTACTGATGGTGGCAATGACGTTTTGGGGGAATACTTGTCATTTAGCCACTTTTCTAGTTTTTCTTCCCCCCCCCCCCTCTTTTTTAAATAGGAACTGAAGGTAGTTAAGTAATGTATGGGGAGGATAACAATGTGTTCTACCGGGCATCTGTGATACTTTTTCAACGTTTCTAACTTCCTCAGTTGAATATAAAAAGAAGTGATAATCTGCCTGTAATAAGTTATAACAAGGAAATAAGTTGAAACAAGATTTTTTTCTTGTTAAAAGAATAAAAAAAATGAAATAAGATTTTTTCTAGTTATACCTAGAAAAAGTCGGAATAACAAGATTTTTTTCTTGTTATAATTAGAAAAGAAGTTGTAATAATATTTTTCTCTTAATAAGAAAACAAAGTCGTAATAACATTTTTATGTAGTCATTACAAGAAAAAGTTGTGATAACAAGATTTTTTGTCATAACAATAAAAATGTAATGAAAAGAAAAAGGTTTTGATATATATTTTTGCTCGCTATAAAAACAAAAAAGTTGAAAAAATAAGAACTTTTTGTTGTAACAAGACAAAAAGTTGTAATAACAAGACAAGAAAAATGTAATAACAAGAGAAGATACAATGTCCTAATAACAAGATTTTCTTGTAATAACAAGAAAACAGGTGTAATATCAAGACTTTTTCAGAGACAGAGAGACAGAGAGACAGAGACATTAGGTTGACCCCTATGAACTTCCGTACCATGTCACGCTCACATGGTAGGACTGAAATACGGTGTTTTTATGTCCGGAGAGAGCACATTTTTCGTCACACGTTACCTACAAATGTCCTCCCCAGTGACAGAAAACACCACATGTAACTCCTACCCATGTACGTTTCTATTCACTCTATGTTTAACTGTGCACTTACCACAACAATTATGCCCTACAGGCCTATTTGCAACGGTGATCGGTGTGCTATCTATGTTCACGCTGGTTGTAGTCCTACTGCGTCACAGCTGATGTGCAATCGAACAGCGACCGGCATATTTGGTTTTATGTACGTGTTAATGCACCACGTCATTGTTGCTGGTGAGTCACAATTTAGTTGCAACTATTTTTCCGTCATGTGACTAGGATGGATTTTTTTGTTTTAAATCCCTCATTCTCTAATTTAACACACAACTGAAGACAAGAATTTCTCCAAACTCCCAATTCAAAAATTTTACACGTACACACAGTGGCGTAAATGAGCAGCAAGAATTAATGGCATGGCATTTAAGAGGAACATGTTTTTCGACTTTCCAAAAGACGTCTTTGTCACCATATGTGCCATGACGAATAGAATGGAATTTAAATCGAGAAAGGAAAACATCAAATCTAAGAAATAGTGTGCTGGGCGTGAGTGATATCCCAACAATAGTATGTCATTTTTCTATTTTCATTTTTTTCTTTATGTTTGACTTGAACATTGGGTTTTACGGAACCGGTTTCGAATATAACAGCTAAACCAACTTCTTGGCAAGTTTGCATTTTGTGAAACCTATTTCGGTTTCCCTGACGAACGAAAATGTGGTTTCCTAAATCTGTTTCAAAACGGTTTTGGGCAGATCAAATGTGGCGCAGATGTCAAAATCTTTGTAACCGCACTTAATTGGTTTAAGTTTATCTTCGTTGAAAATTATCATTTCAAGCCACGTGTTCGAGATAGTCTTAACGGTATAAGTTATTTCTGTAAAGTAAATGATACATGAAATTGTGTCAAAATAAGTGTTGAGACAATTACTTACATTCATTTTAGGAAGTCAACGTTTAAATCGCATGCAAGTGTGACAGGTTGTGTAACTCAGCAGTATCGGAGAAAATTCGTTCACGGAAAAATAATAGTTATCAATCGTGTCTCTGTAGCTACTTTAAAGACGCATGGGGACACCTCTGGGGACCCGTACAATTAACTGGTTCAATACTCGGCGCTTCGACTTTTCCTTTTTTTCACGAATTTTGTGTTTATGTAATTTTTGAGTTATCCTAAACAATTTGTCAGCTTGTACAGAAAGCTGGTAAAATATACCTTGTGGAATGGTTAAACAAAGATGTTCCCTATTCGGTAATGCACCAGATCTCTGATTTTAAACAATTTTCTTTCAAATCTGACATTGCGGTAAATGTATATTTTCAGATTGATTAACCATGTTCGTCAGATAGGGATTACAATGATAGTTCACATTTACGACTTCTCCAAAACTGTTTCTCGGACTCACTTTGAATTGGCAGGAATTCAGGCAAAAAATCTCTACCAAAGTACTGCACATGGCCATGCTGTCAATGAGTCTAGGACGTTTGGCCAATTGCTTCCAAATCTCGCATTTCTGGGGACCCCAAGATCCTTATTTTATTAACAGATGTCTGTCCATTTTTGTCCTATGTTTTTACAAATTTTGCGTCCTTTCGCTATTTTTACTTCTGTTCCCAAGTCACCATTCAGATTATGCCGAAAGTTTGTAGAAAGGTACCTTGTGGAAGGGTTAGTTAATGCATAGTAATTCATAATGATAGTTCAATGTAAATCAATTTAAATTTTTAAATAAAAGTACAGACTCATAATTTTACATGGATTGCGAAGCAGGACAAGCCTATATTAATCACTCTCCATGGCACAGATTGAATTGCAATGGTAATTTACGTTATCGAGTTTTTGTCCATAACCGGCAACCATATTCACTTCAAACTTGACCGAGATGGACCCTCTGTGGGTGTACTTATCTTGTTCAAATGACCACGTTCCAGTGATTTATATATTTTTATTAATCTTTTTATCATTTTTTTTTCACTATCTGGTGAAATTACCGTGGATCCCTACGTTTCAATGTTTTAAACTTTTTTTTTTTTAATTTGGGCGCTCATGGTTTCATGAGCTCAGAATGGGTTTTGTTTGCCATAGACCATGTGCAAATATACGACACATTAACGTATACATTCCTATTGATTACCTTGTAACGAAATGGACATTGCAATGGTTATTCACATTTTTCACTTCTCCAAAACCGTCAAAGGGATTAATTTCAAACGTACGGGGGTACACCTTCGGTGAGGCTCTTTCGATTTTGTTCAAACGGTCATGCTGCCATGATTTTTTTTATTTTTATGAAATTGTTTATTTTTTGCTTAACTGTGAAAAAAAAACTTTCTTTTTGCAACACAGCTCGGCCCGTTGCTTTTAAATTACGTAAAGACCCTTCTGGGTGCTAGAGCAAAGGGTACACAGTATTATGGGTGACATTGACCTCCTTCCCAAGATCACAGGGCTGCGCACTAAATTTTGTTGTTCATTTATTAACATTAGGACTTTTATTAACTTTAGAACTAAAGTTCAAGTATGAATGCTTTTGTGAAGCTGTATTTTGCACATATCAGCACTCACCCATATATCAGCAATTTGCAATTATCGGTGTGTCATTTTTTGTGCTGTTTTCATTCAGGTGTAGAATGACTTAAAACAATATCAGATGGCAACAGTTATTTTCGTAACACAATAATGTACACACTTTTACTGTGGCCTATAATTGATTTCTTTGTAATATTATACAAATACAGAGCACGGACTCACGATTTTGTGAATTGTATGTCCAAAGGGGTATTTTAATCAACAAGTGTCTCATTTATGTTTTGCAGTAAATCAATTGTAACGAATGCCTTTCTCTACTTAATTAGCGTTCTTAATGCAGTATTCATACGCAGGACAATGCCCCTGAAAACAATACAAAACAAAACAACCAAACAAACCAAATGTGTTTTTGGCCTTAAAAACCAAGGGATATCATATTGCATTATAAGTTACAATATCACTGTACACTTCGCGTGCACATGTACACCAAATATGACTTGGAGGTCAATCATATTCATACTTATTGGTCTGACTTGTATGCAAAGGGAATGGGAATTGTTATAGATTATGAGACAATATTGGTTCCAGCCCTCTCACAATGAAATGTGGACAGACTATGGCAACATTGATGTGTATACATATTCCGGGTTTTGTCTTTATAGTGTGAAAAGAGTTTGCATTTTTAGTTTGACAAATTTTTTTGATAAATTTATTTTGTTATTGGCGGAAGAATTCGTGTTGTAAGTTCCTTATTTTTTAAGATGTTAATTGCAGTGTTGTAGAAACTACCTTGTATTTTCTGTATTTATTTTCACAACAACATACATAGTAATAAGCACATCTGGGTCAGCAGTGATGTGACAAGGACTGAAAGCGATATGGGTTTACGTGCCCTGTCAATATTCACATAATAATATTATCGGTATTACACATGGTAAAAGGGACAATAATGTATATAGTATGTGGAAATAAACATTTTTCACAAGCGTTCAGATATAAAGTATGATTACTGGTGCTAAATTTTGTTAGACCTCGGCGCGGCGTAAAATTATTGACACTGGCAAGGCAGGTCACAACTGCATACAACTCTGCACAAGGAAACAGAAACAGAAACTGAGTTTCACTTATCTTTGATCATATCGACCTGAACATTTGTGACGAAAATGTGTAAAATATATATATATATATATATATATATATATATATATATATATATATATATATATATCTTTATTCGTACAGAGTACACGCATTACATAGCAATAGTACAAATGATATATTCCTTTGTTGAGGTTTAGTTTACAACAAAGTCATGGTGCAAAATAAGTGCGTAGCTGCATCACTAAACGTTCAGTCAGTGCAAAGGGTTATGATCAGGTCCTGTGTTTCTTGGTGAGATAAAAAAGAAAAGTCTCTACTGTCTCTTGTTTCAATGAGATCGCGAATCAATTGACTGTGTATAATGTCCTCCTCACATATGGAACCAAAGGCAACATCTTGGACGGAGCTGACGACATCTGAAATTTCAACAAATTGGGCATTTTGTTTTGGAACTCCATATATATGGCGCACATAATTAATGGTGTTACATACTTGGGATCGACTTCCCTGCATCGCTAGCCTGCTACACAATTGAACGCAATTATTAGGGCCAACAAGACATTTTCAAAAGAAATTGATGAGTCTAGAATGTAACTGACACTCTACTGGTAAGTCCTCACATATTAAACTGAGAAATCGGTCGTGGGTATTACCAGGGACACCAAAAATTCGTCTGATACACTTACGCCATGCCGTGAAAAACTTTGTTACGTAGGAAGATGAAAAATCCCAAAGGAATTTTTATTATTTTTATTTTATTTTATATAACTGAGAGACTGGGCATTTAGTCGACTTACATGTTACTTTGACCGTTTACTAAGCAAGCAATCTTCTGGAAGAAATTTGTCTTGTATAAGACCTGAAAAACATTAAAGCGACAATTTGCCAAACATTTTCCGATGCAATTTTAAGTAGTTCGAATCAAAATGTTTTCCAATATAGCTATGAGCTGACCAATAGATGTGAATCACTTATAAAAAGTATTAAATGTGCATACATATGCTCATAAAATTACCATATAAGTTAGCAATTCTAAATAAACGCAATTTATTGATCAATGGAGCAAGACCTGAATTGGGAGTTTAAAATGAATGATTTGTACAATTTTTGTTCGCATGATGTCTTGTGTGTGTGTGTTTTTTTGTTTTTGTTTTGAATTTGTGGCAACGTTTGAACCCAGTAGAATATTTTATGTTTATATATCAGATGGAAGTACGCGAAATCATGATACAACGTTGTTGAAATACAAACTTGTCAAAAATTTACCAAGTGTCCAATGAGTTGTAAATCAATTGTGACGCGAAATAATCAATCTTATTCTTCTAGGTCATTTAACATAAACTTTGGCATTCTCATAGTACTTTTCTATACCTGGGGAATTCTGGCCGGGCTATAGTGTATTCCTTCAAAATAATGTCGAGGGCAGTTATCCATACATCCCGGTCTGCATTTGCATATGCACCGGCCATATAAACAACTTTTAAAAGGAATTCAAATATAAGTAGGCCTATTTAACTGGTTTGAAGCTAGTATCATAAAAGGGCATTCAAGAGTTTCCAATAACCCCGTGGGAAATGGAATCCCAGATGAGATTGCACAATCTCCTGTTATATAATACATCATACAGTAATGTTAAACAGTGGATTTTAGGCTGACCGTAGTTAATGTCACAATAAAAAATATCTATTCATTACTTTATTTTTCATTTTTCATGAACAATAATGGTCGTTCTGAATTTCTATCTAGATAATCTTCTCTAAAAATACAAAACCACGTCTATGCAAAACCGTGATGGAACAACTCCCAGACACCGATTTTACAATTTTCTGCATTGCCACAAGAACTAAATCCTATTTGTCCATAAATTTGTCCATGAGATTTTTGCATCATGCTGATGTCATACTGCATCCACCTTTAGGACAGTGATCTCAAGCACAGGACAGTTTGGCCAATACGCCACGAACAGATTTGTCCAGGGGATATCTATATCATCCTGAAGTTGTAGTGCCTCTACCTTTTAGACAGTTGTCTCAATGACACCTCAGGACGAGTAGGGCATTATCTCAAGGACAAATGTCTCATTACCTTTAAGTATTCAGTTGTGTCAAACGCTTTTCTTCCAAGCGACCCTCACAATCCCAATTGCCCGATTGTATCTTTCAATGAATGAGGTCCAAGGAACAGCAGATCTACAGCTTAATCCAATGTGCAAATAATAATACAAAGCAGACGCTTGCCAATTGGTACAAAATATTTTTGCATAGCAGAAGAACATGACTGTTATAAGTTTTCTTTGCAAACTAATAAACTAATATCATACTTAACACGTTTTAAGGGGCCGTCTGTAAAGCTATTTTGCAGCATAAATTTTAGAAAATCAAGAATGTTTTTTTTTCTTAGAATAGGAAAAAATTAGGTCCCAATCTACATTACCGCCGAATGTTGAGTTTGAAAAATATTAATTTTTGTGAGACTTTTGGAGCTAAAGAAATCATAGTTTTCGGCCAAACACCCACATGGTTTTGTATTTACAACAGCATATAAATGAGATGTCAGTCAGACTTGGGTCTGCTTGGCAATGGGAAGTGATTGAACTGCTCATAGGTTGGAGAGAACATTGGGCCAGTGGGCTAGGGAGACAACAATGGACCGGTGGGCTAGGGAGAGAACAATGGGCGCTAATTTTCTGTTATCTTAGCGACTGAAATTTTGATGAAATAAAAAGCTCTTGAAAATATTTTTTCTTGCCTAGGAACGGTTTGTGGCATTTGTAGATGTTTTTATCTTTTGTAATTTTATTCAATGTTGAATTTTTCAAAGTGGAAAATTCAAACAGTGCCTCTTTGTAAACTAAAAAATTGTTTCTTTTGCCTTTAAATTAAAAACAAGAAAAAATTCCTAGACTTTACATCAAAGTTTTATTCTACCAAATTTGAAGATTTTATGTTAGATATTATGGTTTGTAGGCCCAGAAAACCTCTAAAGTGGACCACTTTATAATATATCGCCTATCACCTCTAATAGCAAGAAAATGATGATTTTTTTCTTCACATAATAAAAATACAGATTAGTATCTAAAATAAAATGTATGTTTTTTTTCGGGGGGGGGGGCAAAGACAATAATTTAGAAAGGATGGTAGAATAAGATACTGCGACGCTAAATATGCTGAGCTTTACAGACGGCCCCTTAAATGCATAGATATGTAATAACATACATATTTGTAAGGCATTATATGTCTATAAAAATACTCCACATGTGACAATTATAAGCAAAAGTGCTTCTGATTGATGTAATCAACGGTTCGAATCAAGTGTGGAAGGCAATTATTATAGCAAGCCACCCACAGGTATACAAGAACGTGTTTAAGCTTAGAAGTTCACACTCGCACACATGAACAGGCAACACACACATAAGCCTGTAAATGAATGCAGGCATTAATATTTGTGATCTTCGTTTAGAAGAGTAACATAAGTTGTGACAATTCACGCTATTATTTGCTGGTGCTATTAAGGGAGGGAGCTTACGCTCAATGACAGAGTTAAGGCTACTATCAGTTGGGACTATGCTATATATGAAATTGCTTGTTTATAAAATGCTTGGATGCTGCAAAGCACAAATATACAGATCTTGAGGATGTGAAAATCTCAATTGCTTGGTGACTGAGGAAAATAGCCCATGTGTACGCCGGTGAAAAATGAGGAAAACTAAAGCTAATACCGACGGAACTAATAGACTGATCTGTTCGTGTTTTTAAAGTTGTCAGGCAACAAATATTAAGTTTGTCGGGCGAGAAATATCCAGGAATATGCAAGTTTTGCAGTCTTTCCAAGTTTACACTCGATACATGCGAAGTGTTGCTCAAGCACGCACATTGAACAGTTTGTTTTAAATGGAATTTAATTGTTACTTGGATACTTACCATATATATATCACCACTTACCTGAGGATAAAGTAAGATTCGGTTTTTTATTGTATTATATTGAGTCACGGCAACAAAATATACTTGAAACGCACACGATATGAAGAATATTGCCACAAGAAAGCTGTAATCTATGAAGTGAGTTGAGTTTTCGATCAGATCAATCGACTCGTGTTCGTTTTTGTACATTCTGGCATATATCAGCAGAACATCCTTTGAATAATATGTATTTTCGATGGTAATCTAATGTGATCAGTTAATGGACAAGAGGTATTTTAGCATTTTTCCACGACGATGACGAAGATTACGCTGATGATAAGAATAATAATTCTAAAGATACGCCATGGACAGCACTCGCAACATCTCTTATTTCTTGGAATGTACTGATTTGCTTTGTACCCCCGTTTTGTCAAGAGTTTGAGAATTATCTTTATCGTATTGTGAAATTTAAAATACCACGGAAGAGTGTTTGATATTTGCTGGGCTGTTTGAGTTTGCATGCCGTGCTCGTTTCAAACTGTAATCCAGTATGCTACTGTATCGTGCCAATGGAGCAGAGATGTTTGTAACTGTTTTTTGCAGACAATATATCTTAATTAAATCTTTTGATTTGTTAGTTCCCTTACCATTTGAAGGTAAGGCAAGGTAAGAATTAGTTTATTCTGCAAAATAAGCGTGGTTTGCATAAAAATCAATGAGGTGAAAGAACAGAACAGAATTTACAAACAAACACCTGTTTGGCTTGTCCTTCCTATTGTAAACTGTAGAAGAACACCATCTCATTAGTATATGTACATGAATGATACGGCTCTACAATGTAGATTATTTTAGCAATACATTCTACACAAACGGCATGTCAATGCAAATTACAATAAACAAATATTATACCATATGTGTAATTAAACCAGTGTGTTTTCAAAGGCAAGTTTCCGAAACCAATAAAGCGCAATGACTTTGTTTGGATTGGCTGAGTGTAAATGGTTATCTCCAAATTGGAGGGTATGAGAAAATATTTGAAGGCATATTTTACACATATTTTCCAACATTTAAAGATATCTTGCAATATTTTAAAATACAGTTTAAAGCGATTACACAATGTATATGGCATTCGTTCTTGTCAAAATCGTAGTTCTCTATTTGTGTGAGAATGTACCAGACTCTGCATAATAAGAGGTGGATGCAAGATTAAGTCTTTTAGGCGCATGCAGTACAAAATTTGTAAATGGTGAGCACAGAACGCGCGAAGCCCGACTGGGGAACCCGGAGGCATCTTCCCCTGAAATAGTGTAATTTTGGCAATTCTGAGGGTTATTTTCAAACGCTTCGACTTTTCAGAAGATATAACTTATGAAAATATCTACACTTAAAATGTAATTGCTGCTTGTCATGTTATTTTCATTCTAAATAAAATGGTTTTGGCTCTTTAACTTTTCTAGGTGGAGGCTGGGCGTGCATACTGACATTATTTCGCGAGTTACTAATCGGTGTTTTGATAAGGTAGGTGGCTTATTGGTGCCAAGCTAATACTATTTTTTTTATCTCCTAATTACAAGTTACTGTCTCCTAATTACTAGATATTTTCTCGTAATAATAAGATATAATGCGAAAAGAAAAAAGGTCGAATATGGGTAACTTGAAATTGGTTTCATATTTGCCTATATTTAACTCCTGTGATTCTCAATATTTATTTAATGGTAACTTGTTTCTTATGATCACAAAAGTTGAAACACACAGGTATTAGTGGTACATGAAATTGTATCAGGAGCATGTTTCTTACTGTGTTGTGCAATACCACAAAGCCACGTTGAACGCATTTTAAAAACATCAGCCGTCACCCGAGAAGACTGCTGGACTTATAAATTTCCTCCATAATGAAAGAGGCTAACTGTGATATATAGAAGGTGTACCTGAGGCAAAGAAGTCCTTCTGTAACAAAGTGGCAATTACGGACCTCTATTATATGGACATTATGAACTGTGAATTTTTAATCCATTTCTTTTTTTTCTTTTCTTTTCTCTTCCCTTTTTCATCGTATTTGTTTTATAATTTAATGTATATGAATGCAATATGCTTATCATGACGATTGACATTTTATTATGACATGTATATATATATATATATATATATATATATATATATATATATATATATATATATATATATATATATATATATATATATATATATATTTATCATGATGTATATCAGTTCTCTCTGGCAAGGCCCCACCATGAAATCATCTTTTATATACACAAAAACTTCTGGCTGGAACAAGTTGTGCAACTATACACATAGAACTTAATTACTTCTGACTATTCGTCATTCCCATTTTTGCTTGTAATGTAAATGTGTGCTGTTACTAAGGTCATCACGTGATTCAATTAAATTTATCAACTTGTGTACCAGGGTATCTAGTTTGGCTCGGTAGACCATCAGTTGGACAACAGCTGTGTTTCTACTGTTGCGAACTTTCACTTCAATACAACCTACGTAAAACTTCGAGAGTCTTCATGTCATTTGAAACCCACAACGAGATGTACACTCTAGACATTCAAAGACAACAATGTTACGCTTCCCTCTTTAAAATCCTTTGTAATGTCGTTCGGCTTATTAATACACACAAATGATGTGCCTCAATCTAAAACTGAAATAGAACGATACCAGCTGAGATGTTTCAATAACAGATGCTATTTTGAGTGTGAATGATAACTTTTTGTGGCCGAATTAATACGTTTGGCAGTGTACGTACGACTTTCTCTGTTGTACGTGTCACTTACTATCTCGCACGTACAACTTACTATCCCGTATGTATGACTTACTATCTGGTATGTACGACTTACTCTCTCGTACATACTAGATTTATCTCGCACGTACTACGTAATGTCTCGTATGTGTGACTTACTATCCCGTACACAGAAGAACTATGTCGTACGGACAATATGGTATCCAGTACGTGCGACATATTTTCACGCACTTACCAATAATATCCCTTCATTTCGCCCTCTTTAATATAAGAAACAATATAACGTTAAACAGATCAACACTTGGCTATTTATGTGGAAAAACTCGCATATTTCCATCACTGTAAGCACCATTGTTCGTTGCCGCCATCAGAAAGTGTTGATACAGTTTATATACAAAATACTGGCTAAATATTACGGATGCTGGCGATAGATATACTAATTTCTAACAAATAAAATGAACTGATGCCAAAAATTACAGGGCACCGAGCAGCTGATTAGATTCAGGGGTCATTTTTACCTGTTTAGTGGTCACAATGATTTATTTAAAACCGTTTCAGATTTTGTAACAGCAAGGTATTCCTGGTTACTCATTAGAGTTCAAGTGAAATGACATTCACGCCTGAGTCTCGGAAACTGCATTGTAAACTGCTTCGACATTTCATGAGATGACACCTATGTACCCCTAGAGCTTAATTTGTCCAACAATGGTGCTGCGATTTTGTTTAATGAGAAACAAATCGATGAAACACAGACTTTGGCTTGCTGTATTTTTTGGTGCCGTTCTTTCTGAGGAGCGCATGGAATGGGAACATTTGGCATTAATGTGTATTAATACTTGATAATATAATCAAGATTTATTTATTTCGTGAGCAAGGAGCACAGGAGGTTTTGTAACGCGATGGGGGGGGGGGATTTGTCTTATGTTGCTATTACGTATTTAGGGAAGATTGTAAGTAAGAAGGTATGCACTGCTTTGTTACCATATGAAGCATTTTTTTAAATAGTTTTCCATTATAATTGTGCGACATTTAACCTCTTTAAACCTTTCCAGTTTAGAAGATGTTGAGTCAGTATAAATGAACAAGACCAAATAGTTAGTTACATGCACAGACTGAATTAGAAACATGTAATAAACATAACAAGTACATTCCAGTATGTAATAAGAGTGTGATTCACAAGCCACTAGAAAGACACTACTTAATGACATTACCCATCTCTCTCTCTCTCTCTCTCTCTCTCTCTCTCTCTCTCTCTCTCTCTCGCTCTCTCTCTCTCTCTCTCTCTGCCCCTCTCTTTTTCTCACGCTAGAAGGTACACATAGCTTCCGGCATCTATCTGTCTTAAAGATGACACAGGTACTTCAATTCCGGACAAAATTTAAAATACATGATATGATAGATGTGTGGGAGAGTCCAAAATGTCAATGAAAGTCTTATTTCTTCATGTCTGATATAAAGATACCATGAGACTTCTTCATCTTGACAACGATTTTCTCCACATTTTACGCTGAATCAGTTTATTCTGATTACCGTTTTTGCATTTCTAAAATAACTGTACACTTCATTCCACATGCAAAGGAACACATACATAACGATGTTTCATTGCAGTCAACATCTATGTAATTGTTATCATTGGTACATTTTCCAATGAAAACATGTCCTGAAAAGGTAACGTTGCCTAAACATATATTCAACCGATGGCAGCTTATGTATGTTTTACTTTGTTGTGACCGAACTGATTGCGTTTCTGTTTAAAATGGAAATTTGTGTAACATTAACTTATATTTTTTTTAGCTGTGAATGTTGACTTTTGCAAGTGAAGCATCATCTTATTCTGTATTCATATGTGCTTTTTGTCAGACTGCTTTGTGTATTGATTCACAACACAGTGCAATTACGTTGATGCTGTGACTGAAAAGTATGAATTGTCTAAACGATATTGATGAATTGTCCTTGATGAATTTTTCAAAGCAGTTCAGAATTAGGGACGACACTGCTGGACTCAGAATTCTGGTGTCGAAATGTTAAGGACCAAGTAAGGTACACCCACATGCACAAAACAAGACCAGCAAAAGCAAATTTAAGATTGAAGAACTCTGTGCCCATGCGAGATATGACAAGGACCAAATGTAAATGGAGATGATGTGCAATGATCAGGTTTTTATGGACCACATATTGCCGCTTTATTCATCTGTCGAACAAGTTGGCCGAAAACCCTGATTTATACACATTCTAAGAACATGAATACAATGACATTTGTATTATGGCAATGGAGCAGAACCGCCTATTGCATGTAGATGAGATTAGGCATATAGAATGTTGTCAGGTGTTTACACAGTTGTCTTGGTCAGGGTAAAATTTCATATCTTGATCTTGACAAGTGATGTGAACACTAATTTAACTGAAATGTCATATGGTCTCCACGTTGTATAGTGCTGCAAGAGAAAATCAAAGTTAATTTGCCTCAGCAATATATATCTGCAATTACGTTAATTGGGAGTTGATTATGGCATCCCTTTAGTGGTAAGTCAAAGTAATACCATAGTCAAAATAATAGCAACGAAACTTTTGCAGAAGCTTGTCAGTGTCTAAAATCGATACAGTTTTATCAAATTGCTACAAAGTATCCATCTGCTCTTGCCTGTTATATATATATATATATATATATATATATATATATATATATATATATATATATATATATATATATATATATATATATATATATATATATATATATATACGTGGTCATATTTGTTGAATTACATCTGTTAGTCCTCATTTGCTGTTAAAATGCATACTAACAGTGTTCTTCCTGATTGTTCATGTATAATCCGCACTACCTATGTTCTGATGCTTCTTTCGCGCAATGCCACAGATGATTTAATCGACAGCTATAAATGCGCATTCTTCTGCGAGGAAATCCTGTGAATGAACAGTTTTCTGTAGTTGGCAATTCCCGGCAATGAATGCATCCCCCATCAGACTTAAAATTGCATGCAGTCGATTGCATTACATTCTAAAACTTCTGGATTTAACTGTCCCATTTCATTTATTTAAAACTTGCCCGGCCACACTATCCAGTGCACATTAAATTTATTCCAGCTTTATTCGACACATATCAGAGTGTACAAAAAAATGTATCAAGACTGGAATTAATAAGGTTATTGAGAACACAAAATATACACGATGTTTACAGCAAATTGCTGTCATCATGACCACAATAAAGACTTTGCAAATCTACAATTATTGGAGCCATCATAATTTGACATACTTCTGTCATAGCTTACAGCTGTAATGGGTAAAGATAATATTACAAACAAACAAACAAAAACAGAAATGAAGATGCGTTTTCAAGACAAGGTCACTTAAAATATCATATATGAGAAATTGCCAACAATTTTCAATGGTGTATGTTTCCGAATAGCTCTCATTAAAAATAAGATCATCTAATTGGAAAAATAACCAAACGGGTCTGTATAGATTTTGTCCAGAAAAGAGAGAGACGCGGAATGAAGTATGTTACGAATAATAAATGGGACACCGTCTTTGGAACTGTTTCTGACTGGAATGGAATAAAATGGAACATCTCAATATTTAGTGGCGTAAGTATTTGTTATACGTTGAGAAAACAAATTGAAAATATTGCAGTAAATTCGTGGTGGGCATATCTGGGAGTAATTTTTGTGTTTTACCTTGTGGAACGTCACTGATGTTCATAGTGTTTTAACAAAAAGTGTCTGTACGTGGACGAAAATTTGGAGAAAATATGTGACCGATAGCTTGTTTTTAACTTTAGAGATATGATCAGAGTAGTTACTCCAACCAAAGATACAGTACTTTATATCTGCTGCGTGCGAGAGAGAGAGAGAGAGAGAGAGAGAGAGAGAGAGAGAGAGCGAGCGAGCGAGCGAGAGAGAGAGAGAGAGGCAGACAGAGACAGAGAGGCAGACAGAGACAGAGAGAGACAGAGACAGCGAGAGAGAGAGAGACAGAGACAGAGAAAGAGAGAGAGAGAGAGAGAGTTGTTTTAATGTACCAAGTACCTTCAGGGTCTGTTACATTGAAGTATGCGCTGACCAGCTTATTTCTACACGGCTTAACTATTTCGATCCGGACGAATATAACACGCACAGGCAAGTGGTGGCATTGAAGCACATAAGCAAGCTTGAATACTCTGACAGCCGACCGATCAACTTAAGACTCTGTCTAACGTCATGCAATTTTTAATTGTCAATATATTTCAGCGACTTGGCAATTATTCAGCTGTCATTTATCTGCATCAGGTTGTAGTTCTCTAGCTGCTAGTTTTTCTCGACCTGAGTGCTGGTTCTACAAGCTAACGGTGATTCTCCAGTTCTCAGCTAGACTGCCAGTTCTTTAACAGCTGCCAATTCTCCTGCACATGTCAGTTTTGTCCCAGCTACCTGTTCTCCATATCAACGGCCAGTCCTTTCACTAGCTTCCAGTTCTTCTCCACCTTATTGGTATTCTGTCGCTGCCAGTTCCACCCAGCTGTCATTCATCTCAGTCAATATCCAGCTCTCTGTATCAGCGCTCAGTTCTTTGCTTGCAAGTTATTTTCAGCTGTCATGCTCTTCTGGCTGCCAGTTCATTCCCAACTACCAGTTTTCCCTATGTGTTGCCAGTTTTTCTTGGTTGTCAGTTCTCCATCAGCTCCCAGATCTTCTCCAGCTTATTGCTTTTTTCTGGATGACATTTCTTTGCTAGCTACCAGTTGTTCTGCAGCTCAATATTAGACTCCGGCTGCCTGTTCCCCAGCTGCTGGCTCGATCCATTTCTGTTAGCTTAACTAAATATTATCTCTATCACATTCCAGTTTTCTCCAGAATGCCAATATTTTTAGTTGTCTTTTCCCCAACTTCTATTTCTCCTCCAATTATTATTTGTCCCTCGTATATCATATATTCACTAGCTGCCACTTTTCTCCAGCTTCCAATAGACCAGTCCATAAGACTCGGGTTTATTCGGTTCACTACGGGAAGTGCATCCTGCTTCGTTTACATTTTGTTCTCGGCCATGCTGGCCGGATTACACGTGGAAGGATAAGAAAGTAAAGCACAGGATGTGCTTGGATTCAACGAAAAATCAAACCGTCAGCAAACTATAAATGCACGTTCCGCCACTGATGTGGCGTTTCAGGTAAAAGATTTGCACTGTTCAGCACAGTCCATGCTGTAATCGCTAGCGTTAGCCATGGTATCCGTTGTAAACATATTACGGCATGGGCCCAACTCGGCTACTTGCTGATTGGACAATTAAGCAAACAATGGAATGCATAATTAATTACGGCCCGGAAAAGTTTTGTAAAACTCGGTATGAACAGGTCTATTTTCTGCCAGCTTCTCAATGTCCCACCGCCAGTTCTCTACGAGTTGCCTATTTCTGATCCAGCTGCCAGTTCTTGTCGGTCTTGTAAATGCAATCCCAGATGCCATTTCCCGACTAGGGCGTCTATTCTCTCTAAGCTGCCAGTTTCTAAGCAAACTGCCTCTTCGCTGCCAGTTGCCAATTATCTTTTAGCTAGCGAACCCTTCCCAATGGCCACTTCAGTCTCAGTTTCCGGGCGTTTGCCATTTCTCTATAAGTTTAGTGAACACAGAACGGTCAGGCCTGGAACCAGCAACCCTCGGCACCAATCACCTTGCTGAAAATGGGAAATGCACATACCAACTGTACAAAAAACCCATTCCTAAAAAGCAATGGTTCAATGGCAGCCGGATATATCTAATATATAAACTGCCTGTTTTGACCCAACAGATAATTCCCAAACGGAGTGCTAATTCTTACCCAGCTTGTAAATTTAATACAAGCTGTCAGTTGTCCCTTGGTTGCCTATCCCTGACCCAGGTGCTAATTCTCTCCTAGATGCCAATTAACCCTATCCCCCTTGAATCAAGACTGAGTCAGCTTTTCTTGGCATGGGTTGGGCACTTAGTGCCCAACCCATGCCAAGGAAAGCTGTTGACCTGGGGCATGTGATCTTGATAAGTGTCATGTACATTTCTCAGTCAAATTGTTTTTTTCAACTGTTGAAATTAGTTGAAAACACTGAAGCAGATGACATTCGACCACCAGCCGGTTTTGGCCGGTTTGAGGGGGAAAGGGTTAACTTGCAATATGCAGCTGGCAATTCTTGAAATTGTAATTCCCGCAGCCATTCTTTGCAATTCTAATCACAACTGCTGGTTCTGTCCCTGCTGCCAATTTCCGACCTGGCTGTCAATTCCAAAATTTGACAATTAGAGTCAAACTGATATAATCAGAATGCAAGAATTTTAAAGGATTATTAAAAACAAATAATTTTCAGGGCAAACTGAACCCAATTTGTTTGCCCTTTTTTGTGTGGTTTACTGCAAATACACATGAACAGTAACACAGGACGTAGATGGCAAAGGGGAATAGATATGATGATATGGTCATGGCACTAAATAAATCTATGATGTACATTGTTGAAGTGTCACACATAACACAAATACCTTAGACACGAAAGTCCCAGTTGCAGAACTGGCAACTTATATGAAGAAATGACAGTCTGGAGAGAACTGGCAACTGACAACTGACAAAGAACTGTGCGCTGGCGGAAATTAGACAGCTGGGTACTAGCACTAAGGGAAGAACTGAATTGTGATAGAACTTTTAGCTGGGATAGAATTGGCAGTTGGACAGGAACAGGGAGTGTGGAAAGAAAACTGGCAACTGAAGAGAAACTGACAACTGATAAAAAACCCTGACAGCTTCAGGACAACTGTCACCTGGTGGAGATATTGCAGCTGAGGGACAGAAGAGACAGTTCGAGAACTTTGCACTGACAGCTGTTAGAACTGGTGGCAAGAGAACTGGCAGTTGGGAGATAACTAACAGCTGCAGAAGAAATGGTAGCTGGAGTAAAAATGGCAGCTAGAGAAGAACTGGCAGTTGATCGGGAGAACTAGGGGTTGGGAGAGAAATAAAAGCTGGGGACAACTGGTAGCTAATAGAACCAGCAGTGGAAAAAGAAATGGCGGCTAATGAGGAACTGACCGCTGATGTGAAAACTGGTAGCTGGGGGACAAACGACTTCTGAAGTGATTTGCAGTCAGAGTACTTGCTGCCTGAAAGTTTATAGCCGTGGAAGAACTGCCAACTAACAAAGAAAACTGGCAGGTCCATAAGAATTGGCTGGTGTTTAAGGACTGGCAGCTGGGAGAGACATGCCAGCTGGAGAACTGGCAGTTAGACAAGATATGGCTGCTGATGGAAAAAACTGGCAGCTGAATAAGAACTACCAGCTACAGAAGGACTGGCTGTTTGACAGGGAAATGGACAGTTTAAGCGGAAATTGCAGCTGGAAAACATCTGCCACATCGTTGATAGAACTGGCAGCTGTGGAAGAACTGGTAGCTGATAGAGAAACCGACAACTGGGAAACAAACTAGAAACCGTACAGCTGGGAACTAATAGGAAGAACAGGTAGCTGGGAAAGATCTGGCTGTTGTTAGAGAAAACTGACAGTTTGGGGAGAATTTTCAGCTAAGAAACGACTGGCAACTAGCTGATAGACAGACATGGCAACTGCAACAGAGTTGACAGCCCGAGGAGAATTAGCAGCCAGGACAGAACTGGCGGCGGGAGACAAATTGGTAATTATTAAAGAACTGGTAGCTGACAGAGAGAACTAGCAGCTGGAGAAAGCTCGCAGCTGTAGTACTGGCAGCTATGGAAGTACTAATAGGTAAAAAAAACTTGCAACTCATAGATAGCAGCTGTCAGTTGGAAGGGAATTGGCTGCTAAAGAACTGGCTACCAATCAAGAGAACTGGTGTTTGAGAAAAAATCAACAGGTAAGGTAAAGTGGCACTGTCTTTCAGTATAAAGCAATCAGTAAAGCAGCAACTATACCCAGTGAAAAGTGATAGTAAGCACAAATTAATTGCTCTGATGGTAGTTGGTAAAATCAAAATGTGAGATATTCCATACAGAAAAATTCCTTTGGCAACTGGCAACTGGCAGCTAAGACAACGGATTCAGATTTAGATTCAGATTCATTTTTTTTCGACATAGAAGTGAATACATTGTACACAATTTAGCAATTGCGCAAAAACATATGATATGAGATAGATAATAGTGAGAATGGAATAACCATACAAAAATTGCAGTCAGGATGACCCTGCTAAGGATGATTAACATCCGCTTCCGCAAGGGCCACATACGAACAGTTGACTTGTATGTTACACCTAGTTTCAACAGAGGTTGGGTCCCTTAAAGAAAAGCATCAAAGACAAAGAACTCCGGCATTAATATACAGGATTCCAGATATGAGTATGAAGTGTCATTATAGTCAAAGCAATCAACAATGGAGCAAGTGTCATAATATTGGTTTATATAATATGTTTTAACATATCTAGAGAACCCCGAGAAGGCGTGTGTGTGTGAATTTTTCATGTTAGAATTTCATGATCCAAGTATCGAAAGTTTTAGTTAGGTCTAGAAAGATTGTTATGGGTATTTCACCTTTGTCAAGAATCTTATTTATTCTATCAATAAATTCTTAAGTGGCTTTATCAGTACTTGGAAGCTGTTTGAAGCCATGTTGATTTCTGTAAAAATGTGGTGTGATGTAAAATGGCCATAGAGTTGACGATAGACCATTTTAAATATTTTTAAAAACAGTTGAAAGTAGAGATATAGGACTATAGTTATTTAGAATATTTTCATCATCCTTCAAATATATTTGTATTACTTCAGGGTTTTTGAATTCATCCGTAAATATTACAGTGGTAAGAGATTAGTTAATTATATGACCTAATGGAGTCACAAGTGAAGACTTAATCTTCTTCATAAGTCTTGTCGACGGCTGATCATGCCCGGAGCTTGATTTAGGTTTAAAATTGTTTAATATTGATTCAATCTAAGCAGTAGAAGTGTTTGTACAAGTGAAAATATTTTCCCATTGATTGAACTGGTCTGTTAATCTGATATCACCGCAGTAACATTGACACCCCTTCAACACTATTTCCTTTGGTGTAAGTGGGGGTCACAGAGCAGTTTTAAGTCCTTTTTTTTAACCACCATGAGGCATCTTGACAGTTCTATAACATGATTCTCAATTTACCACCAATACATTGGGTCTCATGACAGACAAGCACACGCAAAAAAACACCGATGACAAGTTGTCTTACTATCTCCGTTAGGCGGTGTGTGTATGTATGTGTGTACATGCACGGATTTAATATATATATATGTGTATATACATGGGTGCATAACTTGCTTATGTGTATATGCACAAATGTAATATATATGTACATATATATATATATATATATATATATATATATATATATATATATATATATATATATATATAATGTGTGTGTGAGTGTGTATGTAGTACTATCTATCTAGCAAGGCCTTTTCGTAAAGTAATACTTCTTATTGGGATTTGTGTGCTTCAAATGTATGGCAGTATTAATAAGAGAGACATGAACAATATGCTTGCAACTTTCATGCTTTCGTGTGAATTTTTAGGTTTGCTGAATATATAAATTTCTGTCAGCATTGCTTTGTGGGTGTTTTCTTGGAGAAAAAAAATGCATAATACAACTTATGGGTACAAATATAACACACATGCATGGACCATTAAAAGTAGCCATTGGGAAGAACTACGAACGGTTTTGATTCATGCTTTCCTGTGCGATTTCATGAAATGAAGATATGAACTAAAACAGCATTAACTTAGCAGTTGTTCTATATTCTGGCTTAGGATTGTGCTTATAAAATAGCATAACGGCTGAGATACTCGCACGTCTCTTTATGTACGTGGACTTAGATAAAGATTGCCCGATATATCGACGTAAAACAAATTATTGCTTGCATAAAGTAAATAAAGGCGATATATTATTATAAACGTATTTATTTTCTCTGGATTGCCTAATAGTACACAAAGACTAATCTGGAGGCTCCCCAGTACATAAATGGACTCACAGGAATATATACAATACAGACTGGACGAGAAAAGAAGACTAGATTCACGGCTTGTACACGATTAATACAATTGATGCCAAATAATGGAGACTTATAATTAGATCATATACCAAATCAGTAAATAAAACGTCTAGATTCTGATAAGAATGTCTGAACAGCCTCAAAGATGAATATATTATCAGTGTTTGGCAGATCCACACTACCTTTCAAGAGAATATTTAGCAAAATGTCACTAGAGCACTGACCTATTGGAGTCGGATTTACAACTGGAGCGAGTAGGTGACACACGGTGTTCAGTAGACGGACCCTTTGCACGGTGAACTTAGGCCAGAACAAAAGGTAATTTTAGTGTCTTTAGTAGGATGAGAGCATACACAGGTTGAGCCTGAAAGGATATTAACATGATATAGATGGGCATTTAAAACAGAGAAGTTAAGACGTAGCTGCGTGTGGCACATGTTTAGGAAACGATTTCCATGACGGATTGTTTAAAGTATGAGTGCTTCTTGTCAACATTTAAGAGTAATAGATTTAATTTAGATTTAAACTGTGGCACGGAATCGGTGAGACAGCATCAACCGGGAGGTTATTCCATAATTTGAAGGCAGACGGGAGAAATGAATCGCCGAAGCGATTGGTGGTGAACCCAATTTGGCATAATTCAGTACGATTTCTCAATAGACGCCCAGTAGTGAATTCAACGTCACAGGGAACGAGATCATGCAGGTATAGCGGAGTCAACCTATTATACATTTTAAAGAAAAGAATAAGTTTGAAGTATTTCCTCCGATTTGCCAGAGTTTGCCATCCAAGCTCTTCGAGAAGTAAGACACATGGAGTGTATCTGGTTGCGCCAAGGCAGATCCTGGCTGCCTCATACTGCTCAGCTTCAATAGATTGCGACAGATTATTAGTGCAATTGTCAAACAGTACATACCCATATTCGAGGATAGGACGAATCATTGTACTATACAACCATATGAGTGTCTGTCGGGAGAGTTTGTATTTGAGTCTGTGTAAAAGAGCAAGCCACTGGCTGGCTTTATTAACAATGCGTGTTATATGCTGATGCCGTGACAAATTACTTGAAAGTGTAACTCCAAGATGTGTATGTAGAGTAGCCTCAGGTATCGGTGTGTTTCCAAGAAGTAGTTGAGGATGATCTGGCTTATGTCGTTAAGATGAGAAGGTCATTGAGATGGATTTTATGGCATTAAATGTCATCTGCCAGAGCTTGCCCCAACAATAATTTTGTGTAAGATTAGAATTAAGGCTTTCAACGGTGGCCATTGGTTCGTGGACACTTTTAAGAACACAGATATCATCCGCAAATAAACGGATGTCACAGGTGACATTGACAGTGATGTCGTTAATGTGAACAAAGAAAAGTAGGGGACCAAGGATGGAACTTTGGGGCTCTCCAGCCTCTACAGGGAGCCAAGCTGAGGTCTGTCCTCAAATAGTAACGTGTTGTAGTCGGTTTGAGAGATAGCTTTCTATAAATAGTAAGACAGGATCTTCAAACCCCAACTTTTCAGTTTAAAAAGTAGACCAGCGTGCCAGACTCTGTCAAAGGCCTTGCATATGTCCAGGAAAACCATGGCCCAACTGAAGGCCACTGTAAATAGTATGAAGTATGCTAACAAGTTGATTTATAGTGGAATCGTTTTTCTTAAAGCCAGAGTTTTTAGCAGAAAGCAAATTGTTATAGGTTAGATATTCACAGAGGATGTTATAAACTAGACGCTCAAGTACTTTTTTGACATTATAAAGGAGTGAAATATGCCTATAATTTTCCTTTGACTGTTTGTTATTTTTCTGAAAAACGGGGCACACGTTGGACCTCTTCCAGGGATCTGGAAAATATGAGTTGGATAAGGAGAGATTGAATAAATCAGAGAGAGAACGTGAGATAGAAGGGGCACGGCATTTAAGAAGAGTGCTGCCTATACCGTAAATATATATATATATATATATATATATATATATATATATATATATATATATATATATATATATATATTATATATATATATATATGTAGTGAGAAAGACAGCGACAGAGCGAGAGAGAGCGAAAGATCGAGACACAACGGGCAGTACAAGTTTCCTCACCATAATTGTCATTGGTACGGAAATGAATGCAATGAAAAAACTAGAAAAGAAGATTCGCTTCACAGCAAATCCATCTGGGTGCCTTCAAAATGAGAACAGTTTGAAATGCAACACTCTGTCATTGTTCAACATCATCTAAATTTTGTATATATGTGTAACTAACTAAATTAAAATGCTACAACTTTGGTTCTCAATTTATTCGATTTGACCTTCAAAGATTTTACTTGCCCCTAATTTGCATAATTTTAAACAGCATGATTGTTCCAAGCCAGATGCACACTTTCACTGGTAGATCAGTCATCATGGCAAGTTCGGTGGTTTTTGAAATAATAAGTAATTGAGAAAAACTCCGTACAAATTTGGTCGTGGAGAAGAAAGAAGGAAAAGAAGAAAAAAAGAAGGCAAGAAAAAAGAATTCTTGAAAAAAAGTGTCTGGGTTCGTAGCCAGACATAATTCAAACGAAATATTCACATGGGACAAGTGTTTTTTGTCACACCGGTGGTGTGTAGCAAACGCGTGGACTGAAAGTCGCTAATGCATCCATCATAGCTCCATTGTGAATGAATCAAGGCTCTCTCTCTCTCTCTCTCTCTCTCTCTCTCTCTCTCTCTCTCTCTCTCTCTCTCTCTCTCTCTCTCTCTCTCTCTCTCTCTCTCTCTCTCTCTCTCTCTCTCTCTCTCTCTCTCTCTTTCTCTCTGTGTTACGTAAAATTTATAGTTTTTATATCCGAATAGTTATCACGAGGACCGTTATAGGCATTAAATTTATTTGGTACACTGGTAAATGGTATAACACAAACTGCCCAACATAAAGTTTCTTAACCCCCTCTAGCACTCATTTTCACTTTCATCTACGATACAAGACATTATCTAACACAACTAAAGACGTACATGCATTACAAACAGTGTTTCAGGTGTGAAAAGTAAAAACATTCTTAATAATAGGCACAATATAATCATAAATCCATGTAATTATGTATATGTACACATCATAACATATGAATTTGGTATGGGAACATCTGCTAGTGTATTACCTTATTTGACTTTTTAATACGCAGGGATGCAAGTATGGGATAGACATACATACAGTATTCGGCGAGCTAAAAAAGAAATACAAGGTATTTGTATCCGATAGATAAAGATTCCATGATGGATGTCGCTGTGACCAAAACATTTGTCCTAATGACCTAGTTTCGAAATGAAACACTCCAGTTCGAGACCTATTTAGAGTTCATTCCTACCAAGTTTGAAGCAGAATCACAGATGCAAAGTACTTGATGGATGTTGTTGTGAACCATATGGTACATATTTTTGCCTTCATATGTGGCTGAGTGAATTTTCGTAAAGCCAAGTGAAACATAAAAGATGTAAACTGGTGAAATACAGAATATGGATCGTGCTTACTTATCAGTGTAGTGCGGGGAGACACGAACCATGCAAAGTATTCAATAAAGAGGATGAATGGGCAACTTTGGTTCACAACGTTGGTGAGTAAGTTCTCCGGGGTGAGTTCAAATATTTTATCCTATCTCAATTTGTGTTTGAAATTTCAGCATACTGGATGTGTGTCACGACAAGAGAAGACTATGTACTGGAAACTGCTTCCAGAATCATTTTGGTCACGCCATATTCATATATCACTCAATTAAAGGCCTCTTCACAGGACCCGCAAATTCACGGAGGAGAATGGACTTGATGTGTGTGTTGGACATCTGAGAGCACTGATCCGGATTCCCAACAAACTCTTACATAAATTGGTGCAGCAGTGAGGATTACTGACTTCCCATCATCACGGCCGAACTTACCATGGTTGGGTCAAAAACAAAAGTAAATAACACAATAAGCAGTATTTATAGACCTTACCACAACCACAACGTTGTATCATTAAGCTGCAACAAATTGAACTGAACACGTACATGAACTACACAGAAAGTTGAGAACATAATTATGCACAGTCTGCAAGCATGCCTCCCAATATTCGTACCAAAAGAAAAAGTTGTTAGTTATAGCTGTACAACTGCTAAGTGTTACAATACCGCTAACAGTTACAAGTAACAGTTAGCGTCATTTTTGTATCAGATAGTGTTGTTACATTTGTAACAGATAGCGCGGGGCTCACGCCGTTATTTATTACAAAAAATCAACGCTAAGTGTTACATATCACTCTCAACACAACCATTAACATTGTAAAGGTAATTGCCTATTGCTTGCAACATGAATTCAAGAAAGGTATCATTTGACTCATAATATTATATTACATATTATTATTTTCTTCTGCATTCATAATTAACGTGTAATCAATTATGTGCTACTATCTGTAGTTTGTACATCTGTTGACTGTAACAGTGAAGTTAAACGGGAAAAAAATGTGCATTTCTAATAGAAATATACCACAATATTATGTTAGATAATTTGTAACATGAATTTTTATGCAAAAATACTAATAGATAAATATGAAAAATAGATAAAGTTGATTATATGATAATGATAATGAGGATGATAATAATAATAGTAATAATAATAATACCTGATATATGTGATTAATTACATTCATAGACCCTTTTTATACGGCTACTCATGCAATAATCAAATGAAATAGCTGTCAACCTCGCTATGGTCATTTTATAATAAAGGGAATATAGTACAATGGTAAAACGGATATTACCTCGGCCTTTGGCTTTGATCAGTATGCCTTTTACGAGTTCCATGATGTTACTGCAAAGTGCATATCGCCCAGCTCATTATCCCACAGTGAAATACGGGAAGGGCATAGAAAAAAAAAAATTAAATTTGACAATAAAGCTATAGGTATGCTACCTTGCAGCAGACCTTTCAATCTGCCGGCAGACCAGTTAATAGGGTCTTACATTTGCTTGTCAGCAGACCTAAATGCATTCACCTGATTGGCTAATCAACAACCACTGTATACATATATATATATATATATATATATATATATATATATATATATATATATATATATATATATATATATGTATATATATATATGTATATATATATATATATATATATATATATATATATATATATATATATATATATATATGCATGCAATGCCATTGTTTTCATATTTGTTTCTTAGGGGAGTTGTTAGATATTGTCATGACTATTGGGAAGTAAAATTTTGAAAAAAAGACCATGTAACTGACTTTTAAACGACACATCACAAAGTTATTGTCTGACGTAAACAGACTCATTCTTTCTGGAACATACACTAACAAATTCTGAATTACTGATATATGGAAATACGCCTGTATACTTGTACTATATGCTGTCTGTATTCAGACACAGATTTCAAAATTGCAAAGACTAAGTTTTGCTTAACTCATTATTGCTTCTTTGCTGCCTTTTTCCATAAACATGTAGGCCCCATAAAATGTCTGCCTGTATACACAATATGTTGTAGTTATTATCAACAGGGACTACTCTAAGCTACTAACTAATATGTATTTCTTCGAAACAGATTTTTTTACTTTCCAAATAAAGGTCGTTACCTTTGGAAACATGTAAAACATTCGCCATAGTACAATCTCTTAAGATATTCGTAAACATATTGAAAACTCAGATTTACCAGGCTTAAATGGACTATTTGGCGGTCATTTTGAATTATGAAATTTACATACATCACCCTAGCAACAGTTAAAGTAAATTTTGACGATCATAGACTCTTAGTTTCAATATTACAGAAAAGAGAACAGCTTTTATTTCACTTGCTAGTTTTGTTATAGCCATTGTGTGGCCATTTTGAATTATGTAATTTTGAACGAGTTAGGCATAAAGGAAAAATCAAAATTGGTATCCACCCTGGTGGTGATCCACGGACTATAAGCAACACTTCATGATAGTTACTTTGCCTTTAACGTGCAAATGCCATCTAACCAATTTTAAGTTTATTTCGGGAAGCTGGCTGGCTGACTACAACTCTCCCAAGAATACTACTTCAAGAAGTGAATAGATTTTGTATATATAAGGTTCATCGAAGCACCAGGTCTCACAGTCATGAAGATGACAACAATACGTTTGCAGTAATTGCGATTGAACTTCACTAGTTAATGATCTGTACTTATTGAAGATATGCTTATACGGACCAACAAAATATGTTGTGTTATGACTGATGGCTTCTCTCGTTGATTTTAACAGTTAGCATTATGCCCAGATGATGAAGTAAGTGAGTAGATTCACGAGCATTGCCAATTAGATAAACTATCAATCAACCATGTTTTTGTTTCCGGTAAAATGAATATATATATTTTTTCTATCATCATACGATACATCATAGTCTGCACCAAACTTCTCACATACTTTCAACATTGTCTGTAATCCTATGCATACTTAGGTTGACGATAGCATTGTTATATACATAACAGATTGCACCGCCATAAATGTGACGAATGTGACGCCCAACCTCTGAACTTTGTAGACGTTTAATAAACTCATTAGCATAAATTTTAATGGTATACAACAATGGTGAGATATGGCCACCATGTCTAATACCGTTTTTTACTAAGAAGCAATGAAAAAAGTAGATTCCAAGCTGCTCATATCTGTTGCTTTTCATGCCTATCTCACAGGATACGGATAACAATATGTGGATCCAATAGCTTAGCAACTGAAGAAATACTAGGGCATGAAAGAGAGTAATGTAGGAACTGGTGTTCAACAACTTTAATTACCTTTTCACTGCCCGATTCTTATCATTCACTAACCTTTTTACTACATAGTATATTGTTCTCCAATTAAGATCAAATTTTGTAAGTTCCTGGTTTGACCACAACATGGAGATTTCATATAAATTTAATTTACATATAAAATTTCTATGTGATCATCCTACAAAGACATTGTTGGTATTCTTAATGACGGTTATTATTACTCTTTTGTTGTTCATTTCAAAGTCACTTCCCTATAAAAAATTCTAATACCATTCGGTAGTCTTAATATCACGATTTCACTGTATGCATATTGTTTTAAGGGAAAAATCGGGGCACCCGCAACAATTGTAAAACATAGTTGGTGCTGTTAATTGCGTATTTGAAACCTGTTTTTGGAATTAAATAATGAATAATTTGTTAGTCGTTACTTCGACCCTTTTTATTTAAACATTTTTGACTGGTTGATTTGAATTTCAGATGAATCTTTACATTTAGACCTTAATAATACAAATCCTATTGGGAAAATAGCACCATACAATTTGTACATTGTACTTATTGTAGCAAATAAAATAGCACAACGAAATGGAGCTATGACAATAACAACAACAACAACAATAATAATAATAATAATAATAATAATAATAATAATAATAATAATTATAATAATAATAATAATAATAATAATAATAATAATAATAATAATAATAATAATAATAATAATAATAATAACAACAACAACAAAACAAAAGCAGGGGTAAAAAAACCTAACAAAATACGACACACAAAATCATACTAAAAAGAGTCCGAATATTTTTAAGATATCAAAGAAATGAATCACTTTAATGGATAATATCTCAAACAGAAACACAATGTTTGTTATTTCAGGCTTCAGGTCATAATTTGCCACCATGCTACACAATTTATGACACTAGTCATATTTGAAGGGAAAACACAACTTTTCAAGAAATTTCCGCATCTGAATTAAAAATGTTGAAGCAATAACATAATTTGCATTTTCGATTGCATTGGATCCTGTAAATATGCGAGATAGAAATAAGTTTAGACATTCATGGTCATATATGAAAGTTTTAATTTTTTCACACTTGATAAGAAACATGACAAAAACACAGAACTGTAAATAACTTCTTCCATTTTTAACACTTAGCGGTGTGTGTAACGTTTAATGGTGTAAAGGCATTAATTTGTTGTAACATTTAGGGACAATTGTAACAAACAGTAGCGAAATTAACGCTGTTACTTTTATTAGTCAGCGGTATTGAAAAACTTACCGCTTGTACAAAAGCTCAGACAAAAAATTACCACTTCAACAGAAGCCCCATGACAAGCGGAAAACAGCTGAATGCAGATTTGAAAGTGACTTCAAGCAAAAAAGGATAAATTTGAAACTGCACGAAGCTATAGCAATAACATACAGCAGCAGAATACCTGAAGCCTTGCTTAACTCATTCCATACTATGGTCACAGGCCTTGGTCAGTGGTTTTGGCCCTGCCTGGCAAGTCATGCCAAAGCTGCCCTTGCGGCAGCTGCAGCATGACTTGCCAAACAGTGCCAGAACCACTGACTTAAGACTATAGGCATGTTTGTACTTGAACGAAAGCTCTTTTAATGAAGAATTTAAACATGCAATTGTCCTTTTAAATCTAGGTAAATGTACGGAAAAATCAGGGACCGCTATGGAATGAGTCAAGATTTTCTTTTGTTTTCTTGGAACACTTGGCCCCTCTTCTGATTCTAGCAATGCATCACAGTCTCGAACTTCATCCCCCGAAAAGTGACCTTATCACAAGAACAGCTGTCCATGCGGGGTGATTCTTCCCTAGAAGAGTTAGCGAGTGAACCCCTTGATACCATCATGCCCTCCCAGCTCGTTGTAACCACTCTATCTCTCCAGGTTTATGTTGGTAACACAACAGGAGAGTGATTTATGGGTGGACAGCACTGATGAGGATTATAAGCACTGGTAAACTGAATAAACTTATATAGATTTATATAAATTTAGGTGATAGTGGGAATAAAAGTGAGAACTTTGAAGGCTCCACTGAAAGCTAGAAGAGTAGAACTCATCATGCAATCTGTGTACGTGACTTGCTATTATACGCCCCACCCCCTTGAAAATCTCAAAGAATGTATAAAGGACGCAATTAATAGGTGAGTGTACATAACAGCATTATTTCTGTGGCAACTGTTAGATGGTGGTATTGAATTATGTACTACACCAAAAAAGGGCGGTAAGCTATTTCTTGTTACATACCAGTAACCAGTAAGGAATTGCCATATATTATGCCTTTTCCAGACATAGTAATAGTCCGAAAATATGTGTTACTGAAAACTGAAGGACTGAAAACTACATAAGCTTTGCGTGTGTTATGCGTTATCACACTACCATTCAGAGGAAAGACGAAAAGGAAAGATCTGTTTGGTGCTCATTGAGAAAGGACACTTGACAACCAGTGTGTGTAGAAAATGTAAATATTTCAAAAACACTTTCAATTCCAAAACAACTGTACGTAGCAAAAACAGTAAAATACTTCATTTTACCTGTAGTTATCACTGTTGTTTTTAGTGCAGAAAGCAACGAAAATAGAAAGATGTACAGAACTAATTCCAATCAAGTGAAAAGCTACACCCCTGCCCAATATTCAATCTACATAATGAGGACATGAGCAAGTCTGACTCTGGCATTGTCAGCTAGCTGCTTATATTGAATGTCTTATTTATAGTGTATGACTTGTACATTTTACCATACATGCATTCTGTCACTATGGTGTTTACTGTGAATGAGTGTAGAACGATGGAGAAAATAGACTGTAAGATGACCAACTCTAATTCTTGGAAAGTATTAATACGTTGATCAGACATATCTACATTCCCACAGTTGTTGTTGTTGTTGTTGTTGATGATGATGATGATGATGATGATGATGATGATGATGATAATACCAAATAAATTATGTCGATAATAACGAGCCAACAATTTTACTTTTTATGTCAAAGTAAATTACAGGTCTGTACAAAATGGAAATTATTTAGTTTTATGGGTGGGGTATACTGACTGAGGAAATTGATAACTCAAAACTACACTACATACGTGTATCAGAATGGGCAAACTACATGCAAGACCCATTTTCAAACATCGATTAACCCAAACGTGGGGCGTATTACGCATTATAGATTGTTAGGGGCGCCAGAATCGACCATTTTCTCTTGCTAAAAGTTGCACATGCGCTGATTCTTCATGTATGTAGTGTTACATTCATGACTCATGTACTTCCATGCTGTGTACACTTCAGCTAAAGATACCCGACTAAAATCCATTTCGGCTACGGTGGTTTTCACCCCCCGCCCATTTTTCTCCTTTCGAGCCTTGGCTGCAGGAGTCAGACTTGACCTGAACTTCGTACAACACCTAGTAACTCAACCTGATTGCTATTATGTAATCAAGGAGATAGCGCTTTAGTCAAAAGATTGGTTCTAGTTAACTTCATCCAGAAACTTTTCTTGTCAAATTTAAACAAAAGTGTGGTAATCATGCTAATTTTCAGAAAATGCTATATTGAATTGACACATTGATTATTAAGATGGGCTGACAGAAAGTGAACTTGTACATCTATTAAATACCATAAAGCAAGGGAAGCTGGACTAGCGGCAGCTGTTATAGTAATTAAGATATCAAGAGAAAGTGACAAACAAGCAGGCTGACAGAGTGTGCGCAGTGATCAGCGCCTGGCTTCAAAGAGGGTTGGACGTGAGTAGGGAAAAGAGAAATGGGGATAAAAAGTCTATTTTGTACACACCATGTCCAGCTAAGAAATTAGTTTATGGTATATTCTGCACGAGAATGCATTATGTTGCATGCACCATATCAACATGTCAATTCAATTTGAGTAAAACGACCAACTTTGGAACAAATTTGACTGGTTCTAGTCTGAGTGCATACGCAGTCAGGCTGACGGGAATTTGAGGCTGCGATTCATGTTTGACGGTTTCCCGAAGATGAACCGTTGATAAATTCTTCTGGCTGTTGATGTCTTGATTTTTTCCACAATTTTGCAGCCTACTTGATAATAGTGAGTAATTAAAGCACAAGTTATGATATAGGCAGTGACTGGATTTAGATCTGGAGTGCAGAGAGATTGGAAAAATTAATTGGTTGATTGATTTACTCACGGACTCATTTTATCGTTGGGGGTTACAACTACCACGGTGGAATTGACAAAGTCGTAACTGTTTGTATAATTATCCCTTAAAGTGCTAATCAATGCTTTAGTCGTTTCTCAAATACCAGCAAGCGTAGTCTAAATAAAAAACTATTCCTAGTCAACAGCTTTCGTCGAAGCACCTTGCTTGCACTGTGCACAAAGTTGTTGACTAGGATCGTGCGCAGTGCTCCGAGGGAAACTGTTGACTCAGTCTTTAATGAGCGCTTTAAGGATTATATTAAAATCTATGTACAGTGCACAGGAGTACATAGGTCAGAAATGACCTGTATTTAAGAAGTGACCTGTCAATAAAATCCATGCTTACGAAATTATTATGAAACACGTATTGGTTTGACACCAAAATACCAGGGTTTTTCTATTCGTGTCCATTTTAGTCTCAGCAAGGTATTTTACATCATTTCAACGGAGTACTTTTTTCTGTTACCTTTGCTTCGTGCATACATGAATTGTATGGTGATGGTTGTGAGTCTATTTAAAGAATATAGTCCAATCACTTGTAGATTACATAATAACACGACAGGTAATACATGTACCTGTGGGTATCCGGTGTTTAATATACTAGATTGGCAATGCCCATGCTTAGGAGGAAGAAATCGTTACTTGAAACAGGCCTATTTCTAGGCACGACACACCTACATGTGCACGTATTTTCAGAGTCTTTAATGCATCAAGAATCACTGGGCCTGGCCACGTGTCAAACGTTTGGTTATCACAGGGAGGTGCACTGGCACAAAGTTCTTTTAAAAAATGACTCTCTCTCTCTCTCTCTCTCTCTCTCTCTCTCTCTCTCTCTCTCTCTCTCTCTCTCTCTCTCTCTCTCTCTCTCTCTCTCTCTCTCTCTCTCTCTCTCTCTCTCTCTCTCTCTCTCTCTCTCTCTCTCTCTCTCTCTCTCTCTCTCTCTCTCTCTCTCTCTCTCTGGGGCAGGCGGAAACGGCGGGAGCATGCCAATCCCTACCTTGACAATCACGGCACTCGGGCGTAGCTTTCCTATTTTACCTACTAAGAATCCATCAAATCTTTTTGTGTCACGTTTTGGACTAAATCAACAGCTTTCCTAGGCAGGCTTAGGGATCATCGGCGCCCTTTGAAAGTTGCTGACCTGGATGATAAAATTCTATGTAACCACAGGCATGCTGGCGCTTGAATCAAATTTATTTTTACAAGGATCAAGAATCTAGCATCCTTATTCACAGCAATTTGTTTTAGGTTGTTCGACTTCAGTCGCAGATGGCACTGAATGAGTTAAATCCAATATAGTTTGTCCATTCACATGCTATTTCCAGCCACAGGCTCATAATGGCAGTTCAGATAGCATGAAGCATGTAGACTGCATATTAAATCAAATAAGGTTTGTCCATTCACAATTCAAGTCCAAGGCTTTCTCTAAAAGAGCATTTGCAGCTAAATGCTAAGAATCTAATGTTGTGGATAGAACCGTTTTAACATAGGATGTATTGAACAAATCAGCTGTTTAACAGATTGTACACAAATATTGGTATTCACAATTTTGGCTACAATACTAAAATTTGTAGAGGACACCCTGCAAGTTCATTAAAAATGAAAACATATGATTATATTAATTACCCAAAATTGGGTATAAGCAACACATTATCTTACACTCATAGTTTTAAAGAAAGAATACGTCTGGTGGCTTCTACCATACATGTAAATAGGGAAATAACATATTTTATTTTAGGTAGCTTTATTCGGCAGATAAAAGAATGGATAATATCATTTTGCTGTACAAAAGTGGTTTATAAAACATTTCACTATTGCATGCACGGCAGAAAATGTTTTGACGAGACACGTACGCTTGAATGCAATGTTCAGCTGCGGAGTACCATAAGGTGCATTAGGAACATGGAAAACAAGAGCATCTATTTCAGTTTTAGAGCACGTAGAATATGTTGTTCCCAAAAGGAGTCCCATCTGCGGGGAAACCGGGTGATCATGTATCGTGGGTCATGGACCCTTACTTAAAAGTAAAATACTGTGCACAAAGTAGTCTTCAAGCAGGAATACAGTGATGCAACTATAGCCATACAAACCGCCCAATATCTATATTCATCTTGCCATTAAAATGATTTCACTTATTTCCAGTGTGGTCTCCGGGTGTGCAGAAATGACAAAAGAGCCTACATATACGTAGGTCGAAACTACTAATCTAATAATTAGACTCTTTGTGTTGTTTTTAATTCCATAATGCTGAAAACATATCGAGATTTCAAACATAAAGCTAGCTGTCAATGATGGCAGGTCCTGTATACTAAACTTCTCCCTCAAAACAGCAAAAACGTTTTTAGATGTCGTCTGATTAAATATAGTTACATTAATCTTTCATCAATCGAACAGATTTTGAACGAAATTGTGGACAAGAATTTGAGTAGAGCATGCTCCAGGTCAACAACTTTCCTTTGAGACGGTTTGATACTTAATCTGCACCTTGGAAAGATGTTGACTCTGTCTTGTTCTAAACAGAAAAGGCTGAACTGGTTATAAGTTCCGTTAAGGATACAATTTTCAGCCGGCAACCATAAGAGTTTGACTTCGTGTGAATGTACACAGATCCCATTGTATACATGTTCATTCTCTATATATCATGCCACTCTATCCCGAACACTTTGGCTGGCGATCGGTAACATAGAGAATATATTTTCCTATATTACTGTCAGGAATGACGATTGCAAACATGTCCGTGGAATTCTTAAGACTGCATGTATGTGAATATTACATGTATGTATATACACCCTTTTAAGCTTCTGTCTCATGTTGTTGCATAGCGAGTTTTAACGAAGGAGGTTCAAATTTCAGGAAGTCCTCGTACATATAACCCTTCTCGTTCAAAGTTCTGTCAGCTTGAAGGTATTTTTCTAAGACGGAGAATATCTCATCGTTCAGGATCTGAAACTTGTGAATACGATCCACCATTTTTTCAGTGGCTGAAACAATAATAATTACACATCAGAATTAAAAAGAACAGAAGTTCATCTTGCTCAAATGTATCCTTTGTGGTTTTAATCGATCCGACATGGTATTTTTTATCATCTTTTCACACAAACGCTACCAATACATGCAGAAACAAATGTTTTCTTTCAAGGTCACTATAGCTACATAGCTTAACTGATTCATAAAAAATATACTTCAATAACGTCAATAATATGCAGCATATTAATAGTTATTATAGCATGCAATCCACCAATGGGAATACACTACTCTGGCCCGCAAATATTTTGTGTCTTGAGTTATGCATTTAGATAACAACACACGGAATCGCTAATTCTAACCTTATCTATTGACTGTACCGCTTGGGTTTTAGTGAACGCAAAAAAACCTGCAATGGCAAAATTATACGTGTTTGTGACATTTGTGACGCAATGATTGGAAGAGTCTCTGATCAGGAAACTAGGTTTACTCTCTCTCTCCCACACACACACACACACTCACTCACTCACTCAGAAACATATTTTCATTAAACATGGACTAAGACTAGGTATCCTTGTGTTTTCATGTCACACATAACAGGTTGGGGTCGAATCAAACCTTGTCTGGTACACGCAATACATACCACCCCCTTGCAGGTCTCGTCCTTCTGATCCACGCGGTTGACTCGCAGCATGTGATAGGAGTCCATCACCTCAAAGCGGCGTTGTTGCTGCAGTAATGCGATCAACGTGCAGCCTGCCCAGTGAAGCCCCTCTCCAAACAGCTGCCTGTCAACATAGAGCATAAAACAGGTATTTACCACAATAATCATCGTCTCAAATGCATGTGCAGTCGTGCAAGCTGTATCTTGCAACCCATTCTGCAACAAAAAGCGGCCACACACAACTGGTGTCCTAATACCTCTGGTAAATTAACAAAGAAATTGACTCCACTGGCCAAGTTAAATGTGGCAACAAAGTGACTTGCCACGAAAGTGACTTGCCACGGCAGTGGCTGCATAATATATATATATATATATATATATATATATATATATATATATACTGCTGGCGAAAAAGATGTCACCCCATGGGTTTAACATGGGCCGCTCCTAGTATGCCTTTATGTGATATTTATAACATGTCACATGACAATTATGCCACATAATCAACGAGGTCGAAGACGAGTTGATTGTGATGGCATAGTGGTCATTGTGACATGTTATAAATAACTTGTAACAAGGGTGGCAGGAACTGACCAAGATATTTTTCCCATGCCTTTTGTGCATGGTGTACTTTGCTTACGTAATTTGTCACCTGCACAGTCAAGTTTGACTGTATTTTCCACTTACCAATATGGCAGTAGGAAGAGCAGGTGGTAGAAGCCCAAATAACAGATTTAAGTGAGTTTGGCAGTATTCCAACTCAACAGTTACTTTTACAGAGGAGTACGTGTCATAGTGACGAGAGTGCACGCTAAAAGACACCTATTGCAGGTAAAAAAGCCATACATTTTTAAAATTAAATTCACTAATTTTTTGGGGGGTTCATGCCTGGCATGGACACTGATTAAGTGTTGTAAATTGAGTCATGTACATCAACTTATATTGTGCCGACAGTGATATCATGCTAGATATGACAGACGACTTGGGAAGTTCTAGGAGTACACGTGAGTACTATTCCAAGTCCTGTGATCGTCTGCACAGGTCCTGCTGGAACAATACCTTAGTTTCTGTTGTTCAGGTGAAGGTGTCAACAACAACTGTTTCCACAACACACTGCCTGTAGGCAGTGTGTTGTGGAAACATGGAATGTTATTCATGGAATGTTATTCAACATCATAGGCTGGCTCAGGGTATGCCTGAGTAGTCACACACAAAATGTCCTGAAAACAAAAGAACAGCCAAGGAGGTGCGAAACGTGTGTCTAGTGTTGATGTTCCTATGGGCTTTCTAAGGGGGCCATGGCATTACTAGGATCAAAGTGAATCAACAATGCCGCGCACAATGCCACGGCGTACGGGTCACTCACAACTGTCTGAATATGACAGGGGCAGAATCATTGGTGGGACCGTTTCCAGGAAACTAGAGGATGCAAGAGGAAGGTTGGCTCTCGGCGACCGAAACTGTCAGATGGGACGGATGACCGTTAGTTGATCCCGTATCTGAAGAGGCACAGCCGGGTTTCTTCCCGGCGAAAGACATCTTCAGCAGTGGCGCTAGGCCTGCAACATCAGAGCATCGCAGTCTACCATTAACAAGAGACTGGTGTCGACCGAACTGGGGGCATACTGCCCTGCCATTCACATCCCTATCAGTCCTGCAGACAAGATATAAAGGGTACAGTGGTGGAGGAACATGCAGCCTGGACCAGAAATCAGTGAAACAGATGTGGTCAGATGAATCCCGATTCTGCTTGGATTTCCGCGGTGTAAGAATAAGAGCCAACTAGAAAGGAAGATTTGCTTCAAAGCAAATCTGTCTGTGTGCCTTCAAAACTTTCAAATATTAAATGGTATAACTTTTGTGCTTTGGTACTTCACATTCCATTAAGCTTATGGCTGGATGAAAATTTCGAAGTCCGAATGACCTTAACCTTTGACCTTAATCTTTACAGGTCACACGTAACTTGCAAAAATCTACAGTGTTACAATACCCACAATTTAAGTCCAACATGATTAGAATTGAATGGCAATTGGCCGAGTTATGGCTGGGTAAAATTTTCAAAGGTCCATATGACATTGACCTTTGCCCTTTTTGGGTCACATGTAATTTCAAAATGTGTAGTGTTGCAATAGCTACAATTTGAGCCCAACATGATCAAAACTGGATAAAAATTGACTGAGTTATGGCTACAAGAAATCCACCATCGAAAGTGGCCTTTGACCTTCAAATGACCTTTGACCTTGAGATGACCTCTACCTGAAGTAAACCTTGATCTTTAAAATGATATTTTGACATAAAATTGGCCTGTCACCTTGACATGACCTTTGACCTTGATATGACCTTGACATTTGAGATGATCTTTGCCTTGCTATGATGGAACTCCTATACACTTGTAACTATATCTACTATAGTTTATAAGATATAAAAGATTTCAAACTTTAATTAGCCCTAATTTGCATAATTTTGAAAAGTATGACCTCTCATTATAAAGAGGCAAGACTTCAAAAATGTGCAGTGCTACAGTACCTACAATTTGAGCCCAACATGATCAAAATTGGATAAAAATTGACCAAGTTACGGCTAGAAGAAGCCACCATCGAAAGTGGCCTTTGACCCTCAAATGACCTTTGTCCTTGAGATGACCTCTACCTGAAGTAGTCCTTGATCTTTAAAATGACATTTTGGCCTAAAATTGACCTTTGACCTTGACATGACCTTGACATTTGAGATGACCTTTACTTGGTATGAACGAACTCCTATACACTCGGAACCACATCTACTATAGTATACAAGATATTGAAGATTTAAAACTGTAATTAACCGTCATTTGCATAATTTTGAAAAGCATGACCTCTCATTATAAAAAGACCAGACTTCATCTATAGCAGTATAATTGTGCCGAGTTTGGAGTTTCTACGTGTAATAGTTTTCAAACGAAATGTCGGACCAATTTGCCTGGAAGAAAAGAAAGGAAGAAAAAAGAAAGAAAGAAAGAAAGAAAGAAAGAAAGAAAGAAAGAAAGAAAGAAAGAAACTAGAAAGGAAGATTTGCATCAAAGCAAATCTGTCTGTGTGCCTTCCAAAGTTGTAAATGTTAAAAGATATCAAATTTTGTGCTTTGGTACTTCACATTCCATTCAGCTTATGACTGGATGAACATTTCAAAGGTCCAAATGACCTTGACCTTTGACCTTCAACCTTTATAGGTTACATGTAAATTGCAAAAATGTACAGTGTTACAAAACCCACAATTTAAGTCCAACATGATTAGAATTTGATGAACATTGGCCAAATTATGGCTAGGTTAAACTTTCAAAGGTCCAGATGACATTTATCTTTGACCTTTGGGGGTCAAATTTAATTTTCAAAATGTGCAGTGTTGCAATAGCTACAATTTGAGCCAAACATGATCAAAATTGGACAAAATTGACCAAGTTATGGCTAGAAGAAAGCCACCATCGAAAGTGGCCTTTGACCTTGAAATGACCTTTGACCTTGAGATGACCTCTACCTGAAGTGAACTTTGATCTTTAAAATGATATTTGACCTAAAATTGGCCGTTGACCTTGACATGACCTTGACATTTGAGATGACCTTGGCCTTGCTATGATCGAACTCCTACACACTTGTAACTATATCTACTATAGTATATAAGATATTGAAGATTTAAAACTTCAATCAGATCTCATTTGCATAATTTTGAAAAGTATGACCTATCATTATAAAAAGGCGAGACTTCAAAAATATGCAGTGTTACAATAGCTACAATTTGAGCCCAACACGATCAAAATTGGATAAAAATTCACCAAGATATGGCTAGAAGAAAGCTACCAACAAAAGCGGCCTTTGACCTTGAAATGACCCTTGACCTTGAAATGACCTCTCCCTGAAGTGATTCTTGACCTTCAAAATGACATTTTGGCTTTAAAATCACATTTTGACCCTTAACCGACCTCTGATATTGACATGACCTTGACATTTGAGATGACCTTTGCCTTGATATGATCGAACTCCAATACACTCGGCACTACATCTACTATAGTATATAAGATATTGAAGATTTAAAACTTTAATTAGCCCTCATTTGCATAATTTTGAAAGCATGACCTCTCATTATAAAAAGGCCTGACTTCATCCATAGAAATATAATTGTACCAAGTTTGGAGTTTCTACGTACAATACTTTTCAAATGAAATGTCGGACAAATTTGCCGGCAAAGAAAGAAAGAAAGAAAGAAAGAAAAAAAGAAAGAAAGAAAGAAAGAAAGAAAGAAAGAAAGAAAGAAAGAAAGAATTCCTAGAAAAACAGTATGTCTGTGTTGGCACACAGACATAATAAAGAATTCCTAGAAAAACGATATGTCTGTGTCGGCACACAGACATAACAAATGCCCTCCGAGAGGATCTTAGAAGGGTGTGTGAGTATATTTGAACATGACTGCTACGGAGGAGGCAGTGCCATGAAGGGGGTGGGGGTGGGGGAGCTATTACAGCTACAGGGAGAACAGCTCCCATCTGGGTGAATGGGACGTGTGCCAACGCTGCGTGGACGAGATTCTGCCTTCCAGTTGACCAATGGATCCAAATGTATCCACGGCTGCTGTTTCAACAGGACAACGCACGATCACACTGCTGAGTCAGCATGCATGCAGTATCTACAGCAGTTCAATATCCCATTGTTGCTATGGCCAGCCCGTTCTCCTGACCTGTCTCCCGTCGAGCATTTGTGGGATGTGCTTGGCGGTCGAACCAGGGATGAATATGAAGAACCCACAGCCACAGTGGATCAACTGGGGCAGGCTCACAGACCAGTGGAATCACAATTCCCTAGGTTGACATCACCAAGCTGAAAAACAGCATGCCAAGGCAGATCCAAGCTTGCTTACATAAGCGTGCTGGTCAGACCTGCTATTGATGCATGCAGCCTCCCAACAACAACAACAACAACAACAACAACAACAACAACCAAAAAGGTCCTTTGAGGACCACCATTTCCTCCTAAAATAGATGTAAAATGCAATGGCATAATATCATAACACGTGCAAAATGTTGAAGGGGGAGGGAGTCCCCAGCATTATATATATATATATATATATATATATATATATATATATATATATTTGAATACGTTTTTTTTCCCCAAAATATAATATATCTACATGTATATATATTGTCCAATGAACAGAGCAGATGACGCGCGTTCGTGCAACCATAGCGATCCCTGCAGCGCAGACCGTAGGAGCTGCCAATGGATGCAGTATGACCACCTGGACTGGTTCAATGGCCTCGTACGGCAGCACATTTTGTCACGAGTGTCTCTATAATGGCATGTTTTTGTTATGGTTATTAATCTATTTCCGTAACTAAAGTTACATAACACATATAATAAGATAAACTTTTTGTAGGCCTAAATATTTAAAGGCGATATAAAAGTTCAAGAAAATTTCTATTATAACTATGGTCGTCTGATTTCAACTTGACGACGCATTTTTTATGACAATAACGTAATGAAAAATGCCTGTGGTCAAGTAAAAATGCCCCGCTGATGATCAGAACTGAAAAAAGCTCAATATATATATATATATATATATATATATATATATATATATATATATATATATATAGATTGAGACACGCACAGTGGGAAAATATCACAGCATGTGCGGCTCACCTCTTCATGGTTCACACAGGTATATATAATGTAGTCATGAGGTACATACTAGGCTTGCGTATGTTTGGTTTCACAAACAGACACAAAATTATCGCCTCCCTTACAAAATTATGTATAAGTGAAGGTAGAAAATATGACTCAAATTTTACACGAACTAAATTATTCCATGCCATTCTTTTCACACCCTGATACTGAAGAACGGACAGACTCAGTAGAATCCGTATTCAGGGGCAGATTCAAACGGTGATAAGGCAGCTTTGCCCTTCCCCTCTTTCCATCGCGGTTAATCCCGCAAAGAAAGATATGCAATACAAGATTTGTGCTCAGGTAAGGTCCAACCAATTTTGGATAATTTGGTTCACATCAAACAGTCAGATCCATGATATCACCACCCAAGCGTTTAAAATCTTCGTCCCCGCTGATATGTGTGCCGCTCGATTAAAACGTAACTCAAAAAAGTCTTAAAGTACCGAACTTACTCTATTGTGTATTCGTTTGGTCCCGTAGGAAGGCAGTAGACAAACTGTAAGGCGCTCCACAGTCGGTGAAACTCTGTACACTCATCCACATTCATGACGCCACTGGAGGGTGGCGGTCCACGCCAGACATCATGATCGAGAAAGGACCTGATCTTGTCCAACACAACCTCAAAGATACTAAGGCCATTGCATAGCTTCTCTCTTGTCAGCAGCGCACCGTCCTTGACGAACTGCACATCCTGTAAAGCAGATCGTTTTCATTTCACCAGACATACAACAGGCATAATCTCAGTAATTTTCAAATGAAAGTTGATGGAAACACTGGAAAAAAATTACTTTGCAGCATATCTGCCCATGTGCCTACAGCGGAAAGTTGGGATGGTGTCTGTATTCTTTGTAAGATATTTGATATTTCAAATCTGAAATGCCTCTGATAACGTGATTTTAAATGATACAAGTTTTGTTTGATATTAATCACAACGGTCAATAACATATACGTAGATGTTTGAGTGGCATGTGTATCTATTCTACTTTTGAAGATTCCAAGGGTGAAGCTCCAGATGTTCCTAATTAGCTTCATTTAAAACGATGCGACTTTTGTTCACTATTCATTAATGATGTGCAACGGCCAGTATGTCAATCTACTACTGCGCTAAAGATATTATAGTTTACTAAGTTACAAACCACTGGGCATGCATAATTCGAAATGCGAGAGAAAAGACAATATGTACTCTGCTTTAAAGGTATCACATAAGCGTGTAACTGCATTCTTATGTGTCCTTTGTGGCCTATACCAACCTAAATCATCCTATATTGTTTCCAGTGCTTTCTTTTAAAAAAGTAACGTAACTGGTATTATGCTATAGATACATGTATATTATTCATTTGTGTGGAAGCTGTATAGATGTCAGTATAATTTATCTCATATTAGTTGCAAACAAAGTGCATGGATTGGATAATAGGTTGTTTTCCAAATTTCGTGCACCACAGTAGGCAGGCCTATGCGTGTGAAGTGGTGTATGAAATTCGTCAGTACCACGTATGTGGTACCACATGTGAAATTATAATTTTTTTGCTTATGCAAAAGACTTACATATGTGTGCAATTCTTTTCCACATATGTGAAATAGTTTTACACATATGGACAATTCTATCTTTATTTCACATATGCGAAATAGTAAATTAATTCACGTGTGAAAAAGATTTACACATATGTGAAATTCTTTTATACATATGTCAAATAGTTTAAAACATACGAAAAAAAATAATGGTCCGTATGTGTAAACATATTTCACGTACGTGTGAAATAATTCCACATATGTGAAACAGCTGTTTATTTTGTGAATGTTACATATGTGGTAAAGATTTACACATACATTAAATCCTTTTATACATATGTACCAAAGTTTTATACAGATGTGAAATAATATCATGATTACACATATGTGTAAAACAATTTCAAATATGTAAAACTATTTCACATGTGTTTAATCTTTTGCACATATTTCTAATTCTTTTTCACATATGAAATATAAACAACTAATTCACAAATTAAAAAAAAACTTGTCACATATGAAGAAAAGATTTACATATATGTGAAATACATTTACACATATGTGTAAATGTATTTCACATATGTGATATACATAAAATTGTATTGATTTTTACGACTTATACAAAAACCTGCCGGTACTTTCGGACCTGTATCCACTATCGGGACAATCTTCTCCCCTCAGCTCCATCTTTCACTCAACGGGGGGGGGGGGGGGGGGGGAGAGAGAGGAGGCTTGGCAGGACCGACTATCGGTGCTACTGAATTCAAAGCCCGGGGGTGACTTTAGCGTCTGATACAAAATCCTTATTTTTGGGCCAGCGCTGCCTAAAACTGCTAATTGTACGCCTTGTATTTACATTTTCAGGTAATGCTCACTCTGCGAAAGCCCCATAATATATTGTACATTACATTCACTCAATAAATTAACCTTCCCTCAACACTAATCACACATAAATTTTGGATACCTCTTCTTCAAAATATCGAATCGGGACTAATCCATAATAGCTGCCATTTTGAAAATTGTGGATTCCGCACCCAATGGTTTGTGTTAATGAGGATGGTATTGGGACGATCGGGGGGGGGGAATATATGCAACCAAAAGTATAAAGTTTGCAAATGTTTCAGAGCATCAATAATGATATGATATATGCTTAGGCCGCAATTCACTTTGATATCCAAATCAAATGTATTTTAGGCGGCATTGCGCAATGTCCAAAATGGTACTCAACACGTGCCTGTTCAAGGTCTATGTGTCGCATTTGGACTTGTAACTAATGATGATAACTGCTTCAGACTCAAGTTAATATGGTAAGTCATGTTTTAAAAGTACTTTAACGACCGTTTGCTCCGATACCTAAGAGAACGGACACCTGGAACCCAGGAAAATATTACGATGACGATCACCGAACAAGCGGGAATGACTTATGTCTCAGGCCTATGCTGCCTCACCGAACATCCTTTGATATTCCTTATTGAATTTCGTGTTGTTATGCTGTTTCCCCGTCCCAAGTTAATCCTTTAGACAACTTCAAATAAAATGCTGTGTTTGAGTTGACGTTACTGCATAATAACGGCACATGAAGGCAGCTTTCTCCATAAAATTTTCAACCACCGTTATGGCTATGCTGTTGCACCGAACAACAGTGGCTATGCAGCTGTGCTCTTTCCCCGGCTCAAGTTAACCGTCCACTGCACACAAGTAGAAATAAACTACCGTGTTTGAGTTGTCAGTTGACTTTACTGCAAAATAACGGCACACGATAGCCACTTTCTTTTATAAACTCTTTCAGCCAGGTTAGATGAATATGTATCAGGGGATGGCTGCTTGAAACTTTTTTTTTATTTTATGTTTCATAAAAATTGTTAAGGGTCGGGACTCAGGCTTTTCAGTGGAGTGAGTCGGTCGGGTTATCGGAACCACATACACATATATTTTTGTTAGGCCTTAGGTAACTTGGACATTTGTCGAAACATGTTGAAAATGGATGTTCTTTCCCCTTTTACATATTACTTCCTTTGACATCAGTTGAATTTGTTACCTGGGCACAACCGATCGCACTTGTAATTAATAAAAGACTCAGCCCAATAGATGCTCCGTGTCATCATGCGTCGTCTATCTGTAACTAATACACGTTACTGCACTGTTTCATTTGTCTCGATGCCGCACATGTGTTGGTACCAAATATCTCCCATGGTGAAGTTGTACGCGTTTTTATGCAGTATGTCGCCTGTGCAGAAACACGACGAACGACAGTAGATTATGCTGTCTGCATGAAAACTGTGGCATCTCTACAGATTTCAGCACACTAGGTTAAACACAGTACTGTCTGGTACTTACCTCCTGTGATCCAAACTTGGTAATTACTGACACCACATGTTGGTTCTGGTATTTTTTCTCCATTTGGTCCATTAAAATCAAGTACCGTGAATTTTCTATTAAAAGACGCATCTGTATGAGAAGACGCACTCCGACTTTGGGACATGTACAAGGTTGTAACCTGCATTATTTTTTATCAACAGACAGACCCTTATAGAAGACGCACCCCGCCTTCTGGTTGCTCGGTTAAAGTAATCAAAATGAAAAGTTTCCGCCCCAGGTTTTTTGTCTACCACTCTTGCAGAGCTTTTTTTCACTCGATGTGACCATTCTTTGTTTCTCTTGTCCTTCATTGTCACATGTTTTTACGTCATTTTATCTATATTTCAGAAGCATGTTATTACTTCTCTTCCTGTCCGTCGTTTCTTGATCGACAGAAAGTATGTATGTTAAAAATGCAACCTTTCTTTTATTACTTTACCTTATCATGTTGTATGTCTGTTCATGAAGCTACCTTAATAGGTCATCAGGTCATGGTGCAGGGAAAACTCTCTACTAGAAGACACACCCTGACTTCATCATCTTCTGTTTACAATATATGAAAAGAAATGTATTTTGATAGAAGCCGCGGCTTCAATTAAAGAATTTGTGGCAAGTGCTTTCGCTTCTGGCCCAAATCATTATGCCTCCTGCACACTAAAAGGGGCATAGCCGATTGTGTCCAACTGTCTTGGCCCGCTTATTGCATTACACAACAGAGGTATGTCTTTAACATTTGTGCTGTTAAACGTTTTCTGTTACTTTGTAATGGTGCATGACATATGTATAAGCAAAGGATGTTTTCTCAACACTGTTCCTGCTGCTTGGTTATAGGGTTTTTACATTTGATTACCACATTTGACATGTACAGCTTCTCACAGTCTAGTTCTATCATTCAGACATTATTCATGTTGTCATGGCAGTGTATTTTCGTATCAAATGGAGCCCAAACGTTGTATCCACAGAAAAGTATGGGTTTAATTCGAGCGTCAAATATTCCGCACATGACCAACATATCTTTAGCCCTTCAAATTACTTGCAGTAATGCCAGTCGTCATATCACGTTTGTGCTTTCAAAATCAATTTTGAAATGACTTGTTTCGACTATACCTGCCATGAGGATTATAGTATTACAAAAGTTAAAGCATTCACTGCTACCTTTCTGGTTTCTATTATAACTTTGGCATTTGCAATGTAATATACATCTCTCCTTAATATGTTTAAAGTGCAGTCTTTTTGTGGAGCTACCCAGCAATTATATTGCCTGCGGAAGTATGCCAGGTAATTTTTAGCTCCGACGACTTGTCGGTCGGCTGAGCTTATAAGATGGTTCATGATTCTGCGGCTGTCTAATCCATTCACAATTCAGATTTTTAAATTCTTCCAAAAACCAATAGATTGAATGCTTGCATTCTACACGTGGCTGATGCGCAGATACATCTTTACCAAATCTTCTTGCCAGGAACTATTTTGCCAATTACACTGATATTGGACATAAGGAATAATGGGGTCCTGTAGTTATTATTTTGGCAACCAGGTACTGTTACATTTTTTTTTCTATCGCTTTATGGATGTTTGTGTGTGAATGGTATTCTCGACGTCTTCTGCAGAAACTAAACAAATTTATTTGAAACTCGATCTGAACATCATTTGAATAAAGATAATTCAAAGTTGCAAAAATGTTGAGGATATTAAAAGAGTGCACAGATATGTTGATTTGTGACGAAGCTATGGGATATCAAACTTTGAGATCACTTTCAGTTAGAATTTATGAATATGGGTAATGTTTTGTGAACCATGGCTGCTACTGTGCATGTATATAGCAATATAATGCATGTAGTGCAATGCTGTCAAAACTATTCACATTTTCAACTTCTTCTTCAAAACTTTTAGCCAGATGCCCTTCATACTTGATACGGAATTTGTTAAAATGGCTTCAGTCCATTGTTTAATTGTTTTTGTTTTTACATTTTTATAAATGAATAATTTGTTCATTTTTTGACAAAGTCTATAAACACCTTTGCTCCAAGACTGCTAGAACAATTGCACTGAACTTGCACGGGAAACTTCTTTGGCCCCCTATATCATAATTTTCTCAACAGTTGGCCCTGCATTTTGCAGCGTTTTTGTGTTCCTGCTTTTTTTGACTCCAAAGCTGAATCTCTGATTGTGGGGACACCTGGTGGAAATGTTTTGAAATTAATATTTCTAATAACTTGAAAATTGCATGGACACTAACCTGGGTATGGGGGCGAGGCTTACAGAGGTCATGGAATATTCTTCATTAACTAAAGACGTTTGAATTTTGAAATCAGCCTTAACAGTTGCTACGTAATCACTAATGCATTCTGGGATATATTACTGCAAAAGTGGCAGCCACCTTGCCACAATGTATGTCACGATTAGAACTCTTGCTACATTTGTTCTTCAGAACTGATCTACATAACATTTACATCAAAATTTGCCATTCTTGAAAAGTTTCGTGCAAGAAATTGTTCTGTGTGCGGTTTATTTTGGCTGTAAACAAAATCGCAAGTCATGTGAGACATTTTGACAAAGTATAAACTTTATAAGTATTGTTTTAAGCCATTGTCCCAGAGATGATCTAAATTTTATCGATGCCTTGCGTATTGATGCATAGCCCAAGACTAAAACAGATAATAGGTCTGTTATTTTCTGGAAAACCGTTAATGCCTTTGGGTATAGAAGACTTAAACAGATGATAGGTCTATTATCTTCTGAAGAGGCGAACGGGAAGTGGCTATAAGATAATGAGCATAAGTAATTTGAACATTTGTAAATTTGATCATAAGATCATTTGACTGTTAAACAACACTATATTTTACAAATGTATGTTACATAATACACATGTTTGAGTAATATAATGTACATGCCCTATGAAACCATCACTTAAGTTACCAAACTTTGTAGCCAATGTCAACTTTAGGGAGATCAAGATCCGCTTAGTTGTTATTTGGACATCAAAGAGTCACAAACTATAACAAATTGGTGCAAATTCGGAGAAATCGTTTTCTTTCCCACTGCAAGGTGAAAATAGCACATAGTTCTATAAAAAACAAAGTGTGAATATAATCAGGCAAGCCGTTTCACCGTGCTCTGAAGATAGCATAGTAAAGAAAATACATTTCTTGTTTTAAAGTGACGTCTGTCTTTTTCAGCAGCAGAAAAAGTTCCATCAGTGCTGTTGGCAATTAGCGTTTGAGTGAATGTATGAATGTTGTGAGAATAAATCAAATAAACAAGGAGAAAGCTTGCCCGCATGCAAGTGTTTTTATTCCGATTTTTTAAATTTGTCATATATTTTGTATTACGTTTGGGACCTAGTTTTTCATTAATATTGTAATTAGCAAATCCTCTAATAACAAAATGGGTTTTGTTTCTGGTTGGTCGGGTTATCGGAACCACATATACATATATTTTTGTTAGGCCTTAGGTAACTTGGACATTTGTCGAAACATGTTGAAAATGGATGTTCTTTCCCCTTTTACATATTACTTCCTTTGACATCAGTTGAATTTGTTACCTGGGCACAACCGATCGCACTTGTAATTAATAAAAGACTCAGCTCAATAGATGCTCCGTGTCATCATGCGTCGTCTATCTGTAACTAATACACGTTACTGCACTGTTTCATTTGTCTCGATGCCGCACATGTGTTGGTACCAAATATCACCCATGGTGAAGTTGTACGCGTTTTTATGCAGTATGTCACCTGTGCAGAAACACGACGAACGACAGTAGATTATGCTGTCTGCATGAAAACTGTGGCATCTCTACAGATTCCAGCACACTGGGTTAAACACAGTACTGTCTGGTACTTACCTCCTGTGATCCAAACTTGGTAATTACTGACACCACATGTTGGTTCTGGTATTTTTTCTCCATGTCTTTTCTCAGCCGCTGTACCTCTTTGTACCGGTCTTCTGCGTTTGGAAATTCTACCAAGTAAACAATGATGTAGTTTTGACAAGAAGGCTATTGTATTAACACCAAATTCATCATTTTTTGTTGTATAAACACCAAATTCGTCATATTATTGATATTGCAAACATATCATGTGGCATGCCCCATTTGTTAGCTTTCAAAAAATAAAATATATACTCTGCAGTACTTTTTACTAGTTTCCTTTGTTATGTTGGGTAGTTTGTGAACGTTTTCGTTAGATGTCATATGCTCTTTCACACACTTTGATATTGATGTATGTTATTTTCTAACAAGATTGAAAATCTCCATTTGCGTTTGGCGCACGCACCTGCTTTGGAGACAAACGGCGTAGGAATCATAGACTGGAACAAACCAGCATGTTTCTGCTCGCACACTTCTTCCTGTGCCTGTAAATATACACAGTTTTCCAGATACACATACCCATGTCACTTCACTGTTTATAAAAAAGACAGTACATATGTTGTTATGTATATTGCACCTTTAACTGACAGGCTCTAAATCCAAACAGTTTAACGTTTGAATACTATTCACTTCTATGGTCAAGGCATTATGCACAAAACAATGACCAAGAGTAGTGCATCTTCGTCTTATATTGGCTGCATTTTTTAAATCCTAACTTAGTGCAATTGTCTGGATAGCATAGGACAAACGAAAGCAAAAATAAATTCAACTAATAAGATGGTTATATCAGAAAAGCAGAAACAAGGTCACACAGCACGGGAGTACACTGCCTGCGAAGGGACATACAGTGGGAAGAGCATTCCCTTATAACATTTTGTTCCGATGAAGCAATCATCTCTTGTAACCGAACAAGAAATAGAAGAATGAATGACCGAATGAATACATGAACAGTCGCTAGGAAAACGGCGAAGCAAAGTACAGCATAAGCCTTGATTTTAAAAATTATTCGCTTCTTGGAACTAAAATATCTTGCTGATCGCTCCTATTGAAATAATGTTGTGTGGAAACCCAATTTGAAAACACAGAAAGGAAATAAGTTTATATAGGAATGCGATATACGCATAATATAAAACACATTGTATGGATTGAGCCATATGCAAACGAATTAATGTTTTGCTCGTTTGCGACATGTTTCATTCATATGAGATGATATTTCGCTTTCATTAAGCTTCAGATTTTGTTCCAATGCACCACACTTCATGAGAAAGAAAATACACTTTTCTCGCCCAAAAGGGACAAGTCATTTTGTGCCAGACACACATCACACATATATTCTTATTGACTCAAATTACTATCTCGTTGCCGATTGCAAATTTGCCTGCATGAAATATGGTTTTCCCAAGAAACATACCTCCTGTTGCAAAAAAAGTGTTCTTTTCGACAAAACATTAATTTCCTGAAAAAAATGTGTGCATGTTCGTTCTGAGACTACACACGGAAGTTTCTGAACTGACAGAGTCTCACTAAGCTGTGTCTCACTGAAGGGAATTAAATGTGAGACCATAAAGAAATTATATATGTGTGACACCACGGGAATGTAGCATTTGTACGTGCATGCAATAGGTAAGAGACCACCACAAAAATGCTACACTTACCAGACAACCTTGACACATATTGACCATTTAGAGCTGGAGAAGTCTTTCATTACTCTGGTTTTATCCAAAAGGCTATGCAGTAAATTGCGCATGCACGGCTGTACAGAGGTCAGGGAACAAGCCATGTACTTGCACTGCCCTTGTTGAAGACTATGGGACAGTATATCTCTTGGGGGTAACCCCAGTGTGCGCTGCCGCACATGCAATATCCCCGCTCTGTTCAGACTGTTGGGACTAAACAAAGAAGTGAAAGGACTTCTCCAAGTCTACGAGACCACGATTACTATGTAATTTAAGTGCAAGAACATAACAATATAATGATGACGATACAAAACCATCACGAGGTATGATGTACATAATACATGTATGAGACCATGACGAGAGCATGATGTACATGATGTACATACGAGACTATGAGGTATGATATACATAATATACGTACGAGACCTTGACTGGTCAGGAGACAGAAGATAATTGCATTGCCTACTTCCGTGGATGCATGGAAGACGTCAGTTTTGAGGTCGGGGTATTGCATAATGTCGTCCAGGTGAGCTTGATAATATGCTAAAATACCTTAAAAAAACAAAAACATTAGGCATTAATACATTATTTGCGTTTACGTTGCGGATCATCGACCAGAAGTATTGCTTCAGTACGGGTTATGGGTAAGTGACACGCAGGTTTGCACAAATTTACAGGAAAGCGTGAATAAAACCAAGAATTCACATGTATAAACTGCTTTCCTGTTTGTATTTTTGGTTAGTTATCAAACTCATTCCGGAAGGATCAAGATGCTCTTTCGAGTGGCGCTGTCTTTGTCCTTTTGTCGGCGAAACATTTCTCGTACTGCATTGTCAGTTAGTTGCGCTGGTTACACAATTAATACAGTGTCATTACCGTATCAGACGTGTCATCCAAAAATATCAATGTCGACTTAGGTTGAATGCAATAAATTGGCCCAATTGATTTCACAAATTTTTAGTCCTTTCGAATGCAAACGTAAGAACTTTAAATTGTATATTCAAAATACAAGAGTTGAGATATTTCTGTTGCAAAGATTATATGACTGACAATTCTAGTTTCAAAAATATTGCTTTAGCACATTTAATTTTGAAACTGAAAGTGTCGAATATACATCGTTTAAAGCTTATTCAAATAAGCTTAACTCAAGTGTCCCTAATTTTCCAAAGGTGATTCCGTTTTGTTGTCAGAGTCCTTCAAAGTAGACCACCTTTTTGTGCTCTTTTTTTAACTTCACGCATTAACATCTTTGAAACAACGACCCAATTTTTAAATGGGAGACCTCTTTTCTAACTTGTGGTATACGCTGTAGTTTGCAACAAATTTAATGTCGATATCCCTTAAAATATTAAAATTGCTCACAATTTGTTTTAAGAATGAAAATCACATTAGTTTACAAGCTGGAAGCCATCTGCACAGTGCCATAAGATGATCCTCACCTTTATGATCATTTCAAAAATGTATACTTTGTATCACTTTTTGGAAATGAACTTCTATTATCTATTAAACACCAATACAACTCACTAAAATCACCAGTAACACAACATATGTGCTAAATTTGGAGGCCTTTTGATATTCATTGGCACCTGCTCTTCATTCATCGCGACATTGTGAAAATATTTGAAGACCCGAATGACTCCTGGGAAACTTTTAAAGATTTATTTTTTGAAGTCATTGATAAACATGCACCCCTGGTGCAAAAACGAGTACGCAGCAAATCAGAACCCTGGATCAATAGTGAAGTGATGGACATGATTCACGAAAAAGACTACCACGTAAGAAAGTTTCTTCAATGCAAAAACTCTGATGCAGATCCAGAGCTAAAACATAATATGCAACAGGCCTTCAAGGGATCCCGCAACCGACTACTGACAACAATTCGGCGTGTAAAATCAGAGTACTATGCGTCAATAATAGAGGAAAATCGGTTCAACCTAAAGTCGCTTTGGAAACATTTAAAATCACTCTTGCCTGGTTCCAAATCAGCAGCGCCAAGTAAGCTGGTCGGAGATGGTTTATCTATTGATGAACCAACTGAAATAGCAAACAAGTTTAATGAATATTTTACTTCTATTGGGCATAATCTCACAAATGAAACCAGCCAAACAGATCCTCCGATAATACCTAAAAGAACTAATGGTCTGTTTGAACTTCCAATGGTCGAAGAGACACATGTGAGAAAGATTATTGAACAGATGCCTAATGGTAAGGCAACAGGCCTTGATGGTATAAGTGTTCGACTTCTTAAGAGCAGCCTTGAGGTCACCTTGCCCGTGATAACCTGGATGCTTAACCTCTCCTTAAAGACCGGTATAGTCCCAGACGACTTCAAGGCTGCAAAAGTAACACCTATACATAAGGATGGAAACAGTGAGGACAGAAACAACTATCGCCCAATATCAGTTCTGTCAATTATGAGCAAGATTTTAGAAAAGATCGCACATGAAAGTTTCTACACGTTTTTAAACTCACGTGATCTTTTAGTAAACCATCAATCAGGTTTTAGACACTTGCATTCCACTGGGACTGCACTTGTAGAGTTTTATGATGAGCTTCTTTTAAACATCAACAACGGCAAGCAAAACGGTGCTATATTAATAGATTTACGGAAGGCTTTTGACACAGTAGATCACAAGGTTCTTATCCAAAAACTGAAAGCCTATGGTGTTGAAGGCACCTCACTTGCCTTCTTTCAGTCATACTTTTCCAACAGGAGGCAATGCGTATCTATTGCAGGGAAAATATCGGAGCCTCTCCCTGTTACAATCGGCATCCCCCAAGGGTCAATCCTAGGACCGTTATTGTTTTTATTATTTATAAATGACCTGCCAGATATGCTTATGGATGCTCAGGTTCATCTTTATGCAGATGACACAAGCATTCTCTGTTCGACAAAGACATTGGGGCACCGAGTTTGAAATTAAATCGAAATATGGCTACGGTCTCTGAATGGCTCTATCAGAATAAGCTTGTATTGAACATTCCTAAATGTCAACCAATTCTTTTTGGTACTCATCAGCGTCTTTCAAAATGCAATATTGATGGCTACAATGTTTCAATTAATGGTTCAAGTATACGACAGGTCAATGAAGCTAAACTGCTTGGTGTTATTTTTGATTCGGCATTTGACCTTTCAGACCCACATTGACAAAATATGCAAAAAGATTTCACAAAAATTTGGACTTCTGAAGTACCTAAGAACAATTCTACCCCAAGACTACACGAAACAACTGTTCAATGCAATCGTTAAACCCCATTTTGAGTATTGTGATATTGTATGGGGTAAATGTAGTGCAGGACTGTTTGACAAGGTGTACAAGCTCCAAAAACGTGCGGCTCGAATACTCACTGGTGCCTCTTACTTAGATCACACCAAGCCCTTATTCCAACAACTACAGTGGAATACTTTATATGACAATTTCAAATTCCACAAATGTATTTTAACATATAAAGCTTTACATGGGAAAACGCCCTCCTATATTCGTGATAGATTGGTCTTTACGAGTGACGTTTCCACGCGAAGTAACAGATCAACCAGCAAATCCCTCCCTTATGTCCCTTAACCTAAAATTGATATATTTCGCAATAGTTTCTCCTACTCCGGTCCCTTCAATTGGAACAAACTTCCGGAATTTGTTCGTCTGGAACCATCACTGGAAAAGTTTAAAAGGAGCTACTGGAAAACCAAGCCTTGAATTTTATTGACATTCTTCTTTTTATGTGTATATATTGTAAATATTTATTTCAGGGCCAAAATGTAAACTAGCGTCACGCTAATTTTGTAACTCTATCTATCTATCTATCTATCTATCTATCTATCTATCTATCTATCTATCTATCTATCTATCTATCTATCTATCTATCTATCTATCTATCTATCTATCTATCTATCTATCTATCTATCTATCTATCTATCTATCTATCTATCTATCTATCTATCTATCTATCTATCTATCTATCTATCTATCTATCTATCTATCTATCTATCTATCTATCTATCTATCTATCTATCTATCTATCTATCTATCTATCTATCTATCTATCTATCTATCTATCTATCTATCTATCTATCTATCTATCTATCTATCTATCTATCTATCTATCTATCTATCTATCTATCTATCTATCTATCTATCTATCTATCTATCTATCTATCTATCTATCTATCTATCTATCTATCTATCTATCTATCTATCTATCTATCTATCTATCTATCTCAAATGTAAAACAAAATAAACCTTTAGTACATGTAAATCTAAAGACATTAAGCCCTGCACAGTTATTATTAATTTTGCATCATAGTGTGTACGGTTTAATGGTTGATGAACAAAACTGATCTGATAATATAAATAGCGGATTGACAAAACGTTGCTGCATGGCAACACTGTTGTTAATATTGATAGAATGGATTGTACATCAGGAAGAAAGAAACTGTTTTACCTGGAGACCCATATACATATCTCGGCATGGTACATTTCTTTGGCATGACGTCCATCAGCGTTTTCAAATATGGCACAACGTTGTTGCTCAGCTGTAAAAGAAAGCTTTGTATGAACCAAGAAGAATCTAGCTAATACGAATGCCATCTTCACAGAATACCAGTTTCACTGTGACCTCAGGAAAGAAAGTAATAATACACTTCATGCAAACACACTTTAAGCCTTTTTCATTTAAAAAAATAAAAACATCGACCGTGGTGATATTTCTCCAGCAGTATTTGAACAACCAAACTTGAGGTATCATATACGACAATTGCAATTTCTATTCACGATATCCTCATTAATGTTAATTTTACGACGTGCATGCAGGCAACATCTTTACACATCACTCGTTCTTTGACAAAGATATACTCACGATGTTCCTGATGACCTTAAGCAGTTCATTGAGGATGATGGCAATATCTTGGTATCCTAGCAAACGACACATGACGCTGATATGCGGCGCGCCAATAAAGTGGTTGTAAGCACTGTACACAGCAGTAAACGCTGTGGCCAAAGCCTCAAAAACACCAAACGTTGGATTGTAACATCTTCAAGTATCGCCTTTTTCACAACAATCTGTTGGCTGTGCTGATGAGCGTCCAAAGGAAAATGTACAACATAACGTGAAGTTATTTTCTGTTTCATAAAACTAATTTTAACCAATCAAGTACAGGACTGATAGGGAAACAAACCTCCCTGGCCAAAGTTGAAATGATTAAAAAATGGAAGTAATGGCCCATACTTCCCCACTAAAATCCGTCAAAAGCTGCCAAAAGTCTCATTTCTGCTCTCATTCTAGTCATCTTTCTCCTTATGTTAGCTTTAAATAAGAACTTGCCTTTATGACCGCCTGCCCTCAGCTGACCTAAATATATTGAGCCTAGTATAAGTCCCAACGTAAGATGAGCTGCGTTAAGCTTCGTCTGCTGCCTTAACTGGGCTTAGATGAGCAGAGCTGAGGGTGTATAGCTATGAGTGCTCCACGATACGTAATTCGGTGAACCCCACATATAGTTTTACTACGATCACACCAAGGTACATTCCCGCCACGTTTGAAGAGTATCTGTTCAATGATTTTGGAGAAAACTGCATCTTCACACATGTACATTAGTGTTCTAATACACATCAACATCATGCTGGCATGTATTATTGATCATTAAAGTATGTCCAAAGGTTATTAAAATCAGGGAATGATAGTAGTGCCATTACACGTACATATACATTAAAGACTGAGTCAAGGTAAATTCCTACAAAATTGGAAGATAATACTGAATGTATTTCGAGAAAAGTTTGAATTACAAATATACATACAGACTCACAAAAAAGGGAAAAAATTACAGCATCACCAGCTGAACAAGTTACAGTCTAGGGGTGCCCAAAAATGTTTGTCTGCAATTTCAAAGCAATTGACCAAACGAACAACAAAATATTGAAGCGTGATCAACTTAGCAAACCTGATGACGACCACCAAAAGTACATCCCCACCAAGTAAGGAGTGAATCTTTTCAACTGTTTTGAAGAAATCTACAAAAACATGCATGTGCACGAATATTTCCGCAGTAACCATACTAGCATGTACCTAACAATCATTACCTAATTTCAAAAACCCGATGAACGTGTAAAAGATTTTTTTACTATTTGGATGAAAAATGAACAAATTAAGTCATAAAAATATAGATATCATTGGACCATGGACTGCTGCACAAACTTGGTAGAGAACTTCCAAAGCTATGTCCCCACCCAGTTTGACAAGGATCTGACCCACAGTTTCAGAGAAGTCGAAAATGTAAATAGTGGATGAAGGATGGTGACCCTTCCTAAAGCCTCAGCTAATCAATGCCCATACCAATAACTTGTTCTATAAATTCAACATTTTCAAATGTCAAAGTTTAGCCATGTACATTACATTTTGGTTTATGTATAATGTAAAATCATATCTTGTTCCTTTCGTTTATAGAAATTTGTTCACTGAAGACTCGAGATTTCATAATATAACACTAAACAAGTACATAATTTTACGTACAGCCGCACAGGACTAATTTGGGTATATTTCAATACTAGCTCATGGTCCAATCATACGGAAAACTTTACCTAGTTCCTTTCTACATTCAACCTGAATATATATGTTCAACAAACGCCTAAAACTATATCCTTTTGACAACCAGTAACTGATTTAATATATATCGTTGACTTCTCATTATTCTCGCTATTTTATGAGTTGATATAAATTACGTAACTGCTTGGTGCTCTTTCAGCTTGGAGGAGTTATAAGCCCCTTAGGATTCCTTCTTCCAGCTGAAAATCGTGTCTATTTGTTTTTTCGCATTTTACTATTACCAGCTGTATCAATTGCTAATTTCTTTGAATTGTGTATTTACAGCTGGTCATTATATGTGTTTTTGAGCAAATGAAACAATGCAATACAATACAATTACCACGTAAGCCGAGGTAAAGAAATAATGATAAAAGAATTGTAAGAGAGATGGACATTGCTCATATTTTCTGTATCAATAACTTTCCTCGGTGCACCCAGACTGTAGCATAGTGCTGTGATATATGCCTTATATTGGCTGTATGTTCTGTCAGGTACTGCCATCTAGTGGCAAGAACTAAATATGTACTCTCTGACATTGGAGGTAAATTGTAGTAGTTTGGAGAATAAAGGAACTAGCAGAAGCATGGTACCAGTGTGGCTCCTTGGTTGAATCCGTCTTAAGAAGTTTCCAAAACACAACAGACCATTTCGGCGAGGCACGTACTAAACGAGGTTGTCATTACCACTTTCGGATTTTTTCAGAATTCTGCTCAATTTATGATTACGTTTACAATCATTAAAATTCTTGTGATGTCTTACCTTTGTTCCCCACAGGTGCTGATGCGTGACGTCAGGAAGTTTATCCCTCTGTACTGGCTGACGTAGCTGCAAGCCTGTCTGTACGAACCTTGTTGAAATACCATAAAATACTATATATAATCCAGCAAAGTATTCGGCGGTATGACATCAAACATCACTCTTTACAAAAGTCTGGTCACCTTATCCACAGCCTCACGTAAAAGGCCAATCGCAAATTGAGTCAATTCAAAATGAATTACATGTGGTGACGATTTTCAGAAACTGAAGAACAATACATTTATGAATCTGTAGATTTATACTTTTATGAATCTGTATGCTTTTGGAAATTTATAAATATGCAAAATGCATTCAATACAAGACTATTTCAGTATTACTACAATTCTATAGTAACCTATACTGACTACTGATTCCATCCTAACAACACTTTGTAACTTACCTCTTCGTTACTACATTTTAAAATTAACTATCCCCGAATATGAAAAATTCTTATAACATCAATTCACATTCACGGTCATGGAATGCAAGGGAATTTGTGAAATGGCACTCCAGACATGTGAGTATGACTTATTTGTGTGTACCAACCGATACAAGGAAAGGGATGTAGAATGCGCATCCACCTGATGAGTGCATACACGTACAATGTACATGAGTGAACATATACACTCTGAGGAGATACACGGTGCCACTATATGAAATCACATACCATGGCTACATATTCTAAGCATACAATACTAGCACATACACTAGTTAATATGTATGTGAGATATAGAAATGACCCTCATCGACTTCAACCAGCCAAATCAGCATCTCAGCAGAGCATGCTCAGTAACATTTATCGTCTGCTCAGTTGGCAGGTCACAACATAAACACTTGGCGTATAAATATATAGGACGGAAAGAAGTGCCCCAGGTGAAATTGCAGCTTTATTCTATGAATTTTTTTCCGGTGTTTGCTTTTGTGCCCTGTGTTGCTTGACCACTGTATCACCCTGCAGCTAGCTGTGCTTGGGCAAAGACTTGGCGTATACTATCAACCACAAAAACAGTACTAGTATGTCATAACCCACCTATTTGTGGATGCATTGTAGCAGTAGTTTGGCAGGAAAATGTGGCTGATTTCTAGAATGAGGTAGAGGGTGACTCGCCCACATGGCGATTTGACGCTATGATTGGCCTCTGTCAACATGGAGTCAAAACTATCAAGTTGTAAGTGTTCGCTCAGCAGTTTGTGTGTCAGGCGATTGCACAGCAATAAACCTTCAAGCTCCTGTAAATATATGGTAAGGTAACTCGCCACTGAACGATTAAAATTCTATAAACAAGCCAGAGAGTTGCACAATGTCAAACATTCAGTCTCTGTGTATGTGCTATCACATTTTGTTGCGATGACCCTTAAGTCTATTTCGAAAAAGGAGGACCCCAATGGATTTTTCCAAAGCTTTGGATAAATGTAAGCACAAATAGTACATGGCTGATTTAACTACAATATTAAAGAATATCGCAGTTTAATCTTAATAATTATTGACATAAGTATACATTAACAGTGGATCGTGGGAAAATGTTTCACCTTGTAAGTGGGGCGTTATTAGCGGAAGGAAACGTGTAAAATCAATATTTGAAATCAACGTATCTTCTAACGCTCAAAGCAAACGTTACTTCATATTACAGATTACAGTTACGCTCCCGTTTAAGTTAACAAACGCCAAACGCACCAACGTTTCCCAAACGTTTCCCAAACACTTTCAGTGAAAGTCAAACGTTTTGCAAACGCGTAGCAAACACTTTCCAAACACTTTCCAAACGTTTTACAAACACGTTGCCAAACGCTTTCAAACACTTTTTCAAACGCTTTCAAACACTTTGCCGAACGCGTTTGGTGAAAACCAAACGTTTTCAAACACTTTTCCAAACATTTTCAAACACTTTACACTTTGCGCCAAACGTATGTGATACATGTACATGTACACTTGTTTATCTAATTCTAATGATAATATCTGATTCAAATTAACATGAATTGAAGAAAAGAAAAAATGAGTCAGTGACAAATAATTCCTGGAAATATGTATTTGTCACCTTTACCTGCTAATATTTATATTGTTACTGGTAATCAACAATATTATGACATGGTCATACCTAAGTAAGGAAGAAAATAAGTATAGGGAGAAGAAAACAAATAATATGCCTACATTAACAGGTTTAACACTTCATTTATTATAAAGTTACAAATCTTTCAGTAGCAAGTATACCCAGTCGCTATCATACTTTTTTCTGAAAGTGAAGTTCTTGAAAAAAAGGCTAACTTTTAAAATTTCGAATGGAAATACAGAAGCAGCTCAATTTAGGTATTGTTTGGCTTACTAAGCCAAGCAATAGAATTAGCTCCAGTGGAGTAAGCCAGGCGATACTCCATTGGTCCTTGAAGTAATTATATATATTTTGATTGAAAATTAGGAATTATTTCGGAGTAAATTTATAGGCAATATCATGATCAGATCATGGTTCATGATCTGATCATGATATTGCCGATGGATTTACTCCGAAACAGTTTTTGAAAGATGAAGTATTCATAACATCTTAAATGAAGAATTAAGTCTTTTCATTAATTTAGTTGAATTACACACTTGGGTAAACGTATTTGGATGGTGTTTTATATAAATATATACAACCTATTATGCTGGATAAGTGCACATTTACATGTAGGTACATCATATATTGTTGGACCTGCTGAAAATACGTTTGGAGATTCTTCATCATTTAAATGGAAGTGTTTGAAATGCATAGTGTTTGAATGCGTTTGTGAAAGTGTTTGAAATCGTTCGGGTAATTGTTCAACGCGTTTGGAAAGTGTTTGAACGCGTTTGAAGAAGTGTTTGGTAGCTTTGTGAAAGTGTTCGAACGTTTTGTAAAAGTGTTTGAGATTTTTCCCAAACACTTTCCAAACGCTTTCCAAACACATTCAAAACACTTTCCAAACACATTCCAAACGTTTTCAAACGTTTCCAAACACAAGCCAAACACTTGCAAAACGCGAAAAAAGCGTTTGGCTGTTAACTTTAAGCCGGGCGTAACTGAATATTAACAAAAGGGCAAACAATGGCAAATACATTTTTGACACTTGTAAAACATTATTGATCCTACAGAACACTATTTATTTCATTATTTAACAACTGTAGGCATATTAAAAAACATACCACGATGCCCGTGAAGTCTCCGCTTTCAAACCTGGATATGGCTATGTCAAGGGACTTAGTAATGGATGTATTGATCCTCTGGGCAATCAGCTTCCGCAGGTCTATCGAACGGCCTAACAACTACAAATATCGACATATAACTTAAGATTTACAACATTAACAAATAAATAATGAAAAAAAAACTAAAAATCACACACACACACACACACACACAAACACACACACACAAACACACACCCTCCCTCCCCCAAGCGAAGAAACAGTTCATAAAAGCAAAAATTCTAAACAAGTAATCGTTATGTGGACACATTTTCCACACGTTAACAAAATACTAGTATACAATATTTGGTAATGATAATTACACAAGCACGTATTTTACCACTGACTGAAACATTATTGTTCGACAAAGTGCTGCACTGAGATCTAAAGGGTAATTTCAAAAGCCATCAACTAGTGTTGCCTGTAAATTTGCGGTCCACTGACATTGCCTCGTTTTACCTTTTGTATATGGTGCTGTTCGACTAAAGTGAGGTAGAGGTTCAGTTAATTAGCTGTCCTGCTGTTTATGCAAACGAGACAGCGACAAATCATATTTGTATTTTGTTTTTTAATTTTATTCCATTTGTCCTAAATTACAGTTTGACAGTTGCTGATTGAAGCTGTACATGCAGTTGTTTGTGAAGAGTGTGATGGCAGTTGATTGCAGTTGTACGTGCAGTTGTTCTTGCAGAGTTTCGCAGTGGGTGATTAAAACTGTATATGTAGTTTTTTGTGCAGAGTTTGGCAGCGACTGGTCTCACCTGTATGTGGCGTTGCTTGAGGAGAGTCTGGTATCGGTTGATTTTAGGAGGCGACACCTTCAGTCCATGGAGCCGACATTTACTACGTAACTTTCTCTCCAGCAAAATGCTGCAAACAGCAAACAAGGCCGTCGATCGTTTACAATTGATAACACCTGAACATGTGGGTGGAAACAAATGAAATACCTTACAATTTCGGTAAGAATCCCGTGGAACATGATATAGATCAGATTTGTTTCAAGCAATCCAAACCAAAAACTAATATGTAATGTTCCACAGTTCAGCGAAAGAGTATCCAATCAAGACGACCGAGTTTCAGGCGGCCTGCCCGACGTTCAGGGCACACAGCGGCTGTTGGGTTTACTGCGGAACTTCCCTTGATTTAATGTTGAAGTAGCCTTTGTTAAAAAGATACTGTTTCTGTTTGTATAAACCGCATTTTGCAAAATCCATTATAAATTTTGATACGCACTCAATGACAAGTTACTCAGAGTCGTGATTCTTCCCAATGCAGTAAGTGGTTTGTTTTGTATTTTCATGGTTTTATTGACAATTACTCTTTTCTGTCAACCCTTTTCATGAATACATATTCTCTTTACCCTGTAGGTGGTGTGCCACTGTAAAGGGACAGCTTCAGCGACTGGACCTAAAATAATCTCATATATGCACATAATTTTCATGCTTTTGCGCAAGTTTCTATTTGGTGGCTAATACAAGTATTCAATAGGACGGGGAAAATGTGATACTATATAAGGTGCTAGGGTTGTCAAATTGAAAACAAAATCGTTTATTTTTTTTTATCCTGACCATCATCTGTTTACATTCGAATTGCTTTTATTTTGTAACTTGTGGGGTTTATTTCAATTCACTTTGGGTTACATTCCTTGTTAATTATCTAAAATAACTTACGTGCCAGCCAGGTGTTTGTAGTATGAATATATCTGCTCGCTCAGTTTGAAAACCAATTGGTCGAAGCACAAATTCACCTACCACGATAAAATAGACGACACATTTTTAATTACAGGGGATGGTCTGGGAAATTTTATCATAGAACATCATGTTATGAACACAACCACGACAGAAGTGACGCTGCATGTTTGGGAAGCAACACATTATTATGAACACTCCTATCGCCGACACAACACATAAAGCATGCAACATACTGTATATTTGATGTGTGCCATTGACGGGAAAATTTGTTTTTGACATGATAATGGCATTGGTCATATATAAAATGGAACAAACCATTATGAATAATGTGTTGGCATATGAAACTGTTTATTAAAGAAAGAATCAATGTAGTTTTATGACACGGCAGCATCTGGCGTTAACTTAAGGACAATGCAAAATGCCTCGATAAATCTTCATATAATTTAAAGTAATGCCATTATTTGATTTACAACATTCACCTCAGGCGTGTGTACTAATTGTCTGCGAAGCAGGCCCTCTACCTCCAGCGAAGTACATAAACATCAGAACATTAAAGACAGAGTCTGCTTCGCAGGTGAGTTTACAACCAAATGTGTTTTAAATGGTCATGAAACTATGCAAAGATTGCCTCAAAATACGAGTTACATCTGAGTCAATAAATCAATTTCAAATTTATAAATTGAAACACATCAACCGCAAAAATACATAAAATAAAGCTACCCCCAGATGAAGGCAGTCACTGGTACATGTATATTTATTTTTTCCCCTTTTTTATAATTGATGGAACAAAAATTACGATGTACTTAGAGGCCCTTTACGCTTTGTCAATTTCTTAATACTTGCAGTACCATAAATATCGGAGCTTACATTGACTTTAAATCAATGCCATCTGGATATTTAATAAATGGAAAATGTAACAATTTCGTGGGTTGCTTGTGTGATAGCGGTCAGCTATCACCCTAATACATGTCACCAAGATCAATATATATATATATATATATATATATATATATATATATATATATATATAGGCATTCATAAAATACTATATTGTACTGTACTGATTGGTTATATATATATATATATATATATATATATATATATATATATATATATATATATACATATATATATATATGTATATATATATATATATATATATATATATATATGATAATTCAATAAAAAGATTCCTGGTATGGTACTAGTAAAATACAAATTATGGTTTCGTTCTTTGTTGCAAAATAATTAGAAAATGAATGAAAAAATAAATTTCGAAATCTCTAATTCAAGAGATAAAAGGTCTTTAATCACACTAAAACCGAAACCAAATGCGGCATGTGCCAGTGTGTTTAAATATATTTAAATCAATGGCTCATTTATTTTACAATGTCTGTTGAAAGTGCTTTATTGTGATCTTTTTCCGTTCGTGCATACTGTAACCATGTCATTGAGTTCGAGGTTCTGACGTGAACAACACTTTCCAAGAGGATTTGGCAATAGGAAACCATATGTGGTGAAAGATTTCAAAAATTACAAAAAGGCAAGATACCCAAATTATGTGATAAAATCATTTAGTGATCATGTGTGACAAAGCATTAAAACATGAACACAAACAGGTCACTCATCTTGGAAAACATGTTACTATTACATGACTAGCAAAATTGTATATAATTTTTATGCAAACAAACAAAAGCTGTTGGTGACCAGTATAGATAAATCACATTATTGGGAACTCCCATATACACATATCTTATGACTAAGTATGAAACCAAATCTTGCCTCGGACTCCACCTCATCAAATAGAAACTGTTTGTTGAAGTGATGTGAAGCACAGTGCGCGCTGTCATTGTACAGATCCAGGGGATAAAGCACGTACCTGAAATATAAAACGGAGGTTTCACTGGTCATTGTTGTCACTGACACACCCTACACCAATACCTCCATCCTCCCTTCCTTACCACCCTAACGAGCTTGCACATGAACATCTCATTCAGCAGACCACATGCTTTCAAATTATGATGATATTGTATAGATTTTGGTTCCGTGGTATTTTAAACATGAACACACAGATGATACTTAAACAAGAATGATTTCCTTCCCCCCAATTGCTAGAATGGCAGGTTTCTCATAGCACATTTTATTCTAAGCAATTGATACACTGTTTCAAAATGGTTTTACGTCACAGTTAGGGTAAAAACTGGCTGGGTCCGTGACAAAGCCTCTGATTCATCACACAGACACACGTAACACAAAAATGCATATTGAACAACAGCCTAAACCAAAATGCATTAACTCACTCCATCATGGATGGGTCCTTCGTCTCTAAGACATGGTCTGCTAGAATCCACGGCATGGACATTTGGATTGGAAACTGCAATCAAACATTTAAAGGGTCATCTTAAAGAATACTACAAAATACTGAATGAATTAATTCTCAGTCAAAACATACAAATATATACATACAACATGCAAAATAACATTTGCATGAGGAGAGAAGCAAAACTTGTGAATCCTTGAAATGGAATGAGAAGTGCTGCTACCAGCAGGTAGCTAAATGTGAGTTAACTAGGATAAGCTGTCCAGCTGGAAAGGGTACATATTGGTTCAGGGGTGAGTCAAATTGTTTTTATCTGAACCTGTACTGTGCAAATTTGGTAATTATGGTTTGTTTGACAGGTATTCTTCTTTGATATGAACCTCTGCATTTATAAGCAAAACTTCACCTATTTAGCTAATTCATTAATTGCCACGTTCATATTTATTCATTATTATGTGGGTTGTCTTTGCTGAATATTTAGCTTAGACAAGAAGCTGCTACTCAGAGAGACATGTACGGGTAAAAGGCTCCGAAACATGTTGAGTAGTTATCCGCTGAAGACCCTTTAATTTATTTGGGCCAATACAGCCGATGTCAAAATTTTACAGAGGAACGTGTGCGATATGGACAATAGTACTTCTATGTATATAAGTTAGACAGGGACAGTTTAGCTTATCGAGAGTAAAGAGTTCGGACTGCGGAATAGGGTAATGACTACTAGGAAGTGGTTTTGGACAGAAAAAAAAACCCAAATACAATTATTTATGTGCATGGGGCAGACAAGTATACATAATCTCTTGTCGGCTCAAGAAGTAGGTAACACCTCAACCAATGTCACCCTCATCGGCATACCTGGCCCACAAACAAAGCCGAAAGAGAAGCTAATTATCACATGACCATTGCAGGATGACATCACAACTAAACAGCCCAGGAAGTGAAAAGTGGCCCTCTTTTCCTGCCCTCTTCCCATTATCTTTAAGATACAAAATTCTATTATCGTCAATATATTTGGTACCGTGGGATATTTAACAGCTTATTTACATATTTTATAGGGATAGAGAACATATCCCCACAGAAGCAGATGATACCAGACTCACAAGACAAATACAAACTTACAACACAAAATTTGATCTAATAATCCAAAGTGTTCCGTTGAAGAAAATGATTTAGGATTTGGATTAAAAAATCAACACTCTCTGTCATTTTATTCATCTACATTACTTAAACTGGCTTCAGATCCAACATCCCCAGATCTTGGGATGTTGTCATAAATCATTCTTGATGTATTGAGACGCGATATGGTATACGATACGTGTGTTACATACCTGTATTCGCTTCCCCGTTGTCATTTCGAGGTAGAATTCCCGATACCAAAGTTGGGAAAGATCACAGCAGGACTGCAGTGTATCTGTACATAAAAGTGTGAATTCAGAACAGCATCTCATGGCGGCCTACACAGAATATAAGTGTCCAGTAACATGGCAATACCATGCACTTGTAAATTAAAGTCAAAATTGGACCTAAACCTATGGTCATCCAGCAGTCATGTGAAGGTTTACTTACGACGGTCTTCACGACACTATATATTACAATGCATACTGTCCTGCAGAGTTGGGAACTTATCCAACAATTTCGCAAGGCATCTTAGGAATGAAATCCGTGACTGTGCCCTGTTTATGGAGCTGTCACGTCAAGCATGAGGGCAGTGCTATCAAATTTTGGGCATTCAAACTTTTTTTAAATTAGCCCCGAAAGATATGGTCACAGGATCCCACCCGACAATCAGAAAACAACACAGCGTTCAGTACGGAAAGTTTGTTTGGCTCGAGTAAATTCTATAGGACAAGTAGGCCTGCATCTTCAGACATATACGTTCAGTGGGTTTCGTGACGACATGCAGGTAGTGACCAATGAAAATTGTATCAATTTCCGCGCGTATATATTATATTGAAATCATCAAACAATAAATGCAAGTGTCACTTCCATGCTTCCATGCCTGTAATGGTAAAAGATATATAATTGTGTATATAATTACCACTGAAGTTGATGAGGTATTGCCAGAAATGGGACATGCGTAGAAAATTCTCCGTGCTCTGTATGAAGTTGGACTCCAGGTCTTTCCTTGGCGTTTCGCGTGTGCTACTCTTCTCCACCAAACTCTCCAACAGCGTCCGTAGGAAATACAGCTGCACCAAATGATAGAAAAAGAAGGTACTGTACTGACAACTCCTGCTGCAAAGCAAGCCTTTAGAAACTTCTATTTTATCAATAAATAACCCTTAGAGTACCGTTTCCTGATTTTAATTACATGCAATAACCCACTTACACGATAGTGACTAATAACTATGTGCCGGGCTGGGCGTGCAAACAGCGCAGCAAAAAGTTGCCTGCCTTGCTGTCATTCCGGTCTTCTATTGGCTCTAGTCATCACTTAAAGCAAAAGGGATAAATGTCTGCTCTGGAAAGCACGTAAAGCTGGCACCATTTGTACGTTGGAGAGGCCTAGTCCATCACTGGGTACGTACTTTTGCTTCAGCTAGTCTCTACCCGGGTACATACCTGTGTGCTGGATGGAGCTAGTCCTTTTCTGGGTATCTCCAGCAGAAAGCTGCCATCCGTGTCCTTTTTACCCTTGAGGATAGGGTCATTCCATGGCTTAGACCCTTTCACCCAGTCCGCACACGAGTCACGTACAGACGTCAAAATGCTGACATGAACAGACACACATTACAATCGCATGAAACCAGACTTCCAGAATTTAAATAAAGTTTATCACTTTTTTATTTTCTTTAATTTTTGTTGTCCCCTGTTAGGTTCGAAGTGTTAGCCTAAGATTTGAGTTAGGACACCCTTCACTGATCCTTGTGGGTTCTATCTATAATTATAATCAGAAAACCATCAAAATTCGCACTCAGGTACCAAGCTGTCAGCAATTTGCACGTGTCATACTGTTTATTATTAACATTATAAAAGCATATAACGTATGCCCACTACTACGTCTAAACAGATACACGCAGTATTTTTTCCACTACGTATCCAGTAACTAGATTGTACATGCACATGTGCCCACTATCAGGTCCTTGCATATAAAGTGTCCCCTGTGTCGTAAGACACCTCAATGGCGTCAACTACTTGTGATATTTCAATGCAGTTGGTCTTTTTGACAAGTACAGGTGTGCCAACAATCAAAGTGTCATTTCAGGGACAAGTACTCAAGACCATCAAGAGCACAAAATAAATAACAAAGAATTCAGCAGCAAATTATCAATTTTGATGAGGGACACACAACGTAAATTGGTCAAATTTTCAGGTAATTTCAGGGATTGGCCCTGATGATGAGGGATAGCTGACATCTCTGCAAGTATACTCAATATGAAAAATACTAAATATATCCGGAAAATAGTCTTTGAAGCCTGGTGAAATCTGCGTAGTGTAGTCTGACAAGACAGAAACCTACGTATATGTAATATTATTTAACGGTGCATCAGAAACTAGCCGGGGAATGTATTAGATATGCTAACTACTGGGTCCGTACAGATACATGTAACATTATTTTTCCAGTCCTGCCTTACCTCTGTACCGGGTCCTTCTTTCGTTTGATGGCTTTCCTGAGAGGCTCCCGTATTGTAATCTGCACATAGTTCTGCAGTTCGGCATAGATGGTTCTCTTAATAGCTTCATCAAACATGTCCTGCATCTTGACCATCAGAGACTGTAAGCCCTTAACCATTGCTATGAGCTCTATCATGGCGAACTTCTCGTCACTGTTGTAGTTGTAGCGCGTGGCCTAAAATATCGTTTGGGATTCAAGCGTCAATAGCACGAAAGACTTTTACAGGCTTGCTTGGGGTCTTACCTATTGTCATTAATTTCACAAGTGCACGCAGAACACTCTTTTACATATTTTCTTACCACCACCCCCAATATCGTATTATCAAAATTTAATTTTGACCCAAAATATTGATAAACATTTTTACATGTTTGTGACATAGTACAAGCACCTCCTCCATCAAAATCACACGTGAACATTCGTGAAATGACGAAACCATTGAATAAGCTCTTAGTAGCATTTTTAAAAACAAGACGATGTTTAAGTCAGTGACGCAGAGTGGTCAGGTGCTTTGTAGTACTTCATCTGCAGACCAAATGTTAAATTTGTTGTAAATTATACTAGTACTGTTATCAGAACAATATAGATCTGAATTGGCTTGAATTTGTAAATAATGCCCACGGTTTACTCATCTCATCACAAATGTTGAACAGTCATGCAAACAGATACAGAGACAGAGAGACAAATAAATAAGTACACAAATAAATACAGTGAAGAGGTTATAGACAACTTAGAATCAGTTACATTATATACGGGCCTAATATTGAGAACAGTGTTGTTTTTTCTTTTGTATATATGCCGATGCAATTTTCTCGATAATTTCTTCTCTTTTCGTTTTAAATCCATCACCTTCTTCAATAAAACATGATACACGCTCTTTGCAAAAGCGTGTATCTCATACACACCCGTTCATACTCCTCTGCGTCCTTCGGACAGTGTATCTGCGAGTCACGATCTGCTGGATGGAAAAGTTTCCATGAAAACTGCAACGAAAAACAATGTAACTAATGTTAATTCGTCCAGATGATTTATTTACTTTTTATCATTCAATTTCCCCATGCATTCAGCGATTAATGTCCTTTTCTATGTAATCTGGATTGTTACCAGTAAAAGGCAAGCCAGTGTCGTCTGCAGATAGTAAAGATTTTTAGACGTGGTGGCCATGGCATTGATATTCAGAAAACAAAAGAACCCAGCAGAGATATTAATGGTACAACTACAGGTTTATTTCACAGGTACAAATTTAAATGCTGACAACTTGACCCACTTGTCTAAAGTTTACGACACTTTATGAAGCAGGGAACTTACATGCATTTCTGTTCTAAATTTATGGCAAAACCACATCAACAGTTGTACAAATTGAATTACTTTCTGCATAATTTATCAGCCGATTCAACAAGAATCTTTGAGAAAAAAACGTAAGACAGAAACACAAAGGCAATTATAGTTATTATTTAATGGTCACACTTTTGACGATAAAGGTTATCTTTGCATACTTCAAAACATAGGGAAAAACTCTTTGGAGAGACAAGTTCGTAACATGCTTAAGGATGGTCTGAAAAGTATTTAAAATACATTGAATTACTTTGCCATTTTTAATCTCAACAGAGGAAACAATTAGGGGAGAGTTTATAAAGTACGCATGTCATAATCGGCAATGGAATGAATAAAACTCACGCATATGCGTGCCATACATCACCCACACATTAACACGATTAAAAATGTTGTAATTACAGGTAATTTCAACTAGAATAGTTTCGACGATGTCCTGAAAAATACTTGTTGTATTTTTGTCTTTTTGTCCAAAACCACTTCCTAGTAGTCATTACCCTATTTCGCAGTCCGAACTCTTTACTCTCCATAAGCTAACCTGTCCCTGTCTAACTTATATACATAGCAGTACTATTACATACATATCACCGCAGACAACGTATCATAGGTCTATATATCAACGGAGACAGAGGCACCCCCACCACTTCAACCTACTCGAAATCATTTAATATAATTGAAAGACGTGAGATTACAATCTCACCATTTTAATCAGTTCAAGTCAGCTGACCTACACATGAATGAATGGGTACATAAATGAATGAAAGAAAGAAAGAAAGAAAGAAAGAAAGAAAGAAAGAAAGAAAGAAAGAAAGAAAGAAAGAAAGAAAGAAAGAAAGAAAGAAAGAAAGAAAGAAAGAAAGAAAGAAAGAAAGAAAGAAATATGCTGCATTGGTCTTTCAACTAGCAATCTACTAAGGAGGATGGATGCACGCACAAACTCTGTGATTTTCGCGGTCCAGTCTGACAACAGGCGGAGCCCTTTGAGGGCCAAGTCATACAGCTCTCTGTTCTCTTCGTCCGACCTGCCTATCTTCTTCTGTTTGGATTTCTGTTAATAATAAATGTACAGAAAGTATTACTTCGACCGTGTCCCTGGACTTAAATACCTGATGTGTTACTGGCAATTTATTACCAAAATCTAATGTGACGATATATGGCAGATTACCAGTCACTATAAAGTTAATACATTCTTGGTGCTTTTAAACATACTTTAGATAGAGTTAAATACAATCCCATGATGTTACTATGTTGTAATATGTACACAACAAGTACAAAAGAAAACATCATAATTTTGTTCAACTTTTCAATTCAAATAATTCAGTTTTGGACATAATGACTGCAAATGTTAAAATCTAGATCGTCACTGTGTACCCTTGTCTGAACACATTTTGTCTCCCATTTTTTAAAGTTCTTCCCCGTATTCCTTCTATGAAATATTAATAAGACAAAAATGGACACAAAAAAGGATTGTGGTATATCATAATTTCATTCAACTATAGCTTCATACAAACCTCAAGTGTGTTGAGCGAGAAGTCGTGCAAAGCAACACTGTGCAGTGAAAGTTCAGAGATGAACTTCATATGCTCTTGTCTGATGCTTCTCATTTGTGCTACCAGAGGGGGCGGCTGGCTAGGCTGGTTGGACAGGCAGTGATGCCACTCACTCTCGTCGTAGTTCGGTGTCTGCTGAATATTGGAGATAGGCACGATCATCATGTCTCCGAACAGGGGCACCACCTCCATTTGCTGAAATATAGAGTACACCAAATTGCCTTCTTTATCATATGTTGCACTTGAATTTTGCTTACTATTTACTCTTCAGTTGTTTCAGAAGATATTCCCCACATAGGCTACTTGTTTAATTGGCAGATGCATTGCTTCTCATATATAAAAAATATGCATCTTATGACGCATTACCGCCACAGCACGTAGGGTGATGTCCGTGTGCCACCTTTTGACCCTCAAACAAAGTTCTCGACAGGAGCAGAAGTACAACACTGTATCCAGACAATATATAGCACAGCTTGCATCATTTTCATCAAGGATCTGTGCGTTTTTGACACAAACTCATGAGCTATAAGTTGAGTGGTGGATGGGAAAAGTGTGTCTACCTTGAAAATTTTGTCTATCTTGGTGAGGCCGACTCTCCTCTTGCTGTCCAACTTATTAATGTTGACCTCAGGGCCGTCTATCAGGAACAGTGTGAAACCGATCACCTGAAACATTGTACTTTCTAATTATTAAGTGCGAATTGCAGGAATGTTACAGAAAAAACGCTCGTAAATGAATTTATCCGCAGTGAAAACCCAAACTTATTTCATGATAAATACTGACAAAAATAAAAAAAAATCGAATCACATCCGTAGGGCATTCAGCTGAAGAGTGTAAGAAACCCATACGAGAGGCTATAGCACCCCGGGGGGGGGGGGGCACATACTTAACATCAGGGTGGGTGTGTGCCGCGGACATATTTATACAATACCCTATCTTAATCCTACACCAGATGTAAAAAGGTACCCTTTCGTACTTTCGTAATCCTGTTATGTGTTGAAAGGAGTGCTGCATTGGTGCATACTTATTGTCACCCCTATCCTAATCCAGCTGTGTACATTTTTTTTTTGGGGGGGGGGGGCTGGCTTTTCTCATCCTAGGAGTAATGAAAACAGGGCCTTTCCCGCGGTACATACCCAGTACAATCCTACATGGGAGTACCCTCCCCCTCCCCTCGGCTATAGTGATGCACTAGAAAAGCTCAAACAGCATCAGAAGTATAATACAGTGACACTTAAATTTTGACCAGCCAAAGCATTGAATCTACAAACTGCAGGCTGAGAGGTCGAGATTTCCATATGTCCGTCAAGATGCATGACATGTCACCGGCATCTGTGTAGTTGATAGTATTTTGACCCATTTCGCATTTGTGTTGCCTAAAGCTCACCAACGCAACAAGTAAGATGTCCTGCAATACTGCCACAAGATCTATGTACTTAAACTCTTGTCTCAGTGTCCATTCCCAATTATAATAACTAAAAGTTTGCTGTTACAGTAAAATCCCATTATATATTGCTTCTGAACACAACAACTGCGAAAATTCAGAGATCATTAAACGAAAGACTGAACATAGGGTGAAGAAAGTCATTTGTAGTATGGACGTAGTACACATGTACATCCACGACATCACGATCCAACTCCCAAAACAAGTTAAACCTTTCTGTGCTTAGTTTTGACTGAGACAACAGCTTTCCTCAGTGCGACCAAAGCGTGCCGGGGAAAGCTGTTGACCTGGACCGTTCTCAGGTTTTCTCCGCTGCAGGCCTCCTGACATCTTAAATAAAGTGCAAGTTTACCAGGAATAGAATTCTGGTTTCGTAAAATTAATTTAAAGCACGTTGGCTTCTGTTGAACTTAGCAATGAAAAGAAATCTACACGTTACCTTTGCTAGGGCATGTTTCTCATCAGGTAACAAGTACAGGCTGTTGTCGTATGTTTCAACACAAGTGGCCACAACCTCACAGAGCGGTTCGTCGTACTTGGGCACTTTTTGCACACAGCGCTTCAAGTTCTCCCGTATATAGTTATGAGTGCCTAGAAAGATAGACATTTCCTGTGACTTGTGTAGACTGTTGTCGCCCTCTTGCGTCTTGCAAAGAGTTTCAGCCGCCCTGTGGGATAATAATAAAAACCAAAACTACTTGTGCTTCGAAGTATTTTAAAGCAGGTTATACTTTGAACATTAACATGTTAAACACTTTCCAGTTGGGTTGCAAAAAAAGGACACCAGTAAACAGTGTTCTTCTTTACTATGTAAATCAGTTCAAATTTTATGTGGTCGGATCTCGAACCACCACCTTTCGGCACCTTTCACGTGGTCACAAATGGGAAACGTACATATCAGGCGCTCGTATCTACTGGACCAAATCCCCAGTGTTAAAAGAGAATGGAGTTCATTCAATGGAAGCAGTTATGCGTAAATGCCTGTCTCTTTCATTGATCTAAAAGTACTGCAAGACACATTGTCCCAGGATTTTCGCGTGCCTAGTCCAGTACAAAAGTATCACATGAGACAATATCCCAGAAACTTTCGGCACCCACCACCTGGCGGAAAATGAGAAAAACACTTAGGGTCTGTCCACCTGACCAAATGCAATTTATGTATAATACAACAGATTAAAAAGTATTGGTGTCATGTTAACTGTCACAAAGTGAAGGTACAATACACTTGCTGTCGTACCCTGGGTCGACAGTTGCAAGTCAGACAAGGTGTGCCCGTACCTCGTCAACATAAAATTCTGATCAGAGTTAGCATGGACTGTTGTATTCAGCTGAATATACAATTCGAAAATTATTACCCCAACCAGGGACGTGCTTTGGATGGACTGCCAACGGGAGCGCTAATCCCTTTAGTGGTCAACTGGGCGCGACGACTACAAAGCGTGTTCAGTAGCGCCGCTCAAGTTAATCCCCCCTGCTCAGTCCGATTGTTGTTCCATCTATGTTTCCGCGTTCGGTTGTATCGGGTTACTTACATCGGGTGTGCTATTGTACCAAGTTCAAAAACGGAGAGGTTAATGCGTGCGCGACCAGTCTCATCGTTTGAATCAGAACCGTGCGAGTCCATCGATGTGTTTTTCGGTGAAATCGGCCGATAAAAGGGCTAGTTTTTGCATTTTTTTCTGTCCAAAATGATGCAAAGTTAGACAACTTGCGTGACTAATAACTCCTTACGCCGAAATCAGCAATAAAAAATGTAGTTTTAGATGGATAGTGTATGCCGGTAGGATCATGATGGTGGTTTCATTTCTTGTAGCTGACTCCGGCGTAACGCTAAATTTTGACTTTAAAATGTGGAACACGGTGAAAAATTTTGCACATTTCATTCGGTGCGCGATTATTCTCGACTTTCATCGCGTGACCTGGCCCACGAGACTTATAATAATGTCATGACAAACTGATAACACTCCTGTTATGTAGCCTGTATAAATTAACAGTCACCCTTTCTGTGCCAATTTTTGGATCGAGTCTACAGCTTTCCTTGGCACCCTTTGCCCACAATACACCTGTTTACCTGGACCATTATTTTCTCTGGAATTTTAGGCATGTTGGTACTCGAATGAAAGCTCTTTTCACAAGGAACAGGAATCTAGTGGGGGAGACTGGGGTCAATTGTAATAATACTGCTTGGCTCTCCACGTCTGTACCTCGGTCCTGTGTGATATAGGTGGCCTACGAAAAAGAAAAGAAAGGAAAGGAAAGTAGATGAGGCAGAGGAAACCATGGTTACCCTAATCAGCTAGTGCTGCTATGTTTTCTAGGACCAGAGTCGAGGCAAAGGGTCCACCACACACTCTCTCTCAGCTGTGGTGGGCCCCTGGTCCTGGATATATCCCCGTACACTCAGTCCTCCCCCCTAAAAAACTAAGTTTTCCCCATACACCCTATTTCCGCTTCTAAGGCTCAGGAATTTCCCATGGGAGACCCTTTGTGAGTCCTTATAAGGGCTATCACCATTCTCTTTCCTCCCTGCACTCTGAAATTCTAATTTACCCTGTCGCTATCTAGCCCTATCAATCCTTTCTTTTCTCCTAGCACTTGACTAGGAAGTCCTGTACACTTTTAGTACCTTTCCTGCCTCCCAGAATGCCACCCTTCAAACCTAAACCCATGCTACATGTTTCTCGTCCTCTGAACACTGAACCTCTTCTAGACCCTTGTTGTTATAGTCTTCCCCATGCCACATTCTTCTCTTATCTCTCCATATGCATCACACCACAACAGCCAATGATCCACTCTCTCATCTTCCTCTTGTCTACATACCTTACATTTACCATTACTACCTGTTGTCCACTTCTGTTTTCTCTTTTCTAGATTAATCACTCCTGCCCTACTTTGAAAAAGAAGCCTGGATCCCTTCCCTCCATCCCAACACTCACTTTTCTTTGGCTTTTCTAATACTTTGTATGCTTGTAATGTATTCTTTTCCCTGACACCTCTTTTCCAGTCCTCCTTCCAGCCCTCTGTAGCAGTCCTACTTATTGTGTTTGTGTCGTTTTGTCCAGAACCATTTCCTAGTAGTCATTACCCTATTCCGTAGTCCAAACTCTTTACTCTCCATGAGCGAACCCATCACTGTCTAAACTATATACATATGGAAGTACTATTGTCCATATTGCACATATTCTTCTGTAGAATATGGACATTGGCTGTTTTAGCCCAAATAAATTAAAGGGTCTTCAGCGGGTACCTACTCAACATGTTTCAGAGCCTATACCTGTATATACACTTTCCAGTCCTCAACCTCATCATATCCTTTCAATTCATCTCATAGATGCACCCAGTACTTAAGCGTTGCTGTGGCAATTCTGTCTGTGATTTTATTCCATCCTAACTCTCCTACGACTGCTTCAGTTGCTCTACATGGTGGTGCCCCCAGTATTCATTTCCCCATCTCATTCTGTGCTTTTTCCATTCTCTGGATATCTCCCTCACTTATTGAATTCACATTTAAGTCATACATCATCCTTGGTATTGCAACTCTATCCCATAATACCCTTGCTGTGTATGCTGTGTTGAAACTCTTCAGTGCAGTAATCATACCTTTCGTACGATTCACTTTCTGTTTAATCTTCTCCACCTGATACCTGAACGTGCCTTTGGAATTTGGAACTGCCCGATTCTCCATTTTTAATTTCCATCTGGTTTCTTTCCAAGAGTCATCCCTACGTAGGCTATGTTCTTTATCTCTTATTTTGGACCTAACTGAAATATTTTTCACACACGATTTTCATGTGCCCAGAAAAACTAGCAAGCACTTTGAACATATTTCGAGTTGAATTGAAATTTTATTTTCATAAATTTATATACAAAATTATTCGTACAAACGGTTATTTACTTCTTGTTTTCATACAAAAAGTTTCTCAAATGATACATGAATTCACTATTAACATTTTAGCATTTAAACTTTTTCCCTAAACTGAACCAGGACTATATTTCCTCATCACATACAAATGTCTTTTTTCTACATGGTAATATAATATGGATGTAAACCTGTACAAAGAGCCCTATAATTTTAAGCAGGATAGATGCATCTAATTTACTGCAAATTTTATTTTCAGGATGCCACGTCATAGGGTCAGAACCAGTGCCAGAGGGAAAAACCATGACCAGATGCATACAGCAACATTAATTGTAATTCAGGATGGCAAGCCTGTCTGAGTGGTGGCCAGAAATTTTAACATCTGTCATGGAAGCCTCTATTGTAGTGTACTGGAATAGTACCCTTCAACAGTGCTCTTTCTGATGGGATGGTGGATTCACTAAAGTACTTGCTGTTCCATGAGAATTTCCAGAAGCCATGGGGCTATGAACATACACTGGCAACATTGTTGACCAAGGCGTTTTAGTCACCTTCTGGGCCAGGGCTAACGGTCTGGGGGAACATCTGGCACGGAACATGGCTCTGCTCGTTAGGGCTGTGTGCATCTCTGGTGGGAAGGGCCTATCTCTATTTCCATGGTCGAGAGCGCGGCCAGGTCGTGTCGCGGGTCATGGAGCCATGCCATGGCAAAGTATGCCATCTCATGACTCCATGCCCCCAAGTGTGACCTAGGCCGCACTCATTTTCATGATATCATTTCAATTTTGGTTTATCAAACTTGGTTTTTGTATGTAGATGTGTTCATATGCGCTGTGCTCTGTGATGTGCTCTGTAAATACGTGTTGGTGCTGTGTAAACATTTCGATGTATTTTATCTCGATGTACTTGACATTTTTATTTCTCCAGTAATGGAGGTTTAATAAATTATTATTATTATTGGTGATGTAAGAAACTGAAAGATTACCAAATCGGTAAGGTTAGCTCTCCTCTGACAACTGCGTACCATTCACACACCAGAGACTTTTCTCCACAAATGGAAGCAAAATGGGTTGACTATTTGATTGAAGCTGCAGATATTTACTATGGCCTGACACCTAAACAAGTGCACCGTTTTGCTTTCAAGTGTGCTGTTACCCATCAATTGCAGATTCCAGAATCATGGAGACAAAAAGAAATTGCAGGAGCAGACTGGTTTTGGTGATTTCATGAAAAGACAAACCAGACTTTCCATTGGGAAACCACAAGCAAAAATTCTTGCCCATGCCTCTTCTTCAACAGGAGTAATGTCAATGCTTTTTTGATAATATTTCAAAGACCTTGAGGCATCACAACTTTGAGCCTCACAATACATATAACATGGATGAAATGGGTGTCACTGCCATGCAAACACCAGATCATGTTGTGGCAGAGAAAGGCTGGACTCAAATAGGTGCTATAACATCCCATGAGAGGGGTGAACTGGTGACAGTTGGCATTACAGTCAGTGCTACTGGTAACAGCATACCACTGATGTTTATTTTTCCCAGGAAATGATTCCAGGCACATTTCATCTGTGACAGACCTTCTTGGTGCATTGGAGCTGCCATGGATCAGGGTGGATGCTATCACAAGAATTTGTCAATTTCACCAAACATGCCAAACCAAGTGTACAGAATCCATTTTTAATGACTCTTGATAATCACGACTCCCATTTGTATCCAGAGGCAACTGACTTTGCCAGAACAGAAGTAATTTCAATGGTTTTCTTTCATGTCCACATATCACACAAGCTCCAGCCCCTAGATACAGGGGTCTTTCGTGCTTTCAAGAAAGCCGCTAACACTGCCTGTGATTCTTGGATGCTTGCCAACCAAAGTCAAACTATGACATTTCACATTATTCCAAGCATAGTCCACACTGCTTTCCCTGTTGCTGTGACACCAAAGAACATCATAGCTGGTTTTGAGTGTACTGGAATAGTACCCTTCAACAGAGATGTTTTCAGGGAGTCTGACATTGCCTCATCACAAGTAACAGACCACCCCATTGCCACTCCAGCAACTAGTGATCTTGCTGCTAATACAGCAGGTAGAGACCCTGTTCCAAGTACTACTTCAAGCACATGTGAAAACATCAGGTACTTCAATTGAGTTTAGAGCCACAGAGCCAGTTCCAAGTTCTTCAAGTGTGCCACAGATTTCAAAGCCAGGTACACGTTCTTCAAATCCACCTAAAACTACACAACCAAGCCCTCCATATGTGCCGAAGATTTCAAAACCAGCTCTATCTACCACAGCTGCACATAAAACTACAGAGCCAGTTCCAAGCACTTCAGATGTGCCTCAGAACTCACAGTCAGAGCCAGCTTCACTTTCTTCAATTGAGTCTAATGCCACAGAACCAGTTCCAAGTACTTCAACTGTACCAGATGTTGTGTTATTTTCTCCAGAATTGGTAAGACCCTTCCCTAAAGCTGCACCACGGAAATCTTCCAGGCCCAATCGTAGGTGTAGGCAAATGGCAGTATTGACAGACACACTAAGAAAAAAAGGCCATTGAAGAAGAGAAACAGACAGCACAGGGAAGAAAAAACAAACCAAAAAAGGTTAAACAAGCTCTGGAATTGTCACCCAATGAGGACACAATACTAAGAGGAGGAACGAAAACTAAACCATCAGTCACTGTAAAAAAACTGATAAGAGAAGATCAGGATATAAATAAAAAAAGTCTACGGGTAAAAAGAAAAATGTGGCCTCCCCAAATTCAGCCGATGAGTCTGATCCTGATGATGAATATGACATTTGTTTGGTTTGCTGCAAGCACTTTAAGAACAATCAACCTGGAGAACAATATGTGCAATGTATTTTGTGTAAGCATTGGGCTCATGCCAAATGCACACCAGAAGCTGCTTACATATGTCAAAATTGTGATTCAGAATATGACTGATTAATTACCATAGACTTCAGAGATGTGAATCAGCTGTTTGAAATATTGTTGTTTTGAAAATGGTGTGTTAAATGCTGGACATGTTGGAGTTGTAAGGCAATGACAAAGTTGCTTTCTCAGGTCATTTCCATGAGGAGGCCTCTGAGAGACTGCACCTCAGAGTATTGCAAATTAATTAATTCATGGAGCTACTATAAGATAATAGTAGCTAATATTGATGGAAGTTTGAACTCAGAGTATATGAATGATCAGTTACCAGAGCCTTCACAAAATCAGAAGATGCTTACATATGTCACAATTGCAGCTTGGCATTGATTAATTACCAAAGACTTCTTTTGCAGGTAAATCAGTAATCCGAAACTTCGTCATTTTAGAAAGTATGTTAAACGTTGGACATGTCGGCACTAAAAGAAAATAGCAAAACTGCTTTTTCAGTTCATTTCAATATTGATGCGGTATTATTTGGTCTTGAAGTTGCTTCCAGAAAAAATGAATAGTGAAGTTTAACATTGAAGCTATCATTATTTTCTCAAAATGATGAAGTATTGCCGTAATTCATATGATACAACAAAAGATGTAATGCAATCATACCTGATTATATAACTGTAGCGATAAAAACTGCACATTTGCAATATATTATGTCTTTTTTCATTGTGTTACAACTGACCCAGACATATGTAACATATGACCCGAGATACCGGTCAGTTGTAGCAGCAGATACTGGATTAATGTTTCCATTCTTGCAAAGGTATTTTCTTACATAATATGGTAACTAGTTTTATATGTTAATAAAACATGGAGTTCTAAAGTTTATTATGTTTTACCAGCTCTATCTCGCATATAAACATGACAGGTCTCGTTTTGCAACAAGTGTTAAAATTGCCCCTGGTCTCTGCTTCCTTGATTTTTTTAATTCAGGGTAGTTCCTTTTAAGGCGTTTGATTTTATGACCTGTGTTTCTATCACAGCAAAACGATTTGCACTGGAATTTCAAGTAACATTTTTGCTGTGCTATGGCGGTGAAATTTGCCAATCAAGGATTATTTTATTTTAAAATGGAAAATGTACTTTGATCAGAGTAATTTTCATTAATTTGGAACCTGGTCAGTTCGTGTAAAATCCGCAGATACCCACTCATTTTGGTTTAAGATTCACAACTAAGTGTCACCTACTACTCAACAACAATTAAAGAAAAAGACTGAATCTCTTGATTCCACATTTCACGTATGTTGTCATAATTTTGTATTTAGTGGCACAAAGAAGATGTACATTTTCTCCGAAAAAGGCCACTTTATGTATTATGTGTGCAAATCGTACATCTGAGTGAGTAATTGAGACAGATTACAGCGCTACGTTTTGGTCAAATTACAGTTACATTACATTTCAATGCCTCTTTACGCTCCAAAAAAAATTACACTGTGGTTCTTCAGAATACAGCACTGTTGTTTTGGAGCTTGGTTGGATTGTACTTTTTACCAAATATGGCGCTTTTCTTAGATAGATCGGGGTTCACCCACACCCCCTGACCCGACTTTTCATATTACATCATATCAACAAAATTAAAATTAATAAACGTATATAAGTGAGGGTATTGGGCCTACTTGGTTAAGCCGGAAAGTTTTAAAGATCCAGGCGGGTGAATAGTTGTCCCAGCACTCTTGACTTACGCTTGTCATGTCCAAAGCTTATATCTTGAAATAAATAACCTGAATATAGACTTAACACGCATCCAGTGATTGTGTGGATTCTACATCCGACGGAGGTCATAAAATCCACACAATCACTAGATGGAGAGTATAAAAGTCAATTCTATCGTGGTTAGACTAACTCGATCTAATAGTTAGCCCCAATGCAGCTCTTTTCGCATAGTAGGCCCACACAGGTCTACCAGCCACCCAGCTGATCTCCGAGGAAAGTAGCACTTCATTGCAGTCACTACGCGTGGCGCCAAATTACCGCAATGAATTTCAGAGTTTGTCAGTTAATGCAAGCAAAGAGTTCCAATAATTCTGCCAACTATAGAGCATCACACACACATATACAAACACTGTTAATAGTAAAAACGGTAGGTCAACTGTTTCAAGTGGAAGCTTCCAATTCTGTCAACAGATGGCGATGCATGTATGAAAACAAACCGTTCAGGCCTACCTCGAAAAATTTTAACACCCCAAACTGTTTGCATCAAATTTAAAGCATGAACACACAAAAAGTATAGTTTCTTTTGGATAGATAAATGTTATTCCTATTGCTTGATGGAGCCGTGGTTAGGGCTGATACTAACACTGGTCAAAGATTAAAATGCAGCCATAGAATTGGCTGTTGCCCGCTGCCCATGATAGAATAAATAAATAATAAATGAATGAAGCTATTGTCGGCTCAAATGCACTCAATGAAAGCTTCGAATGTGGGCACTACTCAAATATGCAGTTGCCTCGTTTTGCGATCATGGTGGACCCAAGTCGGTATTTTTTCCTATCCACGAGTTTGAAGCAACTCTCTTTGGTAATTCACTGTGATTTGTACACTTTTGAGATGATCTTTTTAAACTTGGCAAATCGCGAATAGTTAACATTTATATTGAAAAGGATAATGAAATCGCCAAAGATACACGATAATTCTTTGGTTTAGGTCCACTTAAAACATCAAAACGTCGTAAAATTTTTAAAAAGTTTTTTTTCCCCAAAATATTCTCCAATATATGGTGGTGATATTCACCCAGTCAGACATTCACGACATACCCGCAGTTGGTCCCTGTGCGATACATATGCGACAATAATTACCTTTTCATGCAGCAAGGTTGGTTTTCTAGGCAGCGTTATCACCAGTGTCCCTGTCTAGAAAGTCGCAGTGGTTGTGCATGTATTGATGCAGTATCTTTACAGTCATTCCTTTTTACGGCGCTTGTGTCTTGAACGAAATGTCCGAAATATTTTGGGATCTGTTTGTGGATACATTTGTTTTACCCATTCCACGGACAAGCTGCAAGACCGAGTGATCAACTTTCCTCGTTATCTTGATCAGGAGTATCGAACGAGTCCATATACCTGGTATGAGGACCCAAAAAACACCAGTTTAAAGCTCAATAAGATTGCAGGCTATTTCTGATATTCTGTGTACATTTGACTTGGAATTTAAATTTGATTTGCAGTTTCTGTTTATCTGTGACTCCCCCTTGATTGACGGGTTTAATAAAATTGTTATGAGCAATAATGAACAGAGAATAGTTCTGACCCAAAACATTTTTCTGTGTCACTGCACGATGTTACCATTTTATCGTGGCAAACTAACGTAGACTGTTTAGCTCTTTTGCGGGCTGGTATTGGTGTAAACGAAATGGCGGACAAAAAGTTTTGGATAAGTGATGTTCCCGTCCCTTACATATAATGCATAAGATGGACTGGGTTAGTTTGTATCCACTGTGTTTTTGTGAATAGACAGTCTTTTGTAAAATAATGCTTTTCTCTAGGTTGTGTAAAACCTGCTGTTAATGGTTGAACAAACGCAGCTGATCCCATACATGCTTATGAAGGCTAGTGAATGAGTATGTTTTAATTTAGTATTATTTGTGTCGTGTAATTTGTTTATATCAGTGTGTAAACACAGACATACAATTTTATTATAGTTTCACTTACAAATGTTGATCATTTTGAAAGCGTTCGTTGAAAGAGAAAAAAAAAGGTAGACGATTTAGTCATAAAGTACCGATTGGTGTTGAGTGAGGTCATAAAAGAGACAGGTCAAACGCATTTAGTTGTTTTCCATTGATATTTCTATGAATTGACAAATAGAACAACTGCTAATTGATATGTATTTTGCAGCATTCCAACAGGGCAAGGCATAGGAGCGACACAGCATCAAAAAGGGTCTGACACGCCCAGACTGTGACCTGGGACCTCGTTTTCTCCTTGGATATCACCACAGAAAGTCTCATTGCCACTCATATAAAAACCCGCCCGTACTTTGGGACCTGTATCCACTATCGGGCCAACCTTCTCCACTAAGCTGTATCTTTGACAAAAGCAGTTCTATTTGTTACCTGGGCACAGTCAGGGCTCTTGTTCAAGTCATAAAATTCTCTTTGTCATAGTTACTTTTGTATTTACTGCTTGCACTGCATCTGCATTAAAATGTCAGTAGCCCTTCAAATGAATAAATCAGAAAATTCCTATGTTGGTTTCGTTTCTGATTCATGTAACTTGACAAGCTTCTTTTTCTTTCTTTTTCGAAAAGATTTGTTAACCCAACGTCTACATCGTATATTTACTTCCTTCTGTCTATATTAGCACAGATGTTTATATAGTAGACAAATGTACACATTCGTGTACTGCCCATACTGGTTTCTTCTCAGATTTTTACAATTTGAGACATTTCTATTTCATTTTTTTCACAATGTTTTTGTGGCCCCATCGTCTGGTGCGTCATCTATTATTCTTCCTCTAAACCACATTCCAATGATACTGTATATATGTATATGTTTTTTGTTACAATATTATTGTGGCTCCATTGTCTATAGTCTCACCTTTCAATCTTCCTCTAAACCACATTCCAATGATACTGTATATATGTATCAAGAACATGCAGTCAAGTTTATAGATTGTGCCAGCTATCAGTCATTATTTTTGTGAGTCTTTAATTCTGCCTGTATTAACACAGATTTTTACATAGTAGTCAAATGGACACATTTGTGTACTGCCCCTACTGGTTTCTTCTCAGATTGTTACAATTTGCGATGTTTCTGTTAATTTTTTTTCACAATATTTATGTGGCCCCATCATTTGGTGCATTATGTTTTATTCTTTCTCAAAACCACATTCCAGTGATACTGTATATATTTATCAAGAACATAATGTCAAGCTGGTAGACATTTCCAGATTTTGGTCATTATTTTTGTGAATCTTTAATTCTGTCTATATTAGTCAAAACTACTTCCATTTGGAGGTATACCTGAGCTGAAAAAATCCATGTGGTTCGACTTGCTCGAGTGCAATAATTATAGTACAGCAGTATTATTACAACGTACCTGTACAATATGAGCACTGGGAATGGCAGCGACTACCGTTGACCCCAAGGGACGCTGGAACACAAGTCAGCTCGTCTTGGAAGTTGTCGCCATCTGCATAGGAGTTCCCCTCTCGGACCTCGTTCTCGAGGATCCCATGTGACTGCAAGTATTGTTCTTTTAAGGTCAGTTACAACAATACCAGAGCTGTACTACATTCCTCCCGTGCATGAAGAACCCCTGATACATTCGATATACGGTTTCAGAATATCTGACTCTTCAAATTGTGAATGTATTATTATCACATCTATAAAAACTAAGTCACATGAAATACACCATGCTTCACATGCATATATCAAACCTTATTTAATATCAAATAGCCTAAGTAGCGAAAGCAATATCCACAGGACTGCAGCAATGAAATCTTACATCACTACTGGACATACCCAGAAAATTACATCCTGGTTATCGTATCCTTATCTACATGCAAGAGGCACATGCACATGAATATCACCAGAGCACACATCTAAAGAAAGTATTAACATGCAAATCCATCCCAAGCAATGATATACATGAGAATTCACATCTATATACAAAAATATCATGCCACCCGGAGTCCAGTTTGGCCCCATCAGGTTAATTGTCTGATCCACATGCTCTCCTGCAAAAGATAAGCAGAAATGTATTAGAACATGCAAAATTCTGTGAACCAGATTTCCTAAAAACATATAAACAAGATCAAATACATCAGTGCCCCCACACTGTCAAGGAACAACCGACATTTCTGGAATGAGGAAGACAGATATTATCCGCGTTCCATTCCAGGTGGCTCCGGCTTCCTCGTTATTCTATAGGTGGTAGAACCTTTTGGCAGTGTCTCCTGTGATGTTGCAGACCAACCGAAGAGGGAGGCTCCTTCCGTCAGCTACACATTGGGCCACGTCCAGCACCATACTTGGGTTTTCCTGTTTGGTTTCTTTCTTGTATCTGCGGGGCATGAGGTAAGGTGAATTGGATTCCAGAAGTAACTTTTCCAGTGGAATTTGGTCCACGACTGCTTGCAGCTTATCATCCTCCAATAGCAGACTTGTAAACCCAAATACTACTTCTGGAAAGGCTTCCATATATTGTTTGGCTGTCTCTTAAGTCTCTGTAAAGCAATGAAAATGAATCTTATGCTGTCTTCGCAGATGGATCTTCAGACTAGCCAAACAATCTGCTGCAGCACCCTCTCCTCGGCAATGGGTAATCACTGGCAATCTTCTCCCCCTAACGGCTAATGGCAGGACTGCTTGTAAAACCTTTTTCTGGTGCCGTTTCTCTCTCTCACTTGTGTCCTTGTTGTAATTCAACCCAATCTCTCCCAGCGCTACCACATGTGTTTTGTCCAGATAGCGACCCAACTGCTCCAGTTCCTTCCCAAACCTGAAAGAATTAGCCCTCCTGGGATGCACCCCAAACGCCAATCTCACCCGGTGATCCCTAGTAATGTGCCTCTGCTCATTACTACCTGGCCAAGAAGCTGGATAACAGTGGTTAGATAGGATGTATTGTAAATCCACTGGCCTTGATGGACCTGGCTGATTGTCCAAGACTCTCCGCAGACTCCTCTCATGTGTGTATTGCAGAAGTTCCACGATATGACAATGAGAGTCCACTACTGAATATGTCTGTTGGGAATCATCTCCATCTCTAACCACCTCATGTTCCAGTTCCCTGAATGCCTGCTGGTGGTCTTCCGGCAGATGATTCACAAGCTGTGTTAAGATCCTCCAATGCAACAATGAAAGCACACCCTATGTTCTTTTGTCGCTGTCATCCCATTAGCTTTCTCATAGTGATTCCACAACTTGTGATCCAGGAAATTGACTATGGCCCGATGATCTGGAAACCACTTGTTGTCAATGACGTGCCACAACAATTCTTCTTCTGATTTCTCGTACTCTGCCCCCAGGAACTTAAAAACACCTCGGATGAGCCGTACCCATAGCTCCAGTTTGTGGTCATGGAACAGTGGCTCTTGATTCTGGTGAAGGTCAACGTGATGTCCAACAATCCTGCACTTCTGGGGTTCTGCTGGCCACAAAACCAGCAGGCTGTCTCTGGAGCAATGTAAAAAGGAAAATGGGCTTTCAGAACATGCCTCTTGCTGTGCTGGTCTCTCGTCGAGCAGATAGGACGAGCCTTGGTTTTCTTGCCGACAGAGTTTTCCACAGGCTTACTGACCACAGCCTCTTCTTCGACCTCGCTATAGACCTCATCTAAAATGGCCCACTCTTCTGCAGAATCCATTCTGAAGTTGCCTAAACAAACAAACAATAAATTGTGAATTTTGTTAATTTCAAAATGATTAATTGAGACAGGGAGGTCATACCTTGGCATTATCATTAGTACTGATTGTTGCACTTGGGTAGCCAAAGGTCAGCTTTTGTTTCATGGTGTCATGTGACTAATCTGAATTTTGGGCGCGATTCAGTCTTTGTGTTCAGTACCTGATTTTCCAGCAGACTGAACAGACTGTCTTTCCTTTACGTCCATGGAATTCATATTCGTGTGATCCGAGTTATGTGGCAGAATCTAAGACTGTTACTGAGTTTTGCTTTACTGGCGATACTGATCGTGGAGAATATGCCAAACGTTGACAATCCCGGTATCAAGAAATCCAGTCTAAGATCAGCACGGAGAGTGGATTATTGAGCATTGCAGTCAGGTACTGCTATAGACAAAGAATCTTTGCCTCTGTCTGACATTACGAGTATGGATAGTGATCAGGAGAATTTCGAATCCCATCATGAAATAGACTTTCCGAAAACACCTTTTTACAGTAAATCGAAGACGAAGTCTAGTTCTGTCAGTGCCCCTGCGACTGACTTTGGTGTTGATGATTCTGATCCGGCTAATGTTGCCAGGTTGGACGATTCCATTCGAGATTTGGAGAAACAAATACAGAAAAAGAAGGCAGCAATCGACATTAAAGAGAGATCGAACCGCATTGATCAGCTTACGAAGGAGTTGCATGATTTAGAACTGCGTGACAAGAGATTAGCGTCAAACTCCCAGGTGTTTTCTGGTCGTCATGGTTGCGGATCCAGAAAGAGGCATGCTCCATGTCCGAGTGTCGAAGGTCATTCTTCTAGCCAGTTGAATCCAGATGACAGAAAGCAAGTAGATTTACTTCAGTTTGAGAAGCTGCAACATGAGGCCAATGTTTTGTTGGATGATCTGTTGGGGAAAGATTTCTCGGGATCTGGTCATGCTGTTGGTGTTGGTGGAAACTCCACAAGATCACGTGGTAGTAGTAGGACAGCCAATAAACTTGACATGCGCAGTGACACATTTCGCGCTGCGACTTCCTGTTATGGCGGCGCCCACGGTTCTCAACATGATCGACCTACGGTGAAATCTGAAGGTTGCGAGCATTGTTGCCATTCCGATTCTCACACTCATAATAGTTCCGATGAGTATGAAAGTGACTCTGATTGCAGGTGTAACAGTAGACATTGTCACAGGCATAGACGAGGTAAGAAACACCTGAAATCGGGGCGTTTAAAGAGACTCGGGGACTTTGTGGATAGACAGGAAGATTGGCCGCACACAAAATTGTCACTTCAGTATGTCAACAAAAACGTAGAATACAACAGTTTGGATATGCCTTTGTTTGTAGCCGGTTCTATTGAATCAATTCTTTCTGATTTGAAATCGAAGAAAGATAATATAGCTCAAAATAAGTTGTCTCATTTACAAACGTTAATGTATCATGCTACGATCAATGAATGGTCGGTAATTTTAGACTTACTTGCCACTATACTGGCTGAAATAGAACGTGGGCATCGTAATTGGGGTGACTCATTTTTGGACATGGAGCAGAAAGTTCTCAGCATGTCTGCTTCTAAGAAAGAATCTAGTAAAGTTAATGTCAGTGGTAGGAATGCCAGTAAGGGTAAAGACGCAATTTCAAATTCTACAATCATGTTTTGTAAACCCTATCAATCAGGCAAATGCAAAAGAAATTCGCCACACAATTTACAACTTGGTAAGAAATTTTTTTCAGTCTCCCATATTTGTGCCACCTGTTGGCTAGCTGACAAAGAAAAAATAGAACATCCAGAAAGTTCTAAGGACTGTAAATATTTTGGACAAACTTTACAAGAAGTGAAGGAAAATGCAGCATGACTACATAAAAGTGTTATGACTCATGATTTGAATCCATCTGACAGAAACATCAATATCCGTGGATTTGTTGTGGATGACAGTAGTTTTGCTGAGTTTTCAACTTGTCAGAATGAGTGTTTAGTTTCATTTAGTGATGGGCATTTCAATTCTGAACTTAGTCCTGATGGTAATTACATTGAGTCTGAACCATCTACTTCTCAGATTGTCTTTTGTTTCTTGGTGTCATGTGACTAATCTGAATTTTGGGCGCGATTCAGTCTTTGTGTTCAGTACCTGATTTTCCAGCAGACTGAACAGACTGTCTTTCCTATATAGACTATAGACCTCATCTAAAATGGCCCACTCTTCTGCAGAATCCATTCTGAAGTTGCCTAAACAAACAAACAATAAATTATTTACATTATATACATACAACTAGTAATTTACAGTGAAATATTCCCAAGCAGCATTCCGCTTGAGAAACTCGCTTCAGCGTGTACTTTACCGGTAGTCAGAGAGATAGCCAGGCTTTCTGACCTGTCTACCTCTTGGAGTGGTCCCAACTGCACCAGAATCTGGATCATCCTCCTTTTCAGGGCTATCTGGATCAGAATTGAAAGAGATATCCAACTGATTACCCTGTGATGGTGATGAATTTGGTCCCAAAGAGTCATTCATGCTGTCAACATGGCTGCTGATGTTACAACTAGTGTCCACTTGCGTGCTTGTTGCTTGAGGCACATCAGTCTGACTGTCAACCCGCTGATCGGCACCAGCTTGCATATTAGTATCTGAATGCAGATTTCTATCCGCAAATAGATTACCAATATCTCTATCCTGATCTTCCAATTCCTGTTGGTCGTACAGAGTGGTGTCATCCAGATTGAGTAACTCATGCCTCAAACGGCACATCCACATAGGTATAACGCGATCGTTGCATATTTTGAGACGATCATGGTGAATGACCGATTCCTGCCTCCTATTTTTCACCCTGTATAGCAAAGGGGAAAGGACCTCAGTCACAAGAAATGGCCCTGTCCAGATGGGTTTCAATTTTCGACTCTGCCCAACCTTTGATGCCAAATGTATCTTGTAGACCAGATCACCTCTTTCATATGCTCTCTCCACCAGTTTCAGATCATAGTCACATTTCTGGCGCGCTTGAGCATTTCCTAAGTTCGTCCTAGCAATGTCATGAACTTTCTGCAATTGTTGACGTAACTGCTTTGCATATTCTGGTAAAGACGATCCATCTGTGGATGAATGAGCCCCTGTTAATGCATCCAATGGTCTTCCCATCAAAACATCCAATGGTTTGGTAACTTCCCTGCCCAGCATAAGCATATTCGGAGAAAAACTGGTCTGCCGATTAACCATGCTCCTAATAGCCCCCCCCCCCCCAGCAGTGGAAGTTCTTGGTCCCAAGTATTCTGACTGGACCTCAGACAACATCTGATCATCTGCAGTAATACTCGGTTGTACCGTTCAACCTGGCCATTAGAACAAGGTCTGTAAGGTGTAGTCCTGGTTTTTGCAGCAGTCCGCAAATAGCACCAAACAGCTTGCTGTCAAAGTTTTTACCCTGATCTGAATGAATTTGAAGGCTACAACCTAGTCTTGATATTACGTCATTCACTATCCTGTCGGCAATGGTCTCTGTTGTCTGGTCTGGAATAGGAAAACACTCTATCCACTTTGTGAACTGATCTACCACTAGTAGCACATACTGATTGCCTTTCTTGCTCTTTACAACGGGTCCGAGGATATCTATATGTAATCTCTCCATAGGGACCCCAGCATGATACATCCCCAGAGCACCCTTAGGCCACATCCTTGGCTTCTTGTTCTTACTACATGCCGCGCACATACTCACATATTCTGTGACATCTTTTGATATTTGGTACCAGTGATAGGATCGTCTCAGTTGTTCCAAAGTTTTAGTTTGTCCCACATGTCCTGCAATGGGCAAATCATGACTCAGTCGCATGACTTCATCCTTGAGTGATCTCGGAACGACCAAACACCATTTTGGAAAAACTCCAGTTTGTAGTGAAGAATACCACTCCTCACAGAAAACTGGCTCTTGTTCAACCAAAAGTGCTTTAAAGCCAGACTGGCTAACCACAGTTCATCGTTGGTAGGTGGTGCTGACATCCATTTCATGATGCCACGAATATCCGGATCTGCTTCTTGTGCCCTTTGGATATCCACCTTCGAAAAGCAATCTACCCAGTTGCAGGTGGAATTTAGATCCTGATTTCTGCCATCTGTATCCACTGATACTGCCCTCAAAGCTAGAGACACGACATCATCAACATCAACCTCAAACTTGGCCCACTGGGAATGCACACTCTTGCAATATGGACAACCCCCACATGGCAAAGATGATAGACTCGCACCAGCCTCATAACAGTTACACTTGTCCAAAGCGTCTGGTGGTCTGGCCAAAAAATCCGCATTAGTATGACTTCTTCCAGGCCTGTGCAATATAGTCATGTTGTACTGCGACAGCTCTTCCATCCACCTTGCAAGTTGTCCCTCCAGAAGCTTGAACCTCATTAGCCAGGTGAGACTGTTATGATCCGTTCTTACAAAAAAAGGACGCCCAAGCAGATAATGCCTAAATTGGCGGGTGAACCTCACCACTGCTAACAGTTCCTTTCATGTAGTATGATACCTCTGCTGTGCCGGTCCTAAAGAAAAACTTCTATAGCAGATTGTTCGTTCCACACCATCCTGGATCTGTGACAGTTCTGCCCCGATACAATAATCTGACGCATCACAATCTAGTACGAAGGTGCCATCACAATTGGGCAATATAAGAACTGGTGCACAAACCAGAAGTTCTTTAATCTTGTCAAAAGCCACCTGATGTTGTTCTTCCTATTGAAAAACTGCCTTTGGACCTGTCAATTCATATAGACATCTGGTTACTTCTGCCATATCCTTGAGATGGTCCCTATGGTAATTGACGAAGCCAAGGAAGGACTCCACCTCTTTAGTGTTCTTTGGAACTGGCCAGTCCTTAACAACACAGATTTTATCGGGATCGACAGAGATTCCGTCGCCTGATACTAATTTACCCAAAAACTTGATCTGTGACTGGAACAGTTGACATTTTTTCGGCTTTAACTTCAGGTTGTGCTGCTGAAATCTCTCAAACACTTCCTGTAGATTGTTAAGATGGTTGTCAAAGGTCTTGCCTAGAATTACACAATCATCCAGGTAGGCCAATACCGTACGCCAAGTTAAGCCATGCAACACTAAATGCATCGCTCGCTGAAATGTAGATGGCGCCCCTGTAAGCCCAAAAGCCATTCGCTCATGTTCAAAGAGTCCATACCTGGTTATGAAGGCTGTTTTTGGTTGATCGCATTCGTCAATTTTGATCTGATAATACCCGGTAGCCATATTGAGGGTACTATAGAAATTACTTCCACTGAGCGTATCCATGCATTCCTCGATATTCGGCAAGGGATATGCATCTTTTTTCGTTACATTATTCAGTTGACGATAGTCGATGCAATATCTGATGCTCCCATCTTTTTTCCTAACCAGGACTGGTGCTGAGGCCCATTCTGATGTTGCCTCCTAAGCAGACTTTCTTGGGGCGATATACTATGTTGGCCTGCAGCGAAAGTCTGCCCGGCCGTGTCGCAATACCATTTCAAGAGGCAATTAGCAGATCTGTTGATAACGTTGTCAGGTGCCGCTGGGCCAATGAATTGTACTTCGCTTATCGTGAAAGTTGCCTACTGCATTATTAATGAGCTGTGCGTCGTCCAATCAGATGCGAGCAACACGTCACTTCCCACACAGCAGTCAAAATAACTCCACGAGGTCGAGGATCCAAGGGAGTAATCCAATTGACACCTTCTCAAACGTGGTTTACCTGCTTGCGTATCTGTGAGTTACTGGAGTAAAAGATGTCAGAATGGAACAGGGTGCTGTGTATTGCGATCGGGAAATGTTCCCAGCGTCACCTTCACCCAGAATACAAGGCGACACCCCTAACTTGCTCATTTCTTGCTGATGAGATTTTACTAGACTTACGACTTACGACGTACGAGCGGGCAAACTAAGATTACGACAGGTTTGGCTGGAATAGGCGTTTTCCGTTTCACCAGGTCAGGTATTAGTTGGAATATTCGGCTTTTTCCACTGCCTGTTGGTAAAATTACAACATTGTCTTTCTTCTCAACAATAACATTAAATAATGCTTGCTCCTGGTATTTGGTCGCCTGATAATTTACTCCCATCTCTTGCCAACAATCCTCAAGAACTTCCTGGAATTTTTTCTCATCCATTTTTTTCTTTTTTCCCGTGACACTGACGCTGTTCGTAGGTAGCTAATTTAGTAATTACCACTGGGCTGAGTGCGTAACACAGTTGCCGTACATGGCAGAACAGTAGCTGGATCAGGGGTTACATTAAGCTTGCGTCCTGCGTCATAGACGCAAAAAATAAAGAAATGACACTTGGAAATTAATACAACATTGTATTGCACAAAAACGCGATGCATTTTTGAAAGATACAACTGCAAAAATTACCCCAAGCAGTCACAGTGTTTTGTATCGACCATTATCAATCACGTGATTATTTATTATACTGATGGAATCCTCTGATGTTCGTGTTTCTATGTAACAAGCTCTCTCATTTGTTAAGAAAAAATATTCGTGGGGTATCCCTCCAAAAATTTGCCAGAATGGGAATGGATGGACGTCACTTTACCTCATTATAAATGCTGAGAGCACGTGCCGCTCACTGTCCAATCAAATTCATTGTTCCCCATGTGCTTGTCTCATGTCCGCAATGTTGGGAAGTTACAAGTCGTATCACGCAAAGATTATTGGACTAAGATGTTAAATTTTCAAATCACATTTTCACCAAGAAGAGTTCCATCGAAAAAATCTAGACCCAGATAAAGGCACGAGTGAAAATTCATTACGGACGGCAAGGAAAATACGCAGATTAGCCATCGCAAGGCTACACGTGAACGAAGCGAAATTTTGCATTAGCCGGCCTAACAGTGTAACACGATGTTGTTCATCACTGTCTCCGTTGGTTCACGTGGTTATTGGTGTTTTTGAAACAAAATTTGGTTGTTTTGATTTCATTGAAATGTTTGAATGGAACAAATCTGTAGGAATTAAAAAAAAATTTATGATCGAAGGCCGGAAAAATGTGTAGCGGAAAACCATGCCTGGGTGCATGCCCGTGACAGGCTGTGTACACTCGCTTGTGTGTTGCACGAATTGTGGGCCTGCCGTGTTGCTTGGTGAATTAAGTGACTGCAATTAAGATCAGACTCTTAACACCGCCTACGCTATCAAATTTTTCAGGTATACTGATATAGAAGTGCACAGAAATATAAATCATATAATTTCTGACAATTTCGTCACGTGGAATCAATCGCAAAAATAACAGAGCCCAGGCATGTTCAATCACGCATGCCGCTTGTTGTGCAAGCGAGTTAAAAAACTGTCCGGTGGCACACGGTGTACAACAACAGATACTGGCACAGTGGCAGCGTACTAGGGGTTAAGCCCCATTCACAACCAATTTTTGGTAGACCAGGGATGTGTTATACAGACTTAGTCGTAATAGCAGGGTTCCTGGGTAGATTGAATCCATCCTTGGTACCGTCAACAACTTTTAGACCCTTTTACATCAAGTTAGCATATTGGTAACTTTATATTCAATCTTAAATTTTATAAATAATGAGTTACCTTCGTGAGCATACAGACCCTATGTTATGTTCGTTTCTAGGCTTAATGTTACATGCATGTTTTATATATTTATCATTGTGATATATGTTAATTATACCAAATAAAATCAATTAATCAAATTACATCAAATGAAGTCCAGTTTACACAATTTCAGACTGGACCCATAGATTCAGTTCATGGACCCACTATTTACTGGAGAACCTCCAGATAAGTCTTTGTGTACTATTAGGCAATCCAGAGAAAATAAATATGTTTATACTATTTTTCCTGAAAATGGAGAAAGATGGGTCCAACGGACCCACACTGAAAAATCTTTAATGTGACACCTGCTGGATATCGCACAGCAGAGTTGTTAATCCCGTTACCCCCATTATGTGGTTCGCACCTTCCCAGCAGGTGAACCCAAACAGTTAATTGAGCGGCGTGTGGTCAATACCCACTGGGCCGTGTAATAGCCTAGAAACAAAATGGTGCTCACAGAGTCACTATCCCACAATCCATTGCGCGCATCCCCACACCTGGCCACTCGCTGGCTGCGATGCCAGGACGGCGCTGCCTGCTTCCAGACAGTGACGCTGCCAAAGAAAGGCAGACGTTCGCCGGGGGGTAGTAGACCGCCAAGAACGGATGTTTAGCAGGCAAATTCTGATGTAGAAGGTTTAATGACTCCTATATCCAGTAATGATTCCAGATGCCTTTGTTCTTCATCTTGAAAGCCCACCAGTGTTCTTCTCATCTTCTGCCAAAATGGCTTTGCATCTCCTGTATGGATTCGGTGTTTGATTGTGAAAAACAACCAAGATCAAAATCTCCCTTTGAAAAGATATCGGTTTATTCAATCAAAAGTTGTTTTACCTGTTGTCGTTGTTCTTCATTCAAATTAGAAGATGACCATTCCAATAAATCATTGAGATATTCTGGTGTCTCTTGATGTTTGCAGGACTCCACTTTCCTCACCGAGGCATCTTCAGCTGAATCGCTAACTTCAGGCTCAGAAGAAACTGTAGAAATGTCAGAAACTTCCGACAGTGATTCATTCAAAGCCCTCGAGTCACTCTTCTCAGTACTGGAATCTCCAGTTTCCCTCTCTCCCATTGAAGACTCTTCTTCAATGACACAATCAGCTGGCACAGCACTTCCAATGAGGTGACCTGATTTTAAATGAATAAATTTGTCTGTATCATTTAAAATAGTGATGACTGCTGCTTGTCCACCTTTCACTAACATTGCCGGAATCAAAAGCCCATGATGTTGACCTATGGACATGATGACATAATCTTGTTGATCCGGAATATCCGACAAACATCTCGCTTGTTTAATGCTGTTAGGAGGAACCACAACTTTCTTGGCCAGTGTTACCCTGGATACTGTAACTTGTTTATCTCCATTTGATTTGAAAACAGCAGTCACCACTTGTTGGCCAATCTCCAATGCGCAGTGTTCCAAGTCTATCTTGCATCCATGTGCTCGGAGAAAATCCAACCCTAGAATACAAGAATCTGTGATCGGGGCAACATACATGTTCCATTTGAAAGATCTTGTTCCAAAAACAAATGGAACTCTTTCTACTTTCTTGGCAATCATGGTTCCTTCCTTTGCTGCTCCCTTCAACTTCACATTTCCCAGAACTTTGAACTTGACTCCTAATTGCAGCAAAAGATCGTCGCTAATAACTGTGACCTATGCAGCAGAATCCACAACAGCATTCACTTTAATTCCATACATGTCAACAGGAACTGTCATGCTGGCATTGGTGTTCAAAGTTCTAATTGTACCCTCCGGCAGATTGCAATCACTGGCAGCTTCCTTGGGTTGATGTTCACCATCCATACTGGGCACACCACTTTGAGACAGAAGTTCCATCTCAACGGGTAATGAGGTTTCCTTGGACAAGGAAGGATTAGAAAAAATAGATATATCTACAGAATGAATATATTTACAAGATGTGAAAGATGAAGACAATGAAGAAGGGATGCATGAATTACTAACGGCAGATGAATCCTCAGACACCAGAGACCGAAATTCCGTCTCATGTGCTATATGAGTGATTAAATCAACCTCAAATGATGATAATGATGACGAATGGTTGCCTACATCCTCTGTATGGGTCGAAGTTAGGCCATCTATTTCAACCCTTTGGAGAGTTTGGCCATGTTCCCCTCTTCTCGGATGGCGAATCGTCTCGGCGACCACTCACTGACCTGTCCTTCCCAAAACTGAAAAAAAAATCACTGCTCAAAATATCAGAAAAATATCACAATACAGCAGTGAAGAAAGAATGTCGTAATTGGCTCATCCAAGCAGGCATGTCCGGTAGTCATGGCGACGCTCATTTACATATGATCCACTCGTCATATCGCGGGAAACTTTCCAATCTGTTTACCAAATCAAATTGTGAAAAATGGCCAAAAAGTACAAATTTCTGCCAAAATTACCAATATATATTGATCACCAGTTGGGTTGAACAAAGTAAAAATTTCCACATCATGCATGGCTTATGGACCAACATGATACTGCAATTGCATACCAGCGTTAAAGTTACAAATTTTAATGAATTGTGTGAATACGATGATTATGTGCAGCAAGCGGCAGTGTAAATTTTGAATCATTTTTTTAATTTCTTGTTGCCCGGGCATTGTTCAATCGAATCATTATAAACCACAGTCATTACAGCACACATGTGATTAGAAACATAATTTGGAAATGAAGTCGGCATTCCAACTTATTTGAAACCCCTTTTGTGGTGACAAAATTACTCTAATAGTGACCTTTATAAATAATGATGGATGCAAGGAAGTGCAGGCGCAGTGTGACTGACAAGCCCTCTGTCCTGGCTAGTCAGGCTCCTTGGCATCATGTTCTTTCTGCCCTGAGCGTGGTTTCAGATATGCAAAATGTCATAAATTTATTGCTTGCCTACTAAACAGTTAACAGACCAATCTCCGTGTATTTCCACGATTCTATGATCAGACGGAGTTTGGTCTGCATAGAAGGAAAATTTACTCGGGAAAAAATGAAAAATTAACTGGGTGAGATACATATTTTAGACTTAATTTTGCACTGTATGGCAATTTTATGTTTTTTAATGGGGGTGGGTACAGTTTTATGGGAATAATGGGAAAGGTGCCCTGTGTTTCAAAGTGATGTCAATTCTTTTAATCAAAGATTTTGTTTTCATTCTTTGGACCACACTATAAAAAAGGAAAACAAGTATTCTCAGTATAAAGTTTTCTCATTTGCAGGAAAGATCTCATGGTTTGGAGTAAAAAGTTTTCATCAATCAAGATGAAATATTTGTTCTGCATTTTACCTCTTACCAAAGGTTCCGAACAGGAATAGCATTACTTTGAATTGGCAAGGGGGGGGGGGTTATTGCGGGACCAATAAGTTATTTCGGAAAATTCAATTAAACGAAATTATAAATTTTCAGTAAGCTTTTTTATATATAGGCTTGTTTATGTATCTCGAGTCAATTATTGGGCTGAACCAAAGAATTTCTTTTTATTATGACAAAGACGTATAATAAATTGAAAAACAAAAACATTATCCGCCCATCGTCCTGAATAGTAAAAGGTTGCTACCCCTATTCCACGGGCAAAAGATCCTCATCCGATCCTTCGGCTCAGCCGGCTCATGCGTCTAAAAGCAGCTAGCCGGTTCCAAAATTGAAGCACAGGTCAGCCGACAGCTCGGGGATTTTCTTGTATATGTTAAACCAGGAATTTGACCTGATAACCCTGGTAAAACATAGAGTAACGGCCCTCTTCATTGTTGATAAATCACTTGGTTTCTCTGATGTTAAATGTCATGCCCGCATAAGTAATTACCTCTTGAAATGTTCACCGACAAGCGGTCGCGACTAACCAATGTTTCAAGTTATCACCTTTCATCAGATGCACCAAACACATACTAATGGTAGTCAGAAGTACTGAATAAGGTACTACTGTTGACTTTGAAGATATGCAGAGATTAAAAGTTTGAAATAGTTCCAGTGTTCAATGAAGGCAAAATAATTATGTTGACATTCTGGGCATACAGACTGAATTGCTTATACGACAAATCAAACTTTCTTAAGTGTCACAGATAGAGCTGTCAATCCGACTGTAATTCTTTGTGGGGGTTTTTTTTGCCGTATATGCATCCAATGAAATGAAAATGAAAATTGTAAAATTTGCATTTGTGCCAATTAGGAATGCTTCTGAACTTCAAATGTTGAATATCTCCAAATGTATTCTAAATGGAGGTGTCAACAGCAATTTTAATTCATGGGTTTACGATATACATGAAGGAGTATCCAAAGTTTTGGTAGATTTCAGTGCTCACCATTTCAACTTGACTAAAGATAAAGGGGCAATTTAAATTCAGAGAAATGTGTTCAAGATACATTTGATTATGATCCAATAAAATGTTAAAACACTTGAAGTTTACCAATTTTCAAAGCACGCAGACAGATATGCTCTCAGGCAAAAACTTATTTTACCATTTGTCGTGGTTTTTTATCATTATTATTATTATTATTATTATCATCATCATCATCATCATCATCATCATTATTATTATTATTATTATTATTATTATTATTATTATTATTATTATTATTATTATTATTATTATTCTTACATTGTCCTAGATTTCGTATGACACAGCAGATGTCTTTTTGAGCGTTTAGAAGAATGCTTCTTTTTGAGAAAATTTCCACAAACAATTTGCAATAAGTAGAAATAAAGATATCAGATTGTATGTCATTTTGGACGTTTTGTGGATGCCACCACAGCAAAAGTAAGCTACGGTGTCAATACCATCTGATGCGATAACATTTTGCAAGTTATAAATTTATCAGCTGTTAGATTTCTTACATGACATATATTATATCTTTCATTCAGAGGGGTTTTTTTTCTTGAACCATACTCAATTGATGTTAGCCTCATAATGTTTTCAAAGCGTTTTTCCCCATGACGGAATCACACAATTTCATAAAGTGCTACGCAGTATAAGAACGGATGATCAACATTAACATTTTGCTAATAAAATATGTAACCAGCATTAGCATGGCGGACATCAGGCCATGCACAATATTTTCCCCTTGTTGACAATATTTTATTCAAAGAATGTGTCTTAATGTTGCCTGATGGCAGGCATAAAATAATATCAGGATCACAGAGGGCTGATTCTATTTCCGAATTTTCAAATGATATTCTAGTGATCTCATTGGTACATTGCTCAAGTGATAAGTGTTTAGATTGAGCAGGATTGAAAAGGACATTATATTCTCTAGCAAAAGAGGAACTTATATTCATGAGACGAGATATTGAGGTGGTGGTTGGTGCTAGCAGGGTAATGTTATCTGCATAGGCAACTGTACCAAGGAAGATGTTGCCGATATGACAACCGTAGCCACTCTCTCTCTCAGGCTATAGAGAAGATCATCTATAGAATATTGGAGACAGCACACTACCTTGCTTGATACCATTGGTACATGAAAATGTATTGGAAAATGTTTTCTCCCACTTAACTCTAATGTTTTGACGGGTATGTAAATCCAGAAGCAGGCGACTTACAAAAGAACATAGGCCTTTCTTAATCAATAAACGAAAAAGCTTGACATAATTACACTGATAGAATGCCTTTGTGGCATCCAAAAAGACTACATGCACATTTGAACCATGTTTAATGTAGCAATTAACACACTCTGATACAACAAACGTACATTGCGTTGTTGAGCTGTTTGGTTTAAAACCAAACTGCAAAGTAGAAGTGTCAAATTCATGTATATCGGTCAAGATAACCCAGTCCGTGACTTGCCAGCACACTACTTAAGGCAATACCCCTATAATTTTCAGAGTCAGCAAGGGATTTTCTTTTGTTTTCTGGAATTGGATATAACATAGTATTTGAAGCCCAATTGGTGTACACCTATGGCTAAACATAGCAGAAAAAAAATCAATAATTGAACATGTAAACTGTCTGGTGCATAGATTAGATGATCGGTATAATGACCAGAATGGCTTTCGTGTTTGCCCTTTTTCATGTGTTTAATAATCTTTCTAACATCAGATGTTGAACACTTGCCTCCAAAGCAGACCCAAGCGGCGTATTTTTGTCTGCTCCGCTGTGTGTAGTCACACGGAACTTGGTCTGCTTTGCAGCTAAGTTGAACGCATGGAATTCCCCGAATTATATGAACCGTATTCCGACTGAATTAAATGGTTGATTTCAGCTCTTAGTTTACACATTTCGGCCTCGTCATACGAAACTGAGTTGTATAGCTCGCTGTATTGATCAGCAAACAGATTCGCAATATCTTGGGGATTACACACATTATCTACTGATTCGGGTATGATGGGCTTTGACTGTTTTGTTTTCTACTCTTCTTTCCAGATATCTCTATTACGGTTTCCTGATAGAGGTTCGGCTTATTTCTGAGAACAGATGTTTTCTTCGTTCTAGTCAACTGTCCTAAGGGTGTAATGATATTTTGTGCATGTTCTTTTTCTAATTTCCGCCATGATTCCCACACATGGCTTCCAAATAGAATGCCAAAAAAAGTGCTTGTTGCTGAACAGGTTCAATAAAGTCGTTCCTCCAGGAACTACTTTTGGTTTCTGGGCATTTCATCGCGGTATTGATGTACGACTTGCTTCAGACAGGCATTAATTATTTCATCACAGTATCCCTCGGTGTCACGTCGGTGTTTATAACAAAAAAAGGACCACAACAATGAATAGCTAGTCATGGTACGATAATGTTTTCAAGTCTGTTTTGGAGTTAAATAGCATACTGACTGACATTTATTTTTGTAGCATTGTGCCACAGAGGGTAGGCAATATCGCCAATTTTTTCGTTTATAATATGGTTCAAAGGGATATTTACAGACATTTTAACCACTGAATGATCTGAAAAGTTATCGCCTTCATGCATCACATTGTATATAATTACATTATCATACAAATTTTATGATACACAAAAATAGTCAATAGCAGATCTATGGTTACATTTGCTTTCAAATGTGTAATTAATTTCTTATGATTTATGCAATGTCAGACACTTTTAGATCTTCGTGATGAAGAAGGTCTAAAAATAAAGAGGTATTTATGGAATTTCTACGCTAAAAGTTCGTGTTATAATCCCCACGTATGATAATTTTATTTGTATTCATATCAAAACATTAACTCGATATTTCTTCTAATATGTTCTGATATTCTTGGCTATTGCTGTCATCGCCACATTAGGTATCGCAAGGCATGTATATATCCTCAATAATTAGTTTATCCCCTTTCATTTCAAGCAACATCGTACAGACGCGCTGTGAATTGAAAGTAATAGGGGTACAGCTACAATCTAGATTATTTTTCCTTTTTATGGCACATCCACCTTATGGCCTACCTCTGAGCAGGGTGTGATCTACCGTACCTGAAAAAAAGTATACATGACACTCGGGTATTTTTTTCTTAGAGCATACCAACCTGTTGATTGAACAACATGGCTCTTTTACAAAAAAGAAATCATTCTCACGGGCGATCTTTTTAACATAATCAAGAGGACTATGCCGTCGTCATGAGAATTATAAGTAGGGAAGGATAGATTGAGAATTGACATGATAAGGCTGATCAGATATAACATTGTGGAGACATTTTGACCATTTAGACCCCACTATTGTGATCCGCACGATGGGGCCCTCGGGAGGGTAATAAAGAAGGTATTGGTTACGGCTGGCACGTGTGCTGTTCCGTATCACATAGCACAGAACCATATTTGGTAAGGAGCGTTATTTTTGGACTCCCTGGTGCGACCTGTTGCTGTTTTCTGTACTTTAAAGTAAATTGCCGCTACGTCTTTCAGGTCGCTGTTTGGTTTCAAAGTCGGGTCATTGTTCTATGTTTTTTCAAGTGCCACAGTTTCTTCCTCGCCATGCACTTCTGTGAATTTCTGGCCGGTTGTCAGCTTGCTGCGCCATTCGAAAGTGGAGCACATTACATTTATACAAAAATGGATCAGTTCATCCGCGTATGGCAGTGCTGGGTAGTTATGCTTTTCTTCGTATTCCTGGCTTCGGTTTTGTTTTGTTTTGTTTTTTCTTGAAAATTATTGTTTGTTGTGTCCTTAAACAGAATATTCCACAGAAACATTATGGGATAGATACAAACCATCATTCGTGTGTGTTTCTGGTTGAGACCCAATGATTCTGCGCAAGGTGAATCATTTCGTCCCAACCAGAAACACCGCTCATGACAGGTTGTATAAATATGGGTGAACTTGACCTATATTCTCAAGTTCACGGAGGGAATTCACACGAGAAAATGATTTTATTGTCATGTTGATGACATAATAAACTGAGGTGGGATTGCAAAACTTACACTAAATATGCATTTAGGGCAATGGTCAAATTTTGTAATCTGTTGCGTGACCTTCATGTATTTTAAGGTGATTAAGTACTTCAGAAAAGGCCACTAAATTCAACATGTTGATTAAGAATGAGGGAAAATACACCAAATGTACCACAAACGTGTGTTCATTTGGACGTTTGATGTTGACCTTGACTAATTTCGCAGGGAGGGAACGCATTTCGGGAAAAATGTTTTGGTGATGGTCATCAGATTATATGTCAGCAGAACATAAGTCCCATGTGCCTCTTGCTAGCATTTTGACAGAAGTGCCAATAAATATATTATATCACATCATGCATTCAGAGATAAATTATCTATAAACTACATCCAGTGTTTCAAGCAGTGTTATTAAGCAAGCAACAACGGTCAATAAATTATCATTATTTGGTGGTCGTACCGAGATATTTTCTTTTTTTTTACCAATATATATTATGTTTATTTTTTATCCTGTAAAACACTTGTGAGCATATTGGATATGAACTGACACAAGATGAATAAGTATGTATCATTAATATCATTTATATAATTTATTTGAGTTGTTAAGATAATTATGTACCATAGTGCGGTGACAAACACAGCAACAGAAGACAAAAAGAATCATCATAAAATACATAATTTGTGGAATATTGGGTCAGACATTGACAGATAAATGTTTGACACATTTTTCGTTGACAAATAGGCCAACGCCTGAACGTGCCGATAATCCTTTTTGTACTTTGGAATTTTTTACGTAAATAATGATAAAACTTTCATGCTACTTTGTTACCTTAGCCTTATCCAGTGGCCTTACCAGGATTTAGTTTAAATAAGTGCCTCCGGCTGTGCCCAGGTAACAATTGAAACTGACGTCAATGGAGGTAATGTGTAAAAGAGAAAAAACAGCACATTTTAAACATGTTTGAACAAATGCCCAGGTAAACTAGGGCCTAACAGAAATATATGTGTAGTTCTGGTAACCCAACCGACCCTACTGAAAAACTCGACCCTAAATAAATTTTATGAAACATCAAAAAAAAAAAAAAGTGCCAAACCGCCCTTAACTAACATTGATCGACCCTGGCTGAAAATTTGTATCGAGAAAGTGGCCGTCGTGTGCCATTATATTAGAGTTAAGTCAACTCAAACACAGCATTTTATTTCAACTTGTCTGGAAGGTTAACTTGGGGGGGAAACAGCATAGCTGCATAGCCTTGGTTGTTCGGTGAAACAGCATAGCCCCGGTTATTTGGTGGCCATTATCATGATATTTGATTATTTCGCTAAATTGCAGGTGTCCGTTCTCAGAGTTACCAGAGCAAACGGTCGTTAAAGAACTTTAAATGACTTACTATCTCAACTTTAATCTGCCCACTTGGTTGTGCCTGAGGCAGTTATCATGGTTAGTTACAAATCCAAATGGGACCCGATACCCTGGCAATACAAATCATGCACGTTTATACCACTTGTGATGATTACCGTTTTAAACATGACGATAATGCATTGCGGGGAAAAGCAGTGCCTAATTACCAAAGAAAGAAAAAAATGAGCGAAAGAAAAATGCTCACATCCATGATAAATTAAAGTACCTAACCACCAAAGGAAGAAAGAGAGTGAGAGAGAGAACAAAATGCTCACATCCATCCTGAAAGCAAGAGTCTAAGATCATGGAACCACCATCCAAATTTATATTTAATCACGTTTATTTCAATCATAAATAATAATGTTATACGGTGCATGGCTCGCCTTCACCCATTTTAATCTGGAAACTAACGCATGGAAATATCTGCCCTACAAATATCTACAACATGGACATATCCGCGTTACAAATATCTACAACACGGGGATCAGTCACACAAAAATACATTTGATTTGGATATCTAAGTGAATCACAGCCACGATATATATATCATACCTTTATTGATGCTCTGAAAAATTTGTAAAATATATACTTTTGGTTTCATATATATCATACCCCCCCCCCCCCAAGTTCGTTTCAATTCTGTCCTCATTTATTACAAACCATTGGGTGCGGAATCCACAATTTTCAAAATGGCAGCCATCATGCGTTAATCCCGATATTTTGAAGAGGTGTAATGTAAGTACAACGCCGTACAAATAGCATTTGTAGGCAGTGGTAGGCCCCAGAATAAGGATTTTGTATCAGACACTGAAGTCGCCCCAAGGCTATAGTTTAAGTGGCATCACAAGCCGGAGCTGCCAAGCCCCCCTGGTGAGTGAAAGATGGAGTTTAGGGGAGAAAGTTGCCCCTATCATGGACGTCTGTATTATACGTCCATGCCCCGATAGTGGATAGAGGTCCGAAAGTACCTGCAGGTTTTTATACAAGTGGTAAAGATAACCCTTTCCCACTCAAGACTGGATGTGAATTGTCGCCTGTCTCAATCTTTTATTATAATAATGTGACCCGGATAAACAGCTTTCCTTGGAGTGGGTTGGGTGCAATGCGCTCATTTATGATCCTCATAAAAACACCAGCTTAAAGCATGTTAGCATCACTATCATATTACACATGGGCCTGTTAAGGTATTCTACCAGGACCTACCTAATGTCTTTGGGTCACCGAGTCAATCACTTTTTTTTTTTTCGAAATGAAGTTTATTAACTCAGCTGACTGACTAGTCAGGCTGAGCTTTTAGCAGGCTAAGTCAACCGTGGTCTGTCAATCCATCCATTCACAATTACATTTTCGACTTTCCCAAAGCCGTCAGCCACATTCACTTAAAACTTGGTGGCAATGTACCTTGTCTGGATCTCTAACGAGTTTTTCAAATGGTCATGCTGCAGTGATTTTTTTATATATATATATATATTTTTTTTTTTTTTGGTGTTTCAGGGCAAATCTTATAAAAATCTTTTTCTCCAAAATTGCTAACCCAATTGCTTTAATATCACACATGAACACTCCGAGGGCCCCCTAGTTTTGATTTATTCAGCAGGTGGCGCTGCATTTTTTCTATTTTTTATAATTTTTGTGTGTTATTGCTATTTTCGACTTCTACAGAATCGTCACTGAGATTAAGCTGAAACTTAGTGGATATGTTCCTTTGAAAGGACCAAACAAAGTTGTTCACTAGGTGGCACTGCTGTGGATTTCTGATTTTTATCAATTTATTTTTCAATTTGGGTACTTATCCATAAATGCACCTTTCCTATTGATTACTATGCAAGTCAATGGGCATTCTAATGCGAATTCACATTTTCGACTTCTCCAAAACTGTCATCCAGATTTACTTCAAACTTGGAGGCAATATACCCTGGGTTGGTCTCTACCAGGTTGGTTCAAATGGTTCCGCTCCATTTATGTTTGGACTTTTTATGGTTTATTTTTTAATTTATTTGGGCAAATCTAAAAAAATATTCTTCTCTAAAACCGTTCACCCAATTGGACTCAGAAATACTTTTAAATGTCATATGCACTCAGCTAAAGCTCAACACAGGTCTGTTCAGTTGCAACCTTCATTTTGTGTGAGAAGCTTAGGTCAGCTGAGCACGAGCTGCTCTCCCAGTCCTCTAGTTGATGAATTTACCCCTTTCCAATGGGGGCACTGTGAGTGGCTTGGTACATTTTACGTACAGCACTTTATACAAAAAATACCACTTTGCTTCAAACATACCCTTATATACACTAAACTTCTTATTTGATTTCATATAAACTATATATTTTTTAAAAGCACACATTCTGATTAAGCTATTGAAAATAAAATGAAATCTCTTTACGTGTAATGAAACTGAATGTTAAATGTTTTGTTAAAAGTGTTTAGTTTTACCAGTTTCTGCAGAAAAACAAAAAAAATCGCAAACACAAAAAATGGGAAACATATTTTCTTCTGGGATAAAAACAGCCAATTCCTGGCAGCAAAAGCTTAATTAAATTTTTGATAAGGTGTTTAGTTCAAAATTTACAGAGCTTTTACTTTAAAGTTAAAATTTTTTTTTTTTTTAAATTTAAACAGGAGCAACACCCACACAGTAATGATAGCGTAACTGTCTCTAAGTCTGTCTTAGGAGGCAAATATGAATTACAAAACAGGTGAAGAAGGCAAATATATCTCAGGTCGGGTCTGGCTGGTCCCTAGGACTCACACCATAGCCTCCATGCTTTGAGTAAAAAATTCTTTGCAAGTTTCGTGAAGCAGGGTTCCCATGTCATCACTGTGCATTTAGCCAAAATATCGTAAAAATTACAAAGTTTTCCTAAAATGAATGACCCACAAAAACGAAACCACAATTCTTCAGCACCTAGGTACCTTAGCTTGGCCTTGGTTTAGCAAGCTTTTCTTACAGTTAAAGTGCAATGTTAATCGGCCACTAGCCTGAAGCCCATGTCTAGTAGAGTTGTAAATTTTGTATGGGACAAGGAAAAGGGATAGGTATAGAACTTTTTTCCCCAGCTGCTCTGACCGAAATATACATTTCATTTGAATCCATTGGCAAAATGCTTAAAAAATGACGGCAATTAAAAAAATTGGCAACTTCATGTACTCTTGGTCATGTTTGTGGATGTTTTGAGTGATTCGCTAGGCATCTTTACACTATGCGCTGTCAGAATATTAGTAATATGAAACAGATGAATGTATCTATATTTGCTGTAAGTTGGTGTTTTTTGTCCAAGTTATGAACAAAAAGTTGGGAAAATCATCTGTTTTACGTATCAACTTCACGATTGTGGGTGATAATATGACACATCAGCAGACATAATGACCATCAGGTTCAGTAACCCCTTACTTTGACCTAAGGCTCAGAAAATTAAGAAAATTTCACAAATAACTGTTACAATGCACCAACACTGGAACCCAGACAGTCAGTTGCAATGTTATTTTGGCGAACTAGTTTAAAAAGGCTTGACCCAGATCAAAGTCAGAGTGACTGAAACTTGAAAGGTACTTCACTGTCTGCAGACTTGTTGATTGATATCTGGTTGAGCTTGTAAAAGGTAAGTTTTGCAGGTATGATTCTTACTACATTTGCACATTATAGGTGTGGTTGACTGATGAGTGCATCTGCATATGATTTGCCATTGCAGATACCTGTCACAACTGAAAGTGTTCCCAGGTGGAAGCAAAACGAATGCCTGTTTCTTGCATCGTCAGAATGGAACTGCTGATATTGAGATACTCCGTGATCATGCATTGTATAGTTTAGTTTGGGAACAGTCCTACCAGTTGGTGGATTGAGGTGCACATGTGTGTGTGTGTGGGGGGGGGGATTTCAAAAGTGGTTTATGTAGGGGGACCTGCACAATTTTTCATTCAAGTTTGGGCTAAGTTTTTTTCAGCGGGTGGGGGTGGGAAGTACTGGGATTGTGTGGTCTTGTCAAAGCTATTGTGTTCATGATGGAACTGCCAATATTGAGAAACTCTGTGATCATGTATTGTTTATGTAATTTTCGGAACAGTCCTGCTAGTTGGTGGACTGAGGTGTAGGGGTAAAGTGGGGTAAAATCTTAAAAGTGAATTATATAGGGGGACCCCCTCTCAATTTTTTTTTTTAAGTTTGGACCTGGGTTTTTTTCGGGGGGGTCTGGACTGTGGGGTCTTGACAAAAGTATTATGTTCATGATGTTTATAAATTCAAAATTAAAATTAAAAGTGCCCTGCGTCGCTGTACTTAGTGTACTAGAGGCATAGTACACACATGAAGTTTATGCATTGATCATGGAGTGAAACAGGTGGATGACCTTGCATTCATTGTTCACAGGACCACTTCAGTCCGTGCATGCATGGTCAGCTGAACACAGGAATGTCACAGTCCTCTTGTTAAATACTTGTTGGCAGATACGGGTTTCTGGTAAATCATACTTTATGCTATGAAACCACTTGACACGAAAGTGGTTTGAAATTAGATCGAGCGGCAACCAACCCAGTTCAGCCAATGTGGCCAACATTGCTGGATAAGATTTTATGCCTAGGACTGTATTGATTTCAGACAGACCCTCTTTCGAGTGTTATTCAACCAAACTGCACACCCATGCAAAATTGTGGGCCAAATGATACTTTTCTATATGGTATCCTAATTTGTAAAATGTACATGACTGTGCTGATCACAATTCATCATTTTAAGTATATGTTTTCATTTTGGAAATTTAGATAAATACTTTCTTCGTAAATAAAAACTAGCTAGAAGAGAATATTTGCTTCGAAGCAAACCTCTCTGTATGCCTCCAAAACTTCCATGAATTTAGATATTACAACTTTTGTTTGTAATTTATTGGACGCCCCTTCAGCACAAAACTATAAATTGAAGTTGAAATGGCACCTCTACCTAAAATACTTTGGAAATATATTCAACATTTAAACTGTTCAAGTGACCCTAGTCAACATAAATTTAAATTCTATATCTTATGCTTATGGTACATTGGATGTACCTGCAGTAGATGGAGTTGGAATGGCATCTGCACCCATATTGGTTTTTGAAGATGTTCAACATATAAACTTTTCAATTGCCCCTAATTATTGTAAATTAAAATTCTACAACTTTTGTTTGTGGTTCATTGGATGCATCTACAGCACAAACCTATAAATTGATTTAAACACATTTTATTGATCAAATACATCGAAATTAACATACAATATAATAACCTCAGCAATTGGGAAAAAGAGCAAACCCTATTCGAAACCCTCTTGGTAAAAAACCTATAAACTGAAGTCGACATGCATCTCCATAGTATCTATAATAGTTTTGAAGATATTCAGCATTTAAACTTTTCAAGTACCCCTAATTGACATAAATTTTAATTCTACAACTTTTGTTTGTGGTTCATTGGATGCATCAACAGCGCAAACCTGTAAATTGAAGTTGGAATGCAATCTCTATAGTATCTGTAATACTTTTGAAAATAATCAGCATTTAAACTTTTCAAATGATCCTAATTAGCATAAATGAAAATACCACAACTTTGGTTTGTGGTTCAGGAACCAGGAATCAGGAATTATTTTATTCAATCAATATACAGTATATTTCGATATTATCAGTTTGATCCGGGAGACTCGTATTAATGTAATTATTTTACCGCTATCATACGAGCCACATCATTTGAAACAATAGTTTTTGTTCAAATTATTAGTAGTATGGGTAATAAAATAATTAGTTCAATACATAGTATTGTTGATATAAAGGCATTATCGAGAATCAAGTCCATTGATCAACCGTTATAAATATAACAATTAAATATATGACAATCAGTTCGTAGTTTTGATGTAATATTGGTTTTAATATGTTGAAAAAACTTGGATACTATGTGTGGTTATTTTATTTTTTATAATTTCATGCGTTTCATTTGATATGTAAATTAATTCATGTCGGATATTTTTTGCAAAGGTGTGATTGACATGTGTTACAAATATTTTGTTTCTTCTGCTTGTATTGTAATTGTGTATGTGTGACATTTGGAATAAAGGTAAATTATTGAAAAAATTCGGCAGTTGACTGTGTGTTAGTTTGTCATGAAATTTTAAGAGTTGAAGTTTATATATATCTTCTATCTTTAGTTATTTTAAATATTTAAAAAATAGGTTCAGTCTGTGCATTATATTTACTGGAATTAATTAGTCGTACTGCCCTTGACACCAGTTAATCTATCTAATTCATGTCCCCACGCAAAAAGGCAGTAATTGATATGCGGTAATATCAGTGAATTATAAATGTTTAACAAAGTTTGTTTTGAAAGGTAGTTTTTAATTTTACACATAATTCCTACTATTTAAGAAACTTTGGATGAGACTTTTTGTAAATGTTTATTCCAATTCATATATTTTCGTCTAAAATAAGTCCCAAAAAATTATATTCAACAGCACAATCTATTTTTACTGCGTCAATTTCAAGGGACGGTATGGTTAGTTGCGTTTGCGCAGTATAAAAAAGCATAAATTTAGTCTTATTTATATTTAGTGATAGCTTATTAACTTTTAACCAGATAGTGATATCGTATAGCTCATGATTTATATTTTGAGAATTTACTTGATCATGATTTTGGTCTTTGAAGGTACTTAAGAGTACTTCTTAATGTAGTGTCATCCGCACATATGATCATTTTGAAGAGTGTAGAGGCAGATGTCGTATCATTGATGCATATAATAAACAGCAGGGGCCCCAAAATGAGCCTTGGGGAACACCTGTAGTTATATCCAAGTATTTGGATTTGATATCATCCATAATAACATATTTGCTTTCTACCTGAAAGATAACTTGCAAATAATTTTAACGGATTCTCTTTACTACCATAAAAACTAAGTTTCCTCAGTAAAATGCCATGATCTAGTGTATCAAAGGCCTTTGAAAGGTCCATATATATATATTTACAGGTATTTCACTATTTGACATTTGTGAAATAATTCTATCCATCAGTTCATGGGAAGCAAGTTCCGTAGAATGAGACTCTAAACCCATACTGAATATCATAGTATAGCTGTTTCTCTTTGAAATATTGATGAGTTTGATTAAATATAACACGCTCAAATATTTTAGATATTGCAGGTAATATTGAGATGGGCCTATAATTATCAAAACTGGGTGCATCATTCTTTTTGTGAACTGGCAAGACTTTGGCAATTTTTAATATATCTGGAAAAATTCCTGTTGTCATCATTTGATTTATAACCAATGTTATTGCTTTATAAACATCCATTTTGATTAGTTCAAGAAGGTAACCAGATAGGTTGTCATGACCAATACTATTTTTTCGGATTGATAGAGTTTATAATTCTTAGTACTTCCTCATCATGACATATTTGAACAAGAACCTGATTTGAGTTGGATTTTTTAATATTCCATGAACGACCTATTATTTGGTTCATCTATTTTTGATGCTAATGTAGGTCCTATCTTTGTAAAATAGCTGTTAAAGTTATTTGCAGTTTAGTAGTACTATGCCCATCTATATTGAAGTTTTTTTTGATATCATTCTTACACTTGTTAAAACAAGTTTCATAATATGTCTCCTTGGCAGTGCATATAGAATTTTTCAGAATTTTGTTATAGGTTTGCAGGTTAATCTTAAGACTTTCATATTCAACACTGTCGTAAGCTGTTCTTTTTAATGTTTTATATTTGTTATCTCTCTTTTTAATGTACATCAAGATTGCTTGTGTTATCCAAGGGGATTTTCTATACTTGTATTTCTTGTATTTTACCTTTTGGATAGTAAGGTTCATTGGATGCGCCGACAGGACAAGCCTATAAATTGAAGTTGGAATGGCATTTCTACATATAATACTTTAACATCTAAACGTTTAAAGTGTCCCTACCTGGCATAAAGTACAATTCTACAACTTTTGTTTGCTGTTCATTGGATGCGCCTGCAGCACAAACTTATAAATTGAAGTTGGAATGACATTTCTACCTATAATAGTTTCGAACATTTAAACATTTCAAGTGTCCTTAAATAGCATAAATTGCAATTCTACAACCTTTGTTTGTGGTTTATTGGACGCGCCTACAGCACAAACATATGAATTAAAGTTGGAATGGCACGTCTACCTACAATAGTTTTAAAGATATTCAAGATTTAAATTCTCAAATGGCCATACAGGCAAGGCTCTATATCATCCTAATTTGTAAAATGTACATGATTATGCTGATCACAATTTACAATTTTAAGTGAATGCCTTAATTATAGAAATAAAGTGAAATACTTTCTTTTAAAATATAAAATTAGCAGGAAAGGAAGATTTTGCTTAAAAACAAACCTGTCTGTGTGCCTCCAAATCTTGCATAAATTTACATGCTACAACTTTCGATTGTGGTTCATTGGATGAGTCAACAGCACAAACCAACAACTTGAAGTTGGAATGGTATCTCTATACATCTATAACAGTTTTGAAGATGTTCAACATTTGTACTTTTCAAGTGACGCTCGTTAGCATAAATTACAATTCTACAACTTCTGTTTGTGGTTTATAGGACGCACCTACAGCACAGACCTATAAATTGAAGTTGAAATGGCTTCTCTACCTAAAATTCGTTTCAATGTATTCAAGATTTAAACTTTCAAATGGCCTTAATTTGCATAATTTCAAAACGTTCACTTCTCGCAATAAAAGGGCATGACTCTACATATGGAGTTATAATCATGCCGAGTTTAGAATGTCTGGGTTTTATAGTGTTCAAATGAAAAGTGGGACAAATTGCAAAAGAAAGAAGAAAGAAAGAAGTAAAAAATTCCAGGAAAAGCAGAATGTCTGTGCTGGCACACAGGCACAAAAATGCCCTAATATTTACAAGAAAGAAACCCATGGGTTTATATCTTTATTACCTCTGTGTGAACAGTAACACTTTTCGTTTCGAATGCATAAGCGCAAAAAGTTGCTCTAAAATGTTAATTAAGTTCAATTTTCTGTGTGATCCCATACCCCCCCCCCCCTCCCCATTACATTCCTGGAAAGCTACGTTGGGACTTGTGCTTCTGCAAAGAGGATCGGTGTGTTTAAATTTGATAATTACGAAGTAAAAATAACAGCAAATCTGAACATTCTGAGCTTGTGATGTTATGTTGTGCCCTGGCGATACACATATTTGCATCCATCTCAAATTTTTAGAATATCATTAAAGTGCGTGCACTGTGGCATTTCACAGAAATGTATAGCTTTTTTGCGGAAGACTTTGTTGTTTGTTTTGAAGTTAGGATGATTTGAGAAATTGTGTGTTATTCTGGCAATTGGAGAATCAGCCATGTCGCCCTTTGAAGCACATCAATTGGTCCCGTTTCGGTCTACTCCTTTTCTCCATCATTAGACTTTAATTAGATTTCGATCATTCATCACTATTATGTTCCCCAGTTTAGAGTTGCCGTTGGTGCGGCATCCTGTAAATGGCGGTTGTCACATGTGGACCACTTATAAACGCTGAAGAGCTCGTGTGTACAAACGGAGAACCACAGGCTGTGACAAGTCGGTGCCCGAGTTTTCGTACATGTACGGATAGCAAGTTGTACAAGAAGTATACGATGAACAGTTGTCCTAATCCTGTATGACTTACTCCATTGTACATACAACTGATGCAGGGAAAACATACGTGGCACTAGTGTGTGTGAACACATTAGGTCATACATTATATATTTTAAACATTGTAAACAAAGTATATTACTCATGCACTGCTCATACACATACGTCATGTGCATAACTCCTACCTTTGGGTTATTTTTATGGAATTTTGAAGAGCAAGATTGAAATATCACACTGCGTGTTTTATCTGGGTTGAATAAAATGCCATGTGCTAAAGCAAAATTATAGCATTTACTTTTTCACACTTTTTCAGGCCTTTATAGCAGGAGAACAAAGACGTAGCCAATCATCATCATCATCATCATCATCATCATCATCATCATCATCATCATCAATTAAATGATTCATAACAGTATCAGCAACGGAGCAGCGAATTTGACTCTTCACGATGGCTTTGGTAAGATTATCTATATACACATTAAAGAGGCACGGACATAAGATACCGCCATGACCGTTGCCGTTAGCATCACCATGGATAGTCGACACGTCGACTATGCATGGCATAACGATTAAAAGATCAGAATAAATGGTCCCGATATGACGCAGAGCTGTTGGGTAGAATATTAAACAGCCCAATTAAGTATAATATGCTCAGATACATGTTTCTGTACAAGAAATATATTTTAAAAAAAACATGTCCTTGGCTGAGCTACTTTTGACAGATAGTGTGTATGGGGGGGGGGGTGTAATACTCAGAGCACATATAAGCCACCTGCTCAAGTCCTGTACTACCATGAACACTAACAACCGTAATGTTGATTTTCTAATTTCCAGTTTTTTATCTGTTCCCAAAACATTAAATTATCATTTTGAGCCAGATTGCCTCACAATGGTAATGTATCAGCCCTGGCAGCTTCTTCTGTAAGTTTATACGAGCGAAAAGGATATTTAAACGGTGTCCAGGTTTCAGACATTTGTTCAAATGAGGGGCCAACACCTGGGTTGACCAAGGTTCCTCCATACAACAAAGGCATTACGTGCAATGCAGGAGTTTCTTTAAGAGAATTATTCAAACATGGAACAATTTTACAATCCTTAGGGTTCTTTCAATTGGGTAATTTGAATTAAAGCTAAATCAGAACCCTTGATGGTGTCATCACTGATCTTATTATGCAACTGGTTGTACAGATTTTACACACACACACACACACACACACACACACACACACACACAAACAGACAAATAAAGTAGAATATATTACTTTAGAAACTATAGACACAGATTAATATCCAATGCGAAGAGGGGCTTTACTATTAAATATGATTGAAAAAAATGTGGTCACGTTTATTAAAAAAACTCTTGGTTTACAAACACAGTTTCTGAAGACAATATTACCTTCAAACCTGATGAGGAAATGCAGTTTGATAAGGTCAGCGTGGAAAGTTATGTGTTTTTTTTTCAGATATAGCTAATAATCTGGTTGTCAAACTAACAAAAAAACCAAAAACAAAAACAAAAAAAAAAACAACAAACAAACCTAAAAAATTTTAAAAAAGAAAAAAAGAAAAGAAAAAAGAAAAAAACGTGATTCAACTATTACAAAGTAACAGGTGGTTTCTGCCTTTGGGAGAGGGACGGTAATTTTGGAAGAGATAGAGAGCTGAATAAAAAACCTGTTGTTAAAACCCACCAAAACAGGCAAAAGTACTCGTCCTGATCGACTACAAACAAATTTTCTCAGATATATATATATATATATATATATATATATATATATATATATATATATATATATATATATATATATATATATATATATATATATATATATATATATATATATCCACATATGTGAAAAAAGACACTGATTCGTCTGAACTGAAAAAGCCAGAACTACTCCTCTGTCCAAAAGAACAACAATCCTTATCTAAATTACAGACTACCTCAGATAGGCTATAATCTCTAAAACAAACCTGGGGCTGAAATTTCTGTACAGAATAGCGAGAAACCCAGACATTCATTCAAAAGAGGTGTGTACAGCTGTCATCAGCTGTTACTTTCACGTTCATCATGGTACCAATTAAGGACTTCCAAACTCTGGAAAAAAAAAGAAAGAAGTTGTGAGTTGTTCAAAGTAAAATGTTACGATTTAGTTTAGACTGGAAGCCCATGTGGTGGCTGATGAATTAGTTTCTGCCGCTAGAAGAAAACAACTCCGACTCGACCACATGCATCAACAAGAACAGCCTTCAACAGGGGCCCTTCGTACATGCAACACAACGTACCTAAAGTTTGAAACGTACGCAGTAAAAAATTCACGGCAGAGACTTTGCAATTTTCACATGTCCGACACAACTATAATTCAAAATAAAACAGTTATTATTTTTTCAGGTGGTTTGGATTGGAACTCTTACTGCACAACTCAGGTCCAAGCGGTGTTTAAACTAGCATCAGATTCAAAGAACCCGTTTTCCATATTATGTGACACAAAACAACTGAGGTATATAATGGTTGAGTGTGCCTGTGTAGAGAGGGAATGCAGCTCTCACAGTTGTCACAAGAAGGCCTGTGTTTCTCTGCAACTTGCTATGGGTTGCATGTGAAGGACCACTGTGCCTGCCCTGGGCTTCAAATTGATGATATGCGATGCAAAGCAATGATGATACTGATAGCTCTGTTTCGATTGACACAGATATATATTAAATCATGTTTAATTAAGCAGTTATCTGTGATGCCATGATTGCTTTATTTGTATTATGATTACGAAACTTTGCTGCACATTTTCTAATTATATTTGTCACCACCATCATCATCATCGTCATTTATTATTTCACTCATTCATAATTCTTTCATTCTTCGGCTGAATGGAACTTTTTTGATAGGCCTACAAACCATTACGGTTCGCTAAACTTCCTCAGCATTCATTAACATTTTACTTGCATACCACTCTTACTAAGTACAATAACTCTTTTTGTTACCTTTATGCAGTGTTTTACCGTTTATATGAAGGTGGCGAAATGATAAGTCTGAACAAATCAATGATTTGTATTTGTGTCTTTTTGCCCAGAACCACTTTCTGGCAGTCATTACCCTATTCCGCAGTCCGAACTCGTCACTCTCCATGAAAATATTGAAAACTTCGTCTGCTACAATAGCCAGCGCCATCTATTGGCCTTATTGAAACACTTACGTCACGTGATCAGACCAACATGGCGCAGATTGACATTGGGCGAAGTTTGTCAAGGAAGTAAAGTTGGGAATCAAACATCTGAAGGTAATTGCATATGACCTCTAAACATATGTTAAGTTTGTAAAGGATGCCCTCAACAGATCTGCTGCCCTCCATATTGATACACTTTTTGTTTTGCCTTATACTTTAGAACAGTTACTAAAAAGTTTGAGCTACCAACAAAAGTATTAAGGGAAGTTCATTTCCTGTTTGACAGTGTTTGCGTTCTGATTTTTAGCCAATATACAAGTGGGAATACCCGTGGAAGAGTTCACCAGTTTAGTGTGAAGCAATGCAGCATGTCATAATTATATTGTGTAAATGTCAGATTTATTAATACAGTAAGGGAAGTCTTCAAACGTTTTATCGTCTGCCTTGATAATAGTTAGCAATTCTTCGGAAGTTCCAAGAATTGAATTCGTGTCGTGAGTCAACCATTCAGACTCCAGTCTTCTCATTCACTGTCAATTCGAAGACAATGAAATAAGTGCTTGTACTGAGAAGAATAGAGGTTAGCTGGGAAAAGCTCCTCGAATAAACCCCATGTGAGCTCTCAGGTGAGTTATACATTCAAGTTAATCATAAAATCAGGTGTGTAGGTGAACAACCGGTATACAATATACATGACACATGATATACATGTATATGAAGCTTTTGGCAGGGGAATACCTGGATGGGCTTGGGAGTAATTTGTTAGAGTTGATTGCACTCTCAGGTCCTGTTAGCTCTAGTGCAACAAGACATTTTAAAAATTTTCTGTTATTGAATTTGAAATAACACTTGGTGAGACCCTTAATGTCCTTCACTTCAGTTTCTGTGGGAATGTTTATAAAGCATAGGCCTATTATGAGGTTAGCACTTATGAGCAAAAGTGCCAAAAATATATAATCTCACTTTCCATCACAGATGAGGAATGCAAATGTTTGTTAAAAAGAGATTGTTAAAAATATGATTAGAATATGGATGCACATACATTTTTTTTTTGTAAATCTAGTATCTTTTTTGTCATTGAACCCAAATTTAAAAAGTTCAGCATATGGACCCATTCTGTCATGTAGTTATAATTTCACTGTATTGCAGTCTATAAGTTACAGTTTTATTCAGTTGTGATTTCTTTTCTCGTTTTCTGTTTTTTTGTGCGTGTTTTTTAAAATGTAATTTCAGCAATGATGTATTCATGTGTGAACCTGCTCTCTTAGTGTCAGCAAACTTTTATTTATGGTTCTATTTATTGAAAATAATAGCTCTTCATAGACTAATGTTATTGGTACTCAGCTTGACATGGAATAAAACTTTATTTAACAATATCAGGTGGTCACTACTACATGTACTAGTACACATATAGTTTTTTTCTTTTATGGACACATATGAATATAATATAATACAGTGAAACCTCCCTTACCAAACACCACCATATACAGAACACCTCCTTATACTGAACGCTTCTTCTCGGACCCAATTGTATATTATCATTATAAGCAACCCTCCCAAATACTGAACACTTCTCCATACTGTACACTATTGTCCGGTCCCAGTGGCATTCGGCATAGGGAGGTTTCAGTGTACATCATAATTATACATGAAATATCACATATTAGACAATGACAGAAATCAGAAATGTTGACACAAGTGTGCAAAAGCAAGTTTAAAAAAAAATTACAACAGAAGATTTTTCTTTTAAATACTATCCATCCTCCATGTCAGTTTGTATTTAAATGAATTCCAGTTATTAAACTTTTTCGTTCTATTTTTACTTATGAAGTGACCTTTATAAACAGTGAATGCAAAAACAAGTAGTATGAAGTTAACCAACAATTATATTGTTTGTAGTATATTTTGTATTCGTACACATATACATTTGTATGGACTATTCATGTGCTTCCTGATCCTTAGTGAAATGTTTAAGTTGAGGCTAAGATCAGACTCTATTGCCAATCCATTTATATATGGTCAGGTTTGCATGATCCTGTTGTTTTATGTGTCACATAGTCTTGACTTAATAATCAACTATATCAAATCAAAATCAAATCAAGTGAACCATCAGGCCTCCATAAACTAATGCAAGTTCAATGCTATAGAGAGATACAAAAGGTGATTTTTAAATTAGAGGATTAAATCAAGATAGTAAAATTCTTTCTGAGTGCAGTCACTGATATTTAGGCAACAGGAACAAACCAGGGCTCTACAAGTTACATGTCCTATTAATTATCTGGTACAAGTTATTGATGCAGGACAAGTAAAATTTGAAAGAAATGGCATGTAAGGGATAGAGGTATTTGTCACTGGACATTTTATTTGTCTGTTATACAAACGTAAGCAACAGTGCCAAATCTTCCATGTAGTTCTGACCAAAAAATTGCAGAATCCAATCTCCCTACACTCCACAGCCAATCCAGCCATTGTATATGTCTAAACTATTAGTATAATCAGTAGTATCGTGTTTGATTCAAAATTTTGAAAATTCAAGGGGCTCAGTAGCCAAATGAATTTATGAATGGGTCATCAGCGAGATAAGCATCAAGTATGTTTTGCAGCCTTAAATCCCCAACCTTTTTTTTTTTTTGTGATGGTGTCTGCTTGCCTTTACCTTGTATTTGGTAAAAACCGCTGACTTGAATTAAAATTAAGTGGAATTTATGTAACAGGTCAAATGTTTGGGGTACCAGAACATTGATTGGGTCAAACAGGTGAGGGACGTTGAAAGTCCTGTGCCAGGAAACATTGATCTTTAATTGTTGAATCCCCCTTTTTTTATATCATTAACAGTCCTTTTACTTATGCATGGTGGTCCACAATGATAAGTGCAACACTTCCCCCCACCACCACCACACACACACAACCACCACCATCGCACCTACCCCCACTCTCCCCAACAAAGAGTTTCAGGCTTCTTCTATGCATGAACTCTGGTGTTTTCATTACATGTTCTCTCTTATTTAATCCACATTTATGTATGTTCAGTGTCTTTGTGAGAGGTGGAATACTGCATAAATGTGAATTACATACATGTACCTGTTACAATCCTTTCATTGTATTTTCAGTGACCCAGCCCAGGAGATGGCTGCTAATTCTCTACAAACATGGTTACAGGGGATACATTTGGACCAACAATACTTGCAAACTTTTTTGAATGCAGGCATCACAGACTTGTCAAAATGTAGTGGCTTAACAGAGGAGAAATTACATGCATTGGGTATCACACTCCCAGGACATAAGAAGAGGATTCTTGCTCATTTGCCAAAGTCACATGGCTCAGGGGGAAACACAGGTGGAGCAAATGCTCCACCAAGCCACCAGGGTCCAAATAGGCTGTCTAAGACCTCAATACATTCCAGCTTAGAGGATCCTGATTATCTGAATACCAGTAATACCAGTGTAGATGACGATGACTATTCGTACGTTAATGTGCCCAGTGACGGGCTGTCGGAGCAGCGAGACAATGAGGACATTGTGCCACCATTGCTACCTCCAAAATTCAAACACAGACAAAATATTGATGCAAAGCTGGGTATTTCACAGGCGCTGGCTCCACTCGGCCACCGCAAGCCTGTTCCTAGCCCCAGAACCTCTACCAAAACTGAAAATGTCTCACAGCAAAAGGAAATTTCAAGTAAAGATGATGGTTTCAAATTTAGGCCAAAGCCAAAGCCAAAACCACGAACTCATATGAGAAGGACGAACAGTGATAATATAAAGGTTGTTGGGGTAACTTTGTCAGAATCCTCAGATGATGCAAAGTCTGGGAGTGGATCAGAGTATTTGGACACACAGAGTGACCCAGGCTGTGCCTTAGAGCACAGAACTGACAGTGGTGAAACAGTTGCAGATACATGTAGTGTCAGTACGGAAGAAGCTAAATCAAGTGGAATGACTAATAGCCCCAGTGAAACTGGGGGCAGTGCTGCTGTGGACAGAAGGAGGTTAAGTGAGACAGGGTTACCAGTGAGTACTGTTGGAGCCTGTGCTCACACAGAAACCCCAATTGCAGCCACACCTCAGCACATTTGCCCCACTTCACCCAGTAGCAGTAACAATATGAACAGTGTGTTTTATGTACAGTCACCACATCTTTCAGGGTCTGACAAAAAAGAATGTGCTCATGAACTAGATGTGACCATCCCCCCTGCAACTAATTCCCTTCTGGATAGTAGTAATGAAGACCACCAAATTGACCAACAGAATATGGCCAACCAGGCATTAGAAGAGCGAATGAAAAGACGGGGCCCAGGCACCCACAGTGTATCTTCAGAGAGCAGCACAGAGTCTTATGAACCTATCTGGATGATGGGTGCAGGCAGAAGAGTCAGTGAAAATATGTACAGTGAGACACCAGCTGTGAGCTCCAGAGACTCAGTCCCCAGGTCGCCTGCCCCATTACCCCCATGCAGCAGTTCAAGGGACTCCACTTTATCTTTCAATGATCCCCCGCCTTCTTTCAAGCCCCCTCCCTTACCAGCAGAGCCCAGCCCCCCACTCCCTCCCCGCCCCAGTCACCATGAAAAACTGGCCAGGCCACCATCAGTGGATGAGTTTGCTAGCTTTGCAGTACAACGAGCAGACTTAACAACATTTGGACATTTGGAAGATTTTAAACGAGGGGCTCCTATTGGTGAATCTTCAGCCCCTGCCAGTCCAAACCGCCGTTTGGCACATCTGTCCCCACCCCCTCGGATGCATGCTGCCTTTGAACAACCATTTGAGGAGGGCCATGTTTACGAATCGGCATATGACGCAGGTAGGTCCCAGTGTAGTTACGCAGTTTTCCCCTAGAATTTGAAAGTAGAGAGGTGGTAAATGTAATAACACTCTAGAATTTTCTTATTTCGGAACAAACAGTGACATGCAAATCAAATATTAAATACTATTAAAGGGCAGTAAAAATGTAAAACATGACACTGAGGAAAAGGTGACACGGCCAGGTGGGCGACCTTTGAGCTTCTAATGTGAGGAAAACACCGCAATTAAAGTCACCATTGAGGACAGCTACTGTAGCAGATGACCTGCATTACACACAGCACTTGTATGCCACAAATACATGGAACTGGTATTTTGGCCCTGGGCTGGGGCAAGGGATTTTGCCACAATAGCTTATTTGGCATAAGCAATATTAAGCTCTAAAGCCAAATGTTGATTATCTTAGCCAAAAACAGGAGGACAATTCTGCATATACATGTTTCTTACGTCTGACAATTCTATTCAATGAATCAACATAATATGTATGCTCATCAAAAGCTCAAGAAATTCTGACATATGCTTTCCCAATTTGGCTGAAGCTTACAAAATTTCATTAGCCAAATCACACTTTTGTGTCCATTGGCTACTTGGCAAATGGATAACACTGGCCAAGTGACCAATCAGGATTAGTGGTCCCTGTCTTGAAAGACCAACTCTAGGGATGGCAGAATTGCTGTCCCTCAAGACTCCTGGTCTCTTGCAGGTTGTTCTAAATCAAATAAAAAGTATGTTAAAAAGTTGTCTGTTAAGGCAGATGGTCTCTCAAGAGAGGTCACTACTTCACGTGGTATTTTTCATGTTGTTTTAAGTTTCCATGGGAGACCACCTGTCTTGACAGACCACTGTGGTCATTCCCAGGGGTGGTCTGTTAAGATATGTTTCAGTGTATTCAGACAATGCTTTTCAGCCATTCGATATTTTGGTGGCAACCACAGACCTGTGCGGTTTGCTGCTTTAATATTCTTGCCCAGCTGCATAGTGAAAGTTGTTTGAAAGCATCTGTAAAACTGATTTTTGGTGCAAGTAACTTGATGTTTGAACTCCTTCAGTGCAAATCACTACAATATGTTGCTGATCGAAACTACTTAGTAATTCTATATACTTCTCATAAAAAAAAAAAGATCTACCGCTTATGTGTTATCATGACCGTAGCTCCACAGGAAATAAATTATCTGGGCAAACACCTTTCCTCGACACTTTGGTTTGGGCTCTGCACCCATTTAGCATGACAGGAAAAGCTGCAGCAACCCAGCACTGCAAGAATTAATTAATTCAACATCAACCCTTTGTTGCTCAAAATTGCCCAAAGGTGCTTGGATGTTAATTGTCATCTATTATAATGTTTTTACATTTAAAAATTTCTTGGTAGAAAACATTCTTGCTGATATTTGTATGTAATACCAATCATGATAGCACATCTTTGGTCAGTACTTAGCGTTCCTTGGCACGTGTTGGGTGCAATGTGGCCAACCCATGCCAAGGAAAGCTGTTGACTTGTTTTCTGATCAAGATTAAGAATATCAGTTGCATGCACCTGGCTAGATCTGCATGTATATGGACCACAATATGGGCTCACCATTAAAAAAAAAAAGACACATGGCTGTTATGTTCCGGGTCAGTTTTATAAATACATAATGATATTCCGTGATGGATCAGTGCAAATACATTGTAGGCAAAGAGACTGTGTTTCAATTTTCATAGTTTTTAAATTTACATCCAAGCCAAAAGATTATACAAGTCTGTGGGAAAATACTTGATGGTTCCATGGGTACACTACACCTTTGTCATCCACATTTTATTAATTTTACTTGGAACAGTTCAACTGTTGGTCTTGTCGTCATCAAGTTTGGTTGGGGATGTACCCCGAGTCAGAATCAGAGAGCATGTTCGGCACAGTCGAATATATTAATCTTTTTATTCATGTATGCAATTTTCCACTCTGCTGACTTGTGAATCAGCTGATTTTAAATGGCATAATATTGGTCTATCATCCATCTGTCCAAAAGTGTCATACATGTAACTGCAGAAATATACAACAGGATGACACTTCTAATGTTTTATATATGTGGTGCTTAATGTATCATTCAAGGCCTGGCTTTTAATATTGCAGATGGTAAAGTTCTCAGAAGTATAATTTTCATCTATACTTTTATAACTATTGTATGTGGTGGTGGTGGTCCTCTACATTTTATATAGGAACCATGTCTGGATTATATATGACCTTGGGCAAAATCCCAATGTCAGAGATCATTTTTGTGACTTTGGTTTGGAGATAATAACTTGGAATTACGTCAGCATGGGCTGGACATTGCATCCAGTGATGATTGGTCCTTGCATGTATCCATATAGGAATGGTTGCAATCCAAAGATTGGATTACGGATACCTTACCTTAATTTCCAGGGTCAGGTGCAAATTCTGTGAATTGTAAGAGATCATGCAGTGCTAGAAATAAGGAAAAAATTTCACTTGTCCGCCAACCAATCTTATAATTCTGATTGAACTGTATGTAAATTTTGGACAAGTGCATTGGCAACTTTACTTGTCCGTCACAAGTCTCACTTAGTACGGACAAGCGGATAAGCCCTATTTCTAGCCCTGCCATGTAGTTTGAGACAATGAAAGTGGCTGTGTACATTCCGGCAATCTTGGGAGGGGGTGGCTAAAGTTCAGATCACCAAAAAGAAGAGGACTGGTCACTTCATGGTGGTGAGCTGATAGTCTGAAGCAGTCCTTAAGCCATGAAGAAGAGCTCCAGCTCTGCAGAATCCATCTAAAAAGTTACGGATCATGTCAGATATACCTGTTCAGTCATATTCATGACAAATATATGTGTTTTGGAACATTCAGATTAATGACAAGAGTTATTATAGATACATGTACATGAAAAAAATGCCAAATTTATGTAAATTTACACGTTCTGATGTATGTTGTTTTGTTGCGGAAGGTACTTGGTATTTTTGGTATCGTCAAAAAATGCCAAAATCAGTGTTCTGGTCATCAGTTTGTAGCAAGTCTTTGGGTTTGTGATGTTGTGTTCTGTGTTTCAGCATACGCCCAGCCTGCTGCAGTATGGGAGAGTGATGACACTCTTAGTGACGGTGGTGACTTTGTAGATGAAGAAGAAAAAAAGCTAACACTAGACAGATCAAAACAAATTATAGAGCAAGCCAAACTAAGTCTTGGGCGGTCCATGCCAGCTGCGCTTGATGGACCTAGTGGACAGGCCATACCTATCATACCAGTTACACCAGTAAGTACTTTTCTATTTGTAAGCACTACTACTGTATGACAAGTGGACATGTGGACAAGTCACACTGGTTAGTACAGACCATACTCTTTTCAGCCTTTTCATTAGCAGGAAGCTCAAATAGCCTATTACTTGATAGGCTTTGGTCTTCTATTTCTGTTTTTAAAATTTTTTTTTTTTTTGACATGAAAATGTGTCAGAATTAGCTCTAAGGTATATTTGCCCCAATACACAACTGAATACACAAACATTTGGAGGGCTAGAGCTGTGTACTATTAGTTTGTATGTTAAAGCAACCTTGAATAAACCAGTCACTTTTGTAGCTGTGGTTATATGATTTTTGTGACATACATGTATTTAGTTTTGCATCTAAATTTACTTTCTGGAATTTGGTGTTTCTATGTGCAATAGTTTTCAAGTTATTAAGTTGCAAATTACAATGTAAAGTAATGGGAATACATAACCCTAGCCCTCCACTGACTGCAGTGCCCTCTTTTAGGCAGTTCTTGAACATTCTGTTCTTGCCCTTGCTTCTGACTTTTGTCCTCAACCTTATACATGTGTACTTCAAATCTTAATGCAGCAGTCCCTGTCCAAGTAAGTACTAAGCACTGTATGACCTGGTGGACTGGCTATACCTATCATACTGGCCACACCAGTAATTATTATATTCTCATACTAGTAAGTGCTGCATTTTGAGGTAGTGGACAGACCATACATGTAGCTACCTACCATACCAGCTACACCAGTAAGCCCTATAGATACTTGCTATCTTCTGTGTAAGTGCTATATCATATTAGAGTATTTTAGGTCACTGATTTCACTGCAACTCTCATTTTGTGGTGAGATAATTTGATACAGGATAGCTTGGCTCTGGCCCCCTCAGCTGGTATTATCATGAGCATACATGTCCTACAACACCAGTAATTCATTAAACAAGCATTTACATTGTAACATCTACTTTGCATCATGTGATATATTATGAGATAAAAATAACATTATCCTTGTAAAGTGCAGGTTGCCTGTCCATAAATTTATCCATAAGATTGTGTGTGTGTTGGGGGGGGGGGGGGGGGGAGGGCATGATGGTTATATAATGCAGATTTGTTTTGATAAAATATATAATGCCTTGAAGCATGGGAATGCCCTGAAATGTCAAATAGTAGTCATGGGCAGCTGGCTGGTGGCTGATGCAGCACATCCTGTTGTAGAGGGACACTTGGTGCTTGCACCAGTTAATGCTAAATGCAGGCACTGGCCAAATGGCTTGTGAGTCAGGGTCGACTGGCTGGCACCATTGTGGCCTTGGATAGTGTGGCTGGCTGGCCTATATATTGAACATAATTATGGTCTATGGTGATGTGATAGAACCAAGTTTAACACAGTGGAACCTGTCTGTCAACTGTGTACCCAGATCCCATGTGTTGTCGTTTGCAGTGCTAGTACCTGCTGGATATGGCTCCCCTTTATGCCAGGAAACAGTGGCCACACACAACAGGTGCTGTCTTGTCACATGTAAATTTACAAAGAAACTGACTCATGCACAAGGGTATGTGGCCACATAAAGGCATATGGCCTTTCACAGTAGTGGACACAAACAGTGCCACTATAACATGTGTAAAGCACATGGCCTCTCACCTCTGGGTAATCTGTTCCAGGACCTCACTCCCAAGATTTTCCATTTCTTGTTTCATGGAAAAGCTTCTTATTTTTTATTTTTTTTTTCTTGAAACAAGATTTTAAAAATCTTGGGAGTGAGAGAGGGTTTTCCCTTGAAACGAGAATATTGAAAATTTATGTCTATTTTTCTTTCTTATAACAAGAAAATCATTTAAATTTTGGGAAAAAGCAGTATACTTTTCTTGGTTATCTCACTTGAGCTAACATTTTTTTACTGTGAGACTACATTTCTGGAAAGGTCATGACCAACAGATCCTAAATAAAATGAAATTATGATTCTTTGTTTATATTTGTTGTGTAAACATCCTCTTGTTTGATCTGAAATTATGGTGTGACATACAAATGTAGAAATAACTTATTACTGGCTCAACAAAATTGTAATCTGTTTTCACTGAATTACTCCCAACATAAATGGCTAAAAATATGTCCCATGGATTTTCTTGATTGATGTTTGTTTTGGAATTATGAAGGGCTAAATCTCAAAACCCAAAATGTACAAAAGCTGCAACTTTGAAGCACTGTAACTGCAAAACAAACACAGATATAAAACAATCTTTTGGGACACTTTTTTTAGCCACAAGTGTGGTAGTTTGATAAAACCAATTCAGAAGTTATTTCCACTTTTGTTTATCCATGTCATACCGTTCTTTCTGATCAAAGAAATGGTTGTTTGTACAACAATTTAAATCAAAGGGTTACAATTTTGACTTGTTTGCAACCTATTGATCACGACCTTTCCAAAAGGTATACATGTACTTTGTTTGGGTTTATATGAATACTTTTCACTTTATGTAGCCCAAAAGGGGATAGTAGCCTTAGTTTACCAGGGTATAGCACCTTAACACAGTGTGTGTAACATAGATTTTTGTTGTTGTTTTTTTGAATGTTTGAGATTTCTCCTGATTTTGGTAGAAAACTTTTCTCTCTTATACATCAAAATTTGGCAATTCAGATCCTCATACAACCTATTTAAAGAAATCACAGCATACTTTTCATATTAAACTGGAACTCGTCAATGGACAGTGGCGACCTATGAAGTATAATGTCAGATGATATAGGCTTTTCAACTTTATCTGGCTATGTATAAAGTCAGCATTGATTGTCAGATTTCAATCAAGTAAAGGCTTCCCTAATTGTTTATCTCTGGTGGAAAAAACTTTTTATTTTTTCATTTGCTTAATTGACTCAACTCCCATGAAAGTGCTGCAAAAATGAAGGGATAATAATTTTATGCACAACATCAAAATTAGTGTAGGGCTACTTGAATTGTCACAGCTCACAAAAGACCACATGTGGAAGATGTCACCTGTATGTGAATACATGTACAGTGGTACCTGCTGTATGTGGTGACCCCGTCAGCAAGAAAAGGTGGCCACATACAGCAGGTGACCTGTCACCACAGGTAAATTTTACAAAGAAATTGACTCCTATGTCCCAGGCTAGTGACCACAAAAAGCAATGCGGTTGCTTACGGCAGTGGTTGCATATAGCAGGTACCACTGTATAGGGCCCATATGTGTATGCCTTTGAGTGAGGTTTGCATTGATCACCATGGGTTGCCATATTAATTCCTTCTTGCTCAAATAACCCCAAATCACCCAGTTGTAAATTTATGTAAACATACACAAATCATGGTTATAGTAGAAAGACCAGGCAGATGTTGATGAAAGTAAACACATGACATGCCAAAATCCCTTTTTGGTTTTGTCCTTAACTGGAGTCATCAGCGGCTGGTGAGTTCTATTCAGTCCAAGAGTAAACATAAATACATAGTATAAATGGGTCATTCCATGTCAAATCAGGGATATTCTGATATAGCCCTGGCTCGACCCATCTTGGATTTTTCTCAAATTTTACTAATCTGTAGAACAACCATTCTGAGGATGTTTTACAAAATATTAAGCCCTTGTGGACACTGGTTCAATATTTATAGCCCCTGGGGAGGGGGAGGGGTCGTCCTCAAAAAAAAGTCTTTTTTTTCTTTCTATTTTTAAAGCTCTATTACAGCTAAAGTATTCAAGCCACATCTATAATTTTTTCTGAAGTAATTCTTCTATACTCAGTAAAAAAGCACAGAATAAAATGAGATAATAAGATTTCCAATACTTATGGTGGTACAAAAATGACAAAATACACAAGCGCAAATGAAAAATTTTGATTTTCAGCTACTCATTTGACCCATTTATTGACTTGAAACAATGCTAATTAGTTGTATACAGTGGAACCTGTTTGAGAGACCACTGTAATGAAAGACCACCTGCCTTTTAAGACCATATTTTCAAAGTCCCTTTTGCTATGTTATTGCACCTCCATTGAGAGACCACCTGCCTTATGTGACCATTTTTTGGCCTGCCCTAAGGGTGGACTCTGAAAACAGGTGTCACTGTATTCAATATTTATGTTTGGTGCTTGTATGTAGGACAAAGAAATAAATGATTGAATATGTAAGTATAATAATATTTGGCCCTAAAGTTGTACCTTTTGTTAACGGGAACCCTTTTACCAGGGTATAACTAAGTCCTGACAAACAGCACCAGCATCAAACTTTGCGGTATAGTTAGAACAAGGGTAGGGCCAGTACTTTTCCGCGATCGCGGAAAACGGACGGAATTCACGGAATCTATGATCTCAAACGGAATTTATGATTTGGAACGGAAATCAGCAAATGCCACGGAAATTATGCGGAATTTGTGAATTTTGCCTCTCAAATAATTCAAAATCACCACATATGTCATCGCATAAAGCAAAACACATGGACTTGGATCCAAATTTGACGAGTCGGCGGCGTTATCGATACCACGTGGAGCAAATTTAACGACAGGCCGGACACCTGCGCGCTATAGACCCCATTGCTACCATATCCATTCATTTGCATGGCATATAGATATAACGCGCAACAGAGGTACAATGATAATAGCGCCGTCTGTAGGTGGAAGCTGTCAACGTACATAGTAAACAATATGGAGTCACTTTGCCGTTCGTCGATGGATCAACATTTTCCAGAGGCGATAAGATCAACTGTTTTTCCTTTTTTTATTGACCAGTGCTAAAATCGTGCCCTAGAATTAGTGAAACGGAAATGAAACGGAATTTGTAGTTTCCCAAAACGGAAAAACACTCATTTTGAAACGGAAAAATACAGGGCCTACAAGGGCATGTACACAACATATCCCAAAATCATGATGGTGTCGTTTCCTTCTTACAAAATTTTTATCAATCGTTTTGAAGGAAAATGTGCATTTTGCAAGAGACATTTTACTGATACTTAACCCTTAAAGTGCCAAATTACCGCAAGCTGACATCTGTAACAGGTTTTAGCTAAGGGGCCAGCCAAAAATGTCAACATTTTCACATTAGTACACAGAGTATGTTTTCGGGGGGAGGGGGCTGAGTGCCAGTGTACGTTTTTTTTTACTACATGAAAATGTTGAGGTTTTTGCTCACCAATAAATGTTTCAAACTTACATAATGATGGCAGTGTTTGCATAAGGAGCTTAATAAACATTTGATGCACAGGTTTTAGGGTCTGAACATGTGAACAAACAATAGAGCTTTCCATTTTGGTTTGAAAAATCAATATTTTCAAAGCACTGATTTCGGGGGGGGGGGGGGGGCGCCATGTGAAATAGTACTCTATTGTATTTGTGTCTTTTTGCCCAGAACCACTTCCTAGTAGTCATTACCCTATTCCGCAGTGTATTATGTTAAAATGTTGATGATTTTGGCTGGCCACAAAGACAATCTATAATATAGAAACTTATTCTACTCAACTATACTCATCCATACTGAATTTCTGATAAACACTTCTTATTCTAACATGGTAAAATTAAATTAAAATTTGTACTGCACTGCTGTTTTGTAACCATTTTCCAGGTGAACAGGTGAAATGAGGGGGTGGGGGGTATATGGTAGTAAAATGCAACGAAGGGCTTACTTTTACATGCTGCAATTTTATAGAAAGGAAAAAAGACACCAACGCAATTTTTGGATGTGTTGCGTACAGGTCTCTGTCTGTTCCACAATATTCCAAAGTTTGATAGTGGTGCAGTTTTGTCAGGACTGAATTACACCCTGGTAAAGTGACCTTCTGGTTGAATAGGAAAGCTTTTTTTTTTTTTTTTTTTTTTTTGTCAATATTATAATGTATAACCTCTTGGTGATGTAATCATGTATGTACTTATCTATTTATTTACCTGCTCCAGTTACTGTTGTTGGTTTTGCTTTCCTATTTCCCCTGTCAACAGTGAATAGTTATATGCCTTGTGTTGCAACCTCTACAATATATTCTGTACTGGGTATTACTACTTCGATTTACTTGTATATCACAGCATTCATATTTTACATATTTACAAATGATCTGGTAACATAGTTTGTAATGTACTGTATGTACTGTATATATATTGTGCGTTTTCTCCATGTCTGGAGAACCCATTATACATGTATAAGTCATTTCATGTACTATAGGGTAATCCAGTATTTATGTTTAAATTAAAAAGGGGGCCCCCATTAACAAAGAACACAACTTTGGAACCAAATATTTTTACATCTGCATATTCATTAAGTTGTTTCTTTGTTTTAAATACAAGTATCCTGGTCCAATATTATATACAACTTTTCAGCATTGTAGCAAGTGCATAAATTGTTGAGATAGGGGACTAAAAACTGAAAATTCTCAATGGCGATTGTTATTTTTTTTTTTTTTGCAATATTAGACCACCATAAATACTGAAAGCTGTCTCCTACCATACCTTATACTATATTTTTAACTCTTTTTACATAGGAGAATAATACCATAAAAATTAATGGCTGTGGCTTAAATACTTTTCTACAATGGAGCTTTAAAAATGGCACAAAATTATAGGCGTTTTTCTTTTTGATGACCCCTCCCCCTCCCCTGTGGCCCCAAGTTATGAATCAGTGGTCAGAAAGGCCTAATATTTTGCAAATCCTCTTAATAATAGTTAGTTTACACTTGTGTGTAGTTTGAAGAAAATCTGAGATGGGTGAGCTAGGGCCATTGCCTGAGTTGACACGCAATGACCCAAATGTGACTGCTATCCAGAGGGGCTTGGTCTCTGCTTGCAACTCTCTGCTATGCAATTCAACAAAAATAGAATGCTGTGATAGATACATGTATACTGGCCTTTTGCAGAGCAGGATAATGTTTCTACTCATACAGACAATGTTAAGTGTGTTATGACATGACTGTTATGATGTCAATCACATTTTGGCTCGCAGTCTATGGGACAATAGGGCTGAATTAGATTTTGAAGACAATTACCCTGTCGCCTTATTACATCACAGCATCTTAGGGGATGGCTGGTGTGATACACATATGTTCAAGTTATAGTCAGAGAAAGTTAGAAAATGCAGATCGTTAACTGTGGCTTGGCGAAGTGCTCAAGTTCTAAGAGGAAGACACCTGGACTGAGCTTTTACCACTTGCTGTCCGACAAAACAGAGAGGAAATTATTCAGGCAAATCCATGAAAACTTAGCTTGCACACAGACTTTAATTTATTTTGATTCCCCACGAGTTGAACTGAACTCCCGACAGCACAGCCATCATTGTAGCTCTTCCTCAGAGTTGTCTGCTACTATTGCAGAAGGTAGTTTTGCACTGGGGACTCTGTTTCATGTAATATTATGAGGACATCAGCCATACTGCAACCACAACACTGTTATACTATATGGGCTGCTTTGACCTTGTCCCCAACAATCCCCCAAGATACACTGCGGTAAACATGCTGTGAAATAATAAGCTTTCAAGTTAATTGTCACAGGAATGTGACAGGTTTGTTTGATTTACGTGCCATTTTGAGTTCATGTTATTAGAAAACATATTTTTACTGAGAATTGTAGCTAAGAACTCTCATGGTGATATATGGCCCAGGTCAATAGCTTTGCTTGGTGTGTGCTGGGCACAATGCACCCTATACCCATGCCAAGGAAAACTATTGTGTTTGTCTGAATAGGAAAAGGTTAATTTAACAAGCTAATTGTGTCTCAACTTGTATTCAAAATGGAACTTCCAAATCATAGAAACCAAAATTATGTTTGTCTGACTACCTATATGAACTACAGAAAATCTGCACAATGACTAAATTAGCTGAAACATATTTCATGTTTGTGTGCTTCTTCAGTGTACATTTTTAGTTAATTTTTCTGAACGTGTTGAAATTGTTGCAAAAATCAAAGCAGTATAACTTCTGTCCTTATGAAAGGCAAAGTTGTAGTACAGCTTTGCAGAGTGGGAGCGACAAAGAAATGCACATTTCGAGCACCAAGAGTTTAGGAAGCAGAGGCATTTGTAGGAAGTGAAGGTTGACAGTGTCCTGGATAAATAGTGATGAATCTGCATTTTGTCAGGTTCAAATAAATCTCGGACATCTATTCAATGTAACAAGAGAAGAGTACATATATGTTGTGTATATATGTATTTAAATGCCACAGAAGGTCCGTTGGCCTGGGGCTGTTGTCTGTAGGATTGTGTACTGTTCTGTATTTGATGGTTGAGGGATCTTGTCAACAGTTTGCACAGTAAATGTATACAAGTGTCGGTATATTAGGTCAATATTATGCATACACATTCTATATTTGACAAGACTGACCACACAGTTTTGTGTTGCTACCAGGTCACCGTTTTACACACCCATCCTCAGCAGTTTCATACCTATGAGTATGCAGTTTCAGTACCGCCATGTTATCTGGCCCTCAGCATTGCTCAGTAAGTTGGCCCTCAGTATTGCTCAGCTATCAGGCCTTCAGCATTGCTGAGTTATCTGGCCCTCAGCATTGCTCAGTTCCATGGTCATCTAGTCATGTACACTTGAGAGCAAGGCCCATCCTCTCATACCAATGTACAGTAGGTTAATGTCATCAAAAGGGGGATTGTATGGAAAATAGGACAAAAATTGTAAACACCAAGACTATGGATGCCAAAAAGTGATCCTGTGAGATTAAAAAGAGAAAAACATCCCTGAAATGAATCCCAAAAATTGATTGGAGGAAGACTTGTTGAATAAACTAGGGAGACGACCCATCCAAGGTACAGCCTAACCAACTTTGATGAGCATCTGGTCCGTGGGTTTGAGTTGAAAATGTGAATTGCTGAAAACATGAATTACTGTAACAAGTTTGCATTTTCTAAAATATGGCTGTGGGGTCAAATAGGTTTGAAAATCAATTTATGGCTACTGTTCTGCTTAAAACAGCAGTGATGATCAGGCTGACAGCAATGAAGTCATATTTCAGGAGTGTGATTGCTCAATATTAAAAAAGCTTGAAAATGACCTAAAAACCTGCAGTTACATAATTGTAGTAACATAAAAGTATGCTCTAGGGGTGAAACAATTCATCGATACATTGATGCAGATGGGCTAACAATTTGTGATGTGGTACAGTGAAAAAAAATACTATACGATACGATGCAGATTTTTTGCCCCTAATTTAACACTTCGAGTGCCAGTCGCATCAATTGTCATCCTTGATAAATCTAGACGGTATGGGTGACAATACCAACAGTACTACCACATGTACTGAAAACAAAAAAACTATGACCACTAAAGTAGATTAAAATAAGTGGCTCCCTTAAATCCCGACTAGTTTCAGTGATATGTTCACCTTCTTTAGGGGAAGGAGCGAATATTTATTTAAGTTGGGTAAGTATATTACTTAAAGGGGAGTAACAGAGCTTCTGGTATTTTTTATCACGTATGACGTCACAGAGGTAAAAGGGGTCATTTAGTACACAAATCTTTACTGAATTGACAAATGTTTATTTTTGTTAACTATTTTTATTGACGACTGTCATTCGAAAATAAGATCTGTGATTAGCAAGGTTATAAATGAGGCAAGGGGGGCATGGATCCAGCTTTGCAGATGACCTAGCAGATTTGTTCTTTTCAATAAATTTGGGATGTTTTTGTCATTTTTGACTTCATGAAAAACGGCTAGCTGGATTACATATACCTTGAAAAAACTTGGTAAGAGTGTATGTCATCCTGTCCTCTCGTTCTGCATGTGACCAGTGCCCAGGCTGTTAGGCAGCTAGGTGTGCAGACCTGTGTGTTTTGCACTCCCAGCTTCTCAAAGACACACTGATTTGAACAACTTTATAATGCAAGATATAGGGGTTTCATCTGAAAAATGAGATGAGCACACCCAAATACTAAATTTGCACACCCAGGCCTCCAAATCAACTTGCTAGTGCAATGTTAGATAAGGTTTTTGTGTGAAAAAGGGAGATATGCATACCCATATACTAAATTTGCATACCCAGGTCTCCAAATCAACTTTATAATGCAATAGATCAAAGTTTCCATGTGAAAAAAAAGGATATATGTACATAGGGTTGGGTATCGTTACTAATTTCTCTATCACCAAACTTTTCACTACGAAGCCATGTATCACGATATATCATGAGAGTTAATGCGGTGATCACACTCTTTGAATTTACATGCAACAGTCAGTAACGCAGCCGCAATGCTGGTGTTTTTATTAATCATTTTGCCGTGTCTACATATACCAGCAATGAATTGATGATGTAGGCTGTGAACTGAGTTTTATTGGCTGTTCATTTCCATTCAGGGATGCTTTTCTTAAATCTCCTCATATATAATTTATTAGTTATGGTAAAAAATTTTTTATCGTATTGTGGGAATTCAATACATCAGGAACATATCATGCTATAGTTTGGTGCAGGTTTAGTGTTGCTGTATTTCCATATATGGTCCCAACCCCCTTTGCACACCCACATCTCCGCATCCTGCATTATATGCCAGTGCCTCTGACAATTGCAGATGTAAAGGAAGCTTTTATAATTTTAGAGACATTGTGAAAAGTTTTTTTTTTTTTTTTTTCGGTATGCTATTTGGGTCTGCGATTATGAAATTTTTGCAGGCCCAGGATAGCTTTTTGTCAGCCCAAAATATTTATTATACTGTCAGATAGCTAAATAGCATGTCAGTCATTTTGGCCGAAACAGTATTCAGGGTGTCAGCCCAAAGTAATTTTTAATTTTATCGGCAAAAGGCCTACTGCTGACAACTTTTTTGTGATGCCTGAATTCATGATGATCAATGCAATCAACAGGCATACTACATGTTAGCATGATTGGTGAATGGATTCAGACCTTCATACATGTAGTCTTCTAAAAAAAGTGTTGACAGGATACACTGAAAATATGTGTGGAATACATGTACTTTATGTGGTGTGGATATATAGAATCTTACATGGCAGTGAGTGAGTTACGATTTTTCTCTCACGAGGGATCGTTGTTGGTGGGGAAAATCACGAGTGACAGCAGGTCACGAGTGTTTTTCCCCACCAACAACGATCCCGAGTGAGAGAAAAATCGTCACTCACTCACTGTCATGTAAGATTTTATTTATTCTATGTTTAATCGAGTATTTACCGCAAAAATTGTCGCTCTTGTTGCTTAGGTGTCGCCATTTTGAAGCGGAGACTTTTCACTTGGAAATGTCAAATCTGGTGTGCCGTGTTTGTTGACGTTCATCGCAGTTATTCAACGTCACCCGTGACGTATAATTAAGCATAGCTCGCGGACGTTTGCTTTTGTCTAAATGTCAATGCATTACGTCACTGACGCAGGCGCGTCACGATTCACTTGTAACAATGTTTAGGTCATGTGACCTACCGTGAGTTACTATTTCTGGATTTCACTCCAGAAAAAGATAACTCACTGTCAAACATAGAATAAATATAAGAATACAGAGGTGGTCTATAAAGTGTGACATGAGGTGAAAAAATTAAAAAGTGGTCCAGGAAGTTTATTTTGGGGTCCTATGAAAGCTAAAGGGTTCCAACAACAGATTTTTGTAACATTGAAGCCGCTGTCCTTATTTCTTTTTCAAAAATCAAGCTGTGTATGGGTTAAAGGTCTGAGCAAACTTTTCAAATCTAAATACTTTCAAGGCCATTTAAATACCATAGTTATAGTGTGTGGTTCTTTTTCTCTGCATTCATGGAGAATACCCATCATTCTACAAAAAAAAAAAAAAAACCAATGCCAAAAGATAAATCATATGGCACAACAGGGCTAGAAAAAGGGCTTATCCGCTTGTCCGTACTAAGTGAAACTTGTGACGGACAAGTAAAGTTGGCAATGCACTTGTCCAAAATTTACATACAGCTCAATTAGAATAAGATTCCACTTGGTTGGTGGACAAGTGAAAATTTTGCCTTATTTCTAGCATTGCACAATACCTCTCAGTTGGAGAAGCAATAATGTTTATACATAACATTGAATGCAATTTATGGTTTAGGATATGATGGAAAAGAAGCAATTTATGTATTGAAAGGTGTCTCTCTCCCTTGAGATAGCTGTGATAGATAAGAAATTTTCTGTGTTCTCAAATACTTTGGAAAAATATTTTAAGTGATACACAAGCTGAATGTGTGTATGTCACATTGACATATTACAGAATTTACCAAATTTTCTTTTTTTGTATATATCCAGAGAATTTAATGGGCAAGTGTATGCACCACATAGTATGTCAGTGAGGCTTTCTTTCCTGAAATATTAGAATAAATAACTGGAGCTGTGGACAAATGTCTAATGAAGCCTCATATATGGGGAAATTTTTCATAAATGATGTAAGTCACATTGACTTAATACCATTTTCATATTTTCTAGTTTCAATTAAATCACCTCAGAAATTCTGTATGATAATTTTAGTCTGCACCAAGCGCCATGTGATGATATCATGTGTTTAGAAAATCCTATACATGTAGTCCTCTAGTGAATGGCCATATCAATGTGGAAGCAACATGGACCAAATGTCAATGTTATGTACATGGAATCCCTTGCAATTATATGTTTGCTGTTTGCAAATGCTTTCTACTTGAAAAGTCTACAATTAGGTAAAACATGATTCAAATATTTGTAATGTGTAGCTTCCATGACCATTTAAGTTCATTTGACAGCTGTATGTCACACTACAGTCAAATATGAGTTGTGTTCATATTAGGGTCTCACATTTGGCGATAGCTGCAAATTTTGGTCCATAATCCATTAACTTACCAATTCTAAGTTTTTAGCCAGAATTTGTGTGAAAATTATAAATTAAGCACAGGAATATTGAGGAGTAAAAATCAGCTGTTTTTATGTCACACTTTTTGTACACTGACTTTCAGATTTTTTATTAATATTGAGCAACAACATATTATTGCTGACATTTTGGAGCTTTTTTCATGTCAGTTTAAGTTCTTTTAAGTCTTTTAACTATGTTAGTATGTGTATCAGTTGTTAAAATCTGGCAGAGACAGGTGTCTATTAAGAGCTGAATGTCTATTTTGACTGCCACTGAGCACCTTCATATTCTTCGCCACACACACACACACACACACACACACACACACGCACACATATATATACTGTAGTTCTAGAAATTTTAGCGCACAACTTAATCAATTTGTGAAATTAAAGTGTGCTAAAATATCTGTGAAAAAATAGTGCAAACACAGTAGATGAAGAAGACATCGTCGGAGTGTAACACTTACATGGAGAAATGTCCCCACTTCGGACATTTCCATTTAAGATACAAAGGCTTTCTAGGTGACCATAGTGCAAATTCCTTTATATTATTTGTAATTGTGAATTGCCACACTGTATGTTTACAGGCACTTCTTAGGGGAGTCACTTTACAGAATGTATTTTAATTTAGTGCAGCTTTCAATATGTGTTAAATTGAAATATGCTAAAATTTCTATTTTTAGGCAAAAAATTGCATTTATGGGAAGTAAATTGTGTAGTAAAATTCCAACAACTACAGTATATATATATATAGGGATACCTAGATGTAGGTTGGATGGTAGCTCACACTTCAGTGGGAGGGGGTGATAGTGACAAAATATTAAAAAGGTTTTACTCAGAAATGGGTTGGCAAATTACTTTGAAAATTCATGGGAAACTTCTGGTTACGACTGAGTCTTATTTTGCATGAATTTGTAAGTCTCTTTTCACAAATGATAGCTTCTTCTCCAAAGCAGCAGGCTGGTTTCCAAACATAAACAAAATCTGCTACCATAATGGAATAAGTCAAGAAAAACAAATTGTGACTAACGAAGGCTTGAAAAACATGTCATCCTTTTTTCTGAGTGTGCATGTGTTTGTGCATGAAGTTAATACTGGTCACATCATGTTTGGGCTGCTACAATTCATTTCAGGTGAATATTATTCAAAAGTTTGCAGGGAACAGTTTGTTTTTAAGGGTTTCTTGTTTGGAATCAAGCCAGACAGGATGAACTGGAAAAGTTGTCAATAACTGGTGTAACATACTTACCAACAGAAGTACAAAGGTGCTCATCAGATTTATCCAGCAGCTTGATCAGTTATTTTACTTAAAGGATCAGTGAGATCAGGTATAACACAGGCTGCACTAATTTGCTTTGTCTATTTGATTTGGCAAGAAAAAAAAAGTTAGTAAATACTGAACATTTCTAAGTGGCAATACTTGTGTCAATTACAGGGGAAAAGAGATTGATGTTTTCCCTTGGAGCCTACAGGCTGAAAGGGTATGGTCAGTTGTTTGTGCTTCTTTTCATTTCCCATGCTTTTACATGGTTACCTTGACATGCTTTTTAGCAAATTACCATATTTAACACTTTCCAGTCAGAGTCCACGTACATACATGGACTCGCACAAATTACCGTTGCAGTCAAGAGTCCGCGTATGCGCGAACTCGTCTTCCTAGAGCAAAAATCAAAGATGGCGGCCATGTATAAGACCTTGGGTGACCTTTAGATAATTTTGGCAACACATATTCTGAGGTCTATTTGCAGCTTTTCTGTGACTTGTAAACTTTCTTACCATGCCCACAGTTGTGTTTTCATTGAAATTTGCTGAATTCATGTAACTATGTAGATTGCAATTGGCCAACTTAGCAAATAAGTTGACCATCATGGTTGCCATGGCTGGTGTCCCAAATTAAATTTGATACAAATGATGTGTTTCACAAAAATCAAAGGCATAAATGTATTTGTGGTCTGACTTGTCAAAATCCCAGCACCGGGGAAAAAAAAGGTTTAGGAATGCAACAATGACCTTGGAAGACAACTTCCGGTACAAAAAGTGCATACAGGTGCACCACACACCTGGGACACTTCCTGTCCGAACATGTAGTCTACACATTCTAAAATGGTATCAAAGCCCCTCGTTTCTGCATATTTCTTTGGTATAACTCACTTTTATTTTACATTTATTGTGAGAAAAGGGTGCACAAATGCCAACTGGTCTTGTAAAATGAGACTAGGTAGGCAGTATTTTGTGCATGTGTCATGACATTCTGCGCTTAAGCCACATTCTTTCTGTGCATGTTTTATGCTGTAAGATAGGATTCTGCACTTCGTCGTTACCACAAAAATGGCTGCTTTTCCGCTGATGCGGAAAAATCGTGGGCCTGCATATTTATGTACACCTGAATTTGGACAGAAGGATATGTCATGTTGCAAAAGCAGGTCACCAGGTCAGTCATTTGAGTCACAGTAGATACTGATGCTTGCATATATATGCATATCAGGGATAGTAGTCACTAGGTGGCAGCACCTTACTACTTTGTGTTGAGTTCCAACAAATAATGGGCCGTTCAAATACTATTCAGTACATACTATTGACAGTGCTTTAGCACAATGTTAGGGTGAGGCAGAATAACCTTACAGTCTCAACAAGTGCTTGTGCAACAGAAACGGCAATAAGTTGGCATCCAGTGATTGTTTAATTTTTCATGGATGCACATTGAAAAGACCATTTTCAGTGGGTGATTTCTCATTTTTTTTTGTTTATCAGTAAACTTATGATTGACAGATACTTAGGCAGTTACTTTTATAAAAATGTGCAGATGTTCATTAAAAGTCTGTCATGGCTGCCTTTATGTGAATGAATTTTTAACATAACAGGATTATGTGATACTGCATTCAAACTATCTGTACAGTATTCTGATCTCTATTTTCAGACAAGGATCAATGAGAGATATGGATACATGTACAAACAGGCAAGGTGAGCTGAATGTTTTATGTCATCTCTTTTCAGCTGTGCTGCCCCCTTAGGTGCCTCTCCCTTTTTATGGCTCATATGTAAAGATTATTAATTTGTATATTATAATTATGCACAACTAGTGTCACGATATCAAAGAACACTTGGCCACAGAGATGTCGCTGCATCATCATCATCATTTAATAAGGCTGATGATTTTCCGTTTTCCAGCAAAGACCGATGGAATCACAGAAAGAGCCACCAAAAATAGAAAGGTTGTATTTCTGCATAATTCAATGGAATGCAATTAAATTTCCAAAGTAAATCAAATCAAATGAAGGAACAAGTAAAGAAGTTTGGTACAATCTTTAATTGTGACAGTAAAATTCATGCTTCAAACTGGCCTTATTAAATTTATTTACAAGTATGATAAGGTTTATTGGGGGCACTGTCATTATTAATCCCACAATTCAAGACTCTCATGGGAACTTTTGTTTCCATGGGGAAGAGCATCATGGTGGCTATAAAATGGTGATGAGTTAATATTGATACTGTATTGTCCTTATTCACTGCCCCCTTAGTTAATCTCTCGCCCATTTCTAATTCTTGAGAAAAGGCCCTGAAATGAATGACTGGCTGCATCTATGCAGGGTTCCCATGCATCATTAAAAGTCATTAATTTTGGTGTCCTGTTTTTAAGGCCCTTTAATGGTGATAAATTTTGATATGCATCATTTAAAGTCATTAAATTTTAATTTAGATGAGCTGCAACGAAAGTTTGTGTCTTTATATCATCAATATCACTTCGAAAGTTTGTTCACCCAAAACGTGTACCGATCACTGTGAGCACACTGGAAGTCACTGCACTGAAAGCCACATGCTCGTGACAAGATGTGTAGTAGCCCAAAAGCAAATGGTGGCTTGGTGAACAGTGTGATCTCTGAGTGCTCGCATTTGGCCCATAAATTATCCTTAAAAATTGTCTGCAACAGTCATTAAAAGTCATTACTTTTGAACTTCCCTAGGCTTCAGGAGCTCAGCTGTTTGAATCTGACTTCGTGCTATGGTTTTGTGGGCATAATTTGAAGCCAGAAGGGACGTTCCATGGTGCTGCAATTTCACACTGTGTTGCAGTCAAATGGAAGTTTTCCTATGCTGGTAGACATATATCAGAAAAAAAAAAAACAGAAAATACTTTTGAAAAAAAAAATCTGATAAATATCCTTTGGATAGAGTGTCAAAAACGAAAAACCCTTGAACAAAAAATGGAAAATTATTAGCTTTAATCATAATGCCATGGCAAAGTTGGACACCTGATATTTTGTTAATGTGCATGACCCACTTTTGGGGGGTCTTGACCTATTTTACCTGGAAACTTGTTTGCTCCAGAAAACAGTGTTCTCTGCAGCTTTGTGAAAAGCAAGGCAACTTTGATCTGATAGGGCATTTATAGATGGGGACGGCAACAAAAGTGGCAACTCAAAAGCCAGTACATGGTTTTAGTGCCAAAAATCATAAGTAGCTACTTCCAAATTTATTTATGAGTGAAGGATGTACATGTATAGACAGCTTTATTTTTTCAATTCTGATAATATATTTTCAATTTCCTACACCAATACAGGGTTTTCCCCAGTTTTGGAGAGCAAAAAGGTGGTGAACCTGATGGCAACCTAGAATTTCTTGTTCCATGACAGATATTAACCACATGTTGCATAAATATCACTAAAATAACCTACTTTTTAATGAAAAAAAAGTGGAAGGTGATGAAGAAAAGATGAAAGGTGGGCTACCTATGAGCTTATAATGTGGGGAAAACACTGCAATAGGGGACAAGTGTCCAAAACATGACAAGAGTGTTTGAAAAAAGGGCAGGGAGCAAAATAAAAAGCCAGTGAGTGAACAAAAAGGGCAGGACAAATGTCCCTATTACGGTAAATTCTAATTTTTACTTATTTCATTGATCACACAAAACTGTGAAAATAAAAACACGGTAAAATAGTAAATTAACATTGTTTGAAAGTACGGTGAAATGTTGACTAGGAATTATGTCCAAAACAGTGCAATCAAAAATTTACAATGAAATGTCAAAAATACGAAAACCGTAAAAATTTATACAAAAATAAAACAATTTACAGTATTTTGAGTTGCAGAGAACACTCAAAAAGTTTTCATACGAGGTGGATAAAGTGGATGCTGTCAGTCAACGGACTAAGACGTTTTTGACTTTCCTCTCCCAGTCCAAAGTTACAATACTCTGTGTAACTGAATCTTATCTACATAACAATACATGCAAATCATTTTCTATAAATCATAAGGGCATCCTCTCCCTGCTAGATATCCTCACAGCAGAAAACAAAGGAGAACAGGGGTTTCCCTTGTTAACAATCTGTCATACCCAGATCATGTGACATCCTTTGTTTACAAATCACACATGCCCTCTGGGTCAATGGCCAGTGTGTAGTCCAACCACTAGCCAAATTTACACACACTAAAAAGTGAGTCAAACACTAAGGTAACAATAGGTTTCTCTGCCCAAAGTTACGCTGGATAATTTTTGTACCAGTGTATGGGTCCATTACACCTCAGTCTCTGAAGAGTCCAGTCAAGGATGAAGCGGGTCAGACTGCCTACTTTCGATAATAAGCCTCTAATCACAGAGCAAACCTTCAATATTTCTTTTCCCGTGTGTATTTGCCCTCTTTGGAACTTGCCAAGTAATGCTCTCATTGCATGGATAATGTGGACAATGTCAGTCAGCAGAGTAAAATGTATTTGGCCAGGGTGAGACATATCAGGAAACATGCAGGTTCACACCTCTTGTTATTGTTGGAAAATTATGAAAAATTCAGTGTAAAATTATAATTTAGAAGAAACTTTGCAGTGTGGATTCAGTTTGAAACCTTGACACTGCACAACAGATAGTCAAAAAAACACAATTTATAACAACTCAGTGAATATCAGCCTTTTACAGGTTAGGTTGCATGTTTGTTCAACCTGAGTAGTAATATACAAATATTGTATTTAGGGATGATCAGCTATGATCACTTGCCTAGCAAATTTATGCAAAAGTACTGTTAACACTTCAACTCCAAAATTGACAAAAACTGGCTGATGTTGAAGTGAATGTCACCTACTTCAGTGTCTTTACTGGTTTTAGCAGTACAATGGTACCTGCTCTAATGACCACCTCTCCTGACAGACTGCATTATTTTTGCTTTTCAAGACACTGACCTCTAATTTTTTTTGTTCATTTACCTGCAATGAAAGACCACCTGCAATATGTGACCACTTTTGTCTGGCATTAGGAGTGGTCTTAAATAGGAGGTACTGCTAATGAAAAACAGTCCCAATGAGAATTATAGGTGACATGTATCAAGAGAACAGACACCAGGTCAACAACTTTCCTTGGCATAGGTTTGGCAATTTAGAGTACCCAATCCATGGCAAGGAAAGATGTTGACTCCATGTTAAAGTCAGCATCAAGTCAAGGTGAAAAGGGGGGGCAGGGGACTAGTTCTTCCATTGCATGGATACATTAATATTTACATTCGGAGTTTTTGTTAGCATTGAAAGAATAGGGACAAATTTTGTTTTCATCAGTCGATGGTAACATCATGTACAGCACGGCACGTGCCAGTGCCTGCTTTGCTACGTAACAAGCGGCTGGCCACACCCATAGCTCCTCCCACTGATAAACATTTTTAAGGTTCTTCGCAGTGGCTATCAAAACTTTTACGCACAAATAGTCATGCAAATTTAACTCTAGTCTAGTATTAATGTTAATATGAATATAAATATAAAAAATGAAGTCTGTCTCTGTTTTTGTCATTGGCATGTAACAGCGCGCTTGTGGGTAGGCATTTACTTCATGACGTCGCTATCGCGACATCATGAAAAATGCCTACCCACAAGCGTGCTGTTACATGAAAAATGCCTACCCACAAGCGTGCTGTTACATGAAAAATGCCTACCCACAAGCGTGCTGTTACATGAAAAATGCCTACCCACAAGCGTGCTGTTACATGCCAATGACAACAAGAGACAGACTTCATTTTTATATTAATCCCTCATTATGGACTCTTCGTGGTTTGCATGTTGTCCTTCCATCAGTTTCATCTGGCAAAGCTTGTCCTTGTTGTCCGAGCCATATTTCAGAAACACCTACACCTACCAAATTGATGTGTGGATTCTTCACAGGATAGGGATGTGTAATGCACTGAATTAGGTCACTATGATCATGACCTTTGACCTCAAATCCCATCACAATAAAATAATTATGTGGGCCACATTTCCTGTATCATAATGCTGAGAAATACCAAAATTGGTGTGCGGATGCTTCTTGGAATATGGCAGGTTCTGTACAGGTCATTGGAAACCTGGAAAGGTATGGAATTTGACTTGTCTAAAATCCGAGCCTGGAAAGTCATGAAATTTGTAAAATTTGGCTGAAAGTCATGGAAAGTCATTGAATTTTGGAGTTACTCATTCTGAAATTGTATTACGTGTACATATGATTTCTTTCATTCTTCACAATTGTTCATAGCATGTAGAATATTTTTTTTGTTGATCAGGTGCATGTAGCTATTTCATTGTACCGGGTACATTCCATGAAATTGTAGGATCTCTCCATTAAGACCCCACACTTGAGTAAAAATATACCCTTTAAGACTTGATTTTAAAAAGAAAGAAAGTCATGGAAATTTACAATCCATGGTGAGTATGGACCCTGTAGGGGTGTGTCACATACCAAAGCTATGTAACTGTGAGCTTGACCTCTGATCATCTTTTCAGGTTGCAAATTACATTGTTTTCGTGGCCTTCCACACAACCTTGGGGACTAGTCTCAATGTATTGCTATACAATACTTAATTCTGTGACAGAGATATATATCAAAGCCCTCCATATTTGTCATCAAATAATTATTTAAACTGTAGGGCATTGTTGTATTTTTTAGTTACGAGCAGTAAATGTTAAGAGAACACAGCACAGGAACAACGTAATGCATGAACTCATGAGCAGAGGGTGATTCTTTTAAATGTCATCATTCTATGCGTACTACTTCAATACTGTGAATCTACTACAAATCAGCTGGTAACCTATATGAAACAAGGAACCAACTACAATACTGTGAATTTACTGTAAAACAGCTGGTAGCCGCTTTGAAACAAGGAACCAATTCACAGCCTTCTGGAATTTCATGTACATATGTATTGGTTATATTTGCTTAATAAGACATTATAGACCTTCTGCCTTCAAAGACAATCTTTCTTTTCAACTTACTTTGAGGGGCACATTTCATCAAATTTAACTTTCTCAGAAACCATGTGGAGTGACCACAATTTGGTCATTCCTAGGGGTAGTCTTTGAGGACAGGTTTTATGGTAACGTGTTATGTAGAACATAATTAACCCTTCCCTGGTCAGGATGAGACTGAGTCAACAGGATTCCTTGGAATGGGGTGGTACATTGCACCCAACATATGCCACGGAAAGCTATTGACATGGGGTATGCCATCATGATAGGATATATCTCAAGTTCTCAGCAGGTTATTTTCTTTATTTGTTTGTTTGTTTATTTTTTGCTGTTTTTTTTTTTTTTGTATTAAAATGAAATGAGTAAAACTATTAATTTAAAAGCAGATGACAATTAACCTGCTGACAGTTAAAAGTTGTTTGAGTGGGAAAGGGTTAATTGGGAAGGGGAAGCTGGTACATGTATATGTCCTGACCAAAAGCTTCCCAGACAGGGATGACCGTAGATCTCAGAGTGTGTCCACAAGAGACCTGATGCTCATAGCCTGTGTGTTTTTCATTTGCAGCAAGCGGAGCAGCAAGCTTGGCTGGCACAAGAGGTGGATGGCCTTTGACGGTAATTCCATCAAGTACTACTCCAACAACAAGGTCAGTGTCTCTATTGTAAGCTGTCATGAACAGGTCTTCTGTTCATTGTGTCAGTTGTCACAATGTGGGGGGGGGGGGAGGAGGATGAAGGGATTTTATTCATCGCTTATAAGTAGTATAAAAGTAGCTATTTTAATACACTCTTTTGGATGGTGAAGTATGTCATGCATGTTGTACAGTGGCACCTGGTGTATGTGGACCGGCTGCATCTCTACCAAGGAGAAGTGGCCATATGCCTAAGGTAGACTGCCCCCCTCAGTGCTGAGTGGCAGGCTTTGTCAACAGCTTGTCTCAGCAGACTATGGGCACAATGCCCAAAGTGTGCAGAGGAAAGTTGTTGCCCTTGAACATTCTGTTTTTGCATGTATTGGCACTGAAAGATATGGGAAATATAAGCTTGAAAAACAAGCACAGTGGTGCCCCTCTTATAAGGCCACCCCAAGTGCACCAGAATTGTGGCCTTATAAGGGGATAGCCTATGGGTCTGGAAGGGTTAAATGTAATGAAAATGCTATGACTGCTGGTCCAGGAAGTGCCCTCCCTACAGGGCTGCACTGTCTTCCCGGGGGGGGGGGGGGGGGGGGGGGGGGGGGGGTGAGGGGTGAGGGGGCACTTTACCCCCTGCCCTTGCAGTATTCAACATCACACAGTTATAGTTAGTGGCTGATCTCTCATTAGTCTCGGCCACTGCGTCAGTTCTGTGCAATATATCACAAATAAGAATTTCCGTGGAATGTCTAGTGGGAAGAGGCACAGCAAGGGTTAAAATGTAGAGACTTTGTTACATTTTACTCTCCTCAAGCTTCCTATCTCTAACCAGTCGAAGATTCATAGGGGTATCTTCAAATTTGTCCCAGGTGATTAAAACTGAAAACTGACAAATCTAAAGCTACGAGCAGAGAAAAAAAAAAACAGGCAGAAAATTAAGATGTAATGAATAACATGAATAAGTTGGCAGGAGTGTGTAAGAATCTGATACATAACAAGATTTATGATTAATGGTAGGCAAGATCCAGGGTGACCCTGTAAACTGTGGTGTCTATGCAGAAGTTACAATAAAAAAAAAAAAAAAACAAACAAACAAACAAACCAGAAAACACATAGTATTACTTAACTGTTTGGTGTGATCTCACACAAAATGAAAAAGAGCCAAAGGCACATCACTGGAATTTTCCAAGGTCCCCCCCTTCTGCTTCACGAAACATAAATATGGAAGCATTTGCCTGCAGAAGGAAGCAGTGTTGACATAATATCTCATGTTTGCAGAGTGTCATCTCCAAGCGCATCATTCCTGTGTCCACCATGGTTAACGTTGAGAATGATATCAAGGTACGTCTTACTCTTTATTTTGCCATAATAGCTGCAGTCCATCAAAGATGTATGCTTACTTTTGCTGTAGTTTTGTATCGTCAGGGTTGTCATACAGAGGAAACAGTGGAATGGGTTTTGGGTATGACAGAGTGCTCCCCAAAATTTCTCTTCTGCATGTACATTTGTGACAAAAATTATTTGGTTCTTTCTTAATGCAGTGGATATGCATGTGCATGAACACTGTATATGTTGAATTTAGTCCATGAATGGAACTTGACAAGCAGGAGAGGAGTTCCTCTACAGGTATAAATCATCAGGAGTCCACTTTGTTTTTGTCATGAATTGTCACATATCTAGCTAAACAACTCTGTAGTTCAATGAGAAAAGTCCTGTAATAACCAAGCCATTTCAGGACTTACCAATTTGCATATCTCGTAACCAGGGACAAGTGAGAGTCCAATCAGGGCAAACAAAAAAAGTTGCTTGTGCAAGGAATATTTGAATGAATGGACAAGTGAATTAGAACAGGGGGCAAGTAAGATAGTAATACAACATGTGCTGGGGACTAACAGAAAAAAATGGTGAGCCCTTCATTTATGAATTAAAACTACAAAAACTGCATTTTGAGATGACATTTTAGGCTCATTACATTTGGGTACACACCACACTGTGTGTGATATGTTGTGTGTGAATAATGGGTTGTCTTACACCTGGGCTTGTGTTTCCTGGCAGACTGGGGAGTTGCATCCGTATCGTTTCAAGCTGACCACAGTGGACCGTGTCTACAGCTTTGCCACAGATGAAGCAGGTAAGATAGAACCCAATACGAGGGCCAAACTACGTTGAAATATATGTATATATATACAGTGAAAGCTCATTATAATGATATGCCACATATTCAATATTATGACACAAATTTTCATGGGAAAACATTCACTTTCTTTATTTGATTCATTTATCTGACACTTTTTTAGGGAACAGATGGTGTCATTATAACAAGTTTTCACTGTATATAATTTTATATGTGTGTGTGTGTGTGTGTGTGGGTGTGTGTGTGTGTGTGTGTGTGTGTATGTATATGTATACAGTGAAACTTGTTGTCAGGGACCATCCCTAAAGATAACCAACTAGTGGTCTCTGAAGACAGGTGGGCTCTTAGAGGAGGTATAAGTAGCATGGGAAGTAAGGAAAGTATCTTTAAGGTGGCCTTGAAAGATGAATGGACTGGTTGCAGTCATTTCTGAAAGTGGACCACTGGAATAGGAAAGTAAACCTATCAAAACACACATACATGTATAACACAGCAGTCCTTCTGCTCTGAAAGACCACCTGCCTATAAGAAACATCTTTGTGTCCCCAGTTCAATATTTGTCTTGTTACATGACCTCCATTGATGGACCTGCTTTAGGTGACCACTTTGGACCTAGCCTTGGAGTGGTCTCCCAAGGGATGGGCTTCTATAGACAGTGTTGTTAGCTTTTGGATGCTTATACGGGTCCTCAAATCTGTGGTGCTGATGGACAAAGTACAATGTACATGCATATTCAGTGAAACCTGACTTGAAAGGCCATGCCTAAGCATTGCCAAATTGTGGTCTGTTAAGACAGGTAGTCCCTGATAGAAGGTATGAATAACATTAAAAGTACTGAGGAAAAAGTCTCAAAAGGTGCTGGTTATCCGTTGAAATGGTCTGTCAAAAATGGGACCACTGTACACTCAAGTATGTTTTGCCAAGTACTGGAGGTGATTTTTATTTTTTATTGTCTTTTTTTTTTTATTTCCCTGTGGTTTTTTATACATACATATATACATGTTTTTTGGGGGTTGGTTATTTGATATATCTGATATATATGTATGCATATATTTTTTTATCAGATATTTTGACAGCTTGTCCCACATGTCACTTTTTGGCAAAGGAGGAAGTACAAAATAGCTGTTACAATCAATCATGACCTGCTTCCGGCATCACACGGGCTCTGCACAAATGAAAAGCTTATGTGTTGAGTTGGTAAATAGGTTGGGATTAAACATGCTAAAAAGTGGATATTGTGTGGCATGCATGTACACTTGACGCCTATATCTGTGCAGGGGAGCAGAATTACACTAGGATCTGGCAGACTGCTGATTATTTATAAGTGGCCCTTGTTTTGTTGGTGTTCAATGACCTACAGTATCCTTTATCTGATATGAATTTATCTATGCTGGTTAAAAAAACTTGCAGAATATATAGAAATTTTATGGCACAACCTACAAAGCAAATAAGGAAAAAGAGCAAAGTAACAAAATATTCATTATAATGCAAATTGAAGGCAAACTTGAAATACAGTAGTCCCTGCTTTGAAAGACCCCTTTGGGAGGCCAAGTGCCTTTTATGACTATTTTTACTGTGCAAAAACACCTTCAAATGATAATATACCGTTTCGGGAGACCACCTGCAGATTCCGACCGGTGACCACCCAAAATGACACCCCAAAACCACCTGTCCATCTAGAAATTCCACATTTCAGGTTTACAAGTAAAACCAACTTTTTTGTACAAGATTGGTAAAATAATTTGTCAAAACCCCCCAGTTTACAAATCAAAAATATGTTGATAATACCAGTAAATGAGAAAACACATGATTGTAAAATGGAATGGCGTCTAATAAGTGTACACCAAGCATGTTTGAACTTATGGATGGGAATCAAATTTATGGTTATTTGTTAGGCAGGTGGTGCAAGAGTCCAACCTCCTTTGCGAGACCACCTGCTTTATGTGATCACTTCTTGGATGGCCATAAGGGTGGTCTTTCAAAAGAGGGACTACTGTATTGGGCAGCCTAATTCCAGAGAGTGCTTCCTCCATGCTGTTTTACTGTTAAGATACACAGAATGAAGCCCTCAGACACCAGAAGTACCTTGACTGTCTGGGTATATTGTACCCAGCTATTTAACCCAGAGAGACTAAATGCCAATGTATTGGCACCAAACTTTTTAACGATCATAATCTTGCAAGAAGTAGTTTAGTGTCATGAATGTCTCCTGCCCCCCCCCCCCCCGACACACATACCTAAAGTAATTTACGCATATGATACCAATTTTCTTCACACTTCTGCTTGTATTGTTGTACAGCCAATAAAATGGCTCCCTGCCCGTACACATATGAGACAGCTTTGAAGGGTGTGGCTTGTGTAATGGAAATGGCCAATAATATTTGGTAGGGACTACTTTTAGTAGTAAAACTGAAGTACTTAGTCACCTGACTGCTATGGAATGCCCGTCATGAGAGTGTGGAGTAAGAAGTCTGTCAGCAATTTTGGGGCATAAATAAAAGTTCATGTTTATCAAAGTTGGTCACACAAAATGACATCATCAGAGCAATCTTCTGTCACTTCAGAACATACTTTGATGATTAGGTATGCAAAAATAGGTATGTGAGAAAAAGAAATTTTGTTTTCCTTGCACATGAGAACTCACTGGGACACTCATTGGGTCATTTTTTAGTTTTTGTTTGGTTTACCCTTCCGAAAAAAAAAAATGTCTCAACTTAGGTCTGAACATGGTCCCAAATATTCTGCCTTACAAGATTCTCGTATTCTTATGAAGAATGATCTGGTGGTTAATCAACAGCTTTCCATGTTGCATTATGGGTACATTATGCCAGGGTGTGCCAAAGAAAGCTGTTGACTCCGTCCACAGATGGTTAAGGAGTCATTTTGGCAGATGTCAATACCAACCGGAGTTGGGATTTTCTTTTCGGAAAGTGTTTCAGTGGAAAGCTGCTCCAGAGCAGGCCAGCTAAATTCTACGTTTTGGTATACAAAATGCATACCTGTCAGTGTGGTGAGCCTTTTGGGTGAAGCTGCCTGTATATTAATGTCACGTGAAAAATACCACTTTATTCAAACCCATGTGACCAGGGAGCAACCATTAAACGAACACAAGGACGATATGAGGGCACACTGGCACCCACACCTAATGTGGTGTTCTGCCTAATGAGGCTGCCCATGGTGAATTGCATAGGGCATTGTAGGTTGTGCAGGAAAATGTAGGCACATTTACTTGAGCCAGATTGTAAATTATCCGAAGTATACTATACCCGGAGAGTGGTGAATTGTCCAAAGTATAGTATATGAGGCCACTGGTGAATTGTCCGACATATATTATACAATAACAGTGGTGACATTACATCTGGTGCAGAGTAAGGACATTATATGATCAAGAAGGAAAAACTCCAAAATAGTAGAATTGACAAGTTGCCGGTTCTCCTCTGTTGATGTGCAATAATGCCATCTAGTGCTTTTGTCTTCTGTTGCTTTCAGATGACTTGTCATTGTGGACCAGTACTGTTATGCAGGCTATCATCACTCGCAAGGTCAGTGCCTATCACTCTATCTATATCATTATCATGTGCAAGGCCAGTCCCCATCAGCCTTAGTATATAATTAATATGCAAGGTCAGTGCTTGTCACTCTCATCATGTCATTTTCACATGCAAGGTTAATTATGCCCCCCTCCTATCTGAGGAGGGGCATTGGTAATTGCTTTTTCCATCCACTATTTGTGTCCGGACTATATTTTGCTTGTCCTTCAACTTAGATTAATGAAACTTTACACAAAGGTGTATCTGGATATAAGGGTGTGCTATGTACCAAAATTAGGTCACTAGGTCAAATATCTGTGTCACAGTGACATATTCTTCTAAAATTGTGCGCGGACTATAATTCCTTTACTATTTAACTTAGTTTCATGAAACCTCACACACATATCATGACCTAAAGGTGTGTCATGAAACAAAATTAGGTCACTAGGTTAAGTATCTGGGTCATAGTGATACAAGCATGCACAACTACATTACACTTCATTTTCCGGGCTGTTGTCCTTTGACTTAGAATCATGAAACTACACACCTGTGTGTCTGGACACAAGAATGTGTCATACATAAAAGAAGGTCACTAGATCAAATATCTGGGTCATGCTGATAGCCTATTTTAATTAACTACACTCATTCCAAAAAGAGACCTGTGATTAGCAAGGTTATAAATGAGGCAAGGAGGGCATGGATCCAGCAATCTCTGATTGCCTTTTAATTATGTGCAAGGTCAGTTCTTTCACTGTTATGGTATCATCATCATGTACAAGGTCTTTCCCTTTTATTTTTGTTGTATGGTTATCATGTGCAAAGACAGACCCTCTTGTCATATCATAATCATGTGCAGGGTCAGTCTCTTTCACTCCTATGGATGGTATCATGGCCTACAAGGTCAGTCCATATCACTCATCTGGTGGCCCATAGTATCCATAAATGAGCCAAAACATGGAAGGTGCGCCTGGATAAAAACCAGTTTGTGCTTGGTCAGATGGTGTTTTATCAGTGACAGACACTAGCGCCACCATCCCATCAATGTCATCTTAAGCCTTTCCCAGTCACACTTGGTACAAAAAGTTTGACAAACTTAACTTAACCAAATGAATACTTTTAGTGTCCACCATCTCAAAGGCTGCTTAAAGCACCAAAATGGTAAATATTCTCTGTCATTGTGTTATCTGAAATATTTTTGCACTAATTTGTCATCCTAAAATTTTTTAATGACAGTTATCATCCAAGATCAGACTTGTCACAAGGATGACAGGTTGCTGTAATTGAAAACTGATTGTGAAAGTGGCAGATTAAAATGCATCCATGCCTTGAATGGCTTGAAGTTTCTGCTACTGAAGTATATGGCAGAGCTCCTACCTGTAGCTCAACAATACTGCAGTTGTACAGTAAAGATCCAGATGAGTCAACTGGATGTAATAAAATATAAGGATCACTGTGACTTGTTTGATCAGTTGATGACCTAAATAAGCCCCCAAGCATGAGATGCAGATCATATCCTTGATATGAAACTTGGCTCATGTTTCATGGATGCAGGGATATTCAAATTCAATCCAGATGAGAAGTGACATATATACATGTATATGTGTATGTATACTATGGAATTGCTTCAGTTCAATTGACATTAAAGGATGCGCAAGAAAATAGTTTGTGGTTCAAGGTATGTTGTTTAGTTTGGTATATGTAGACTGGAGGTGCAGTTTTGGCAGTACTCTCAGCCAGAGTCAATATTAGTCTTGTCTTGTATATCAGTACATTGTCACTGCAGACACTTGGCCTGGGGTGATGGCTGATATATACATTGATATACAGTAGAACTTCCGTACCGAAAACCCTTGGGACTGGAAAAAAGTGTTCGGTATAGTGAGGTGTTTGGTATAGAGAGGTTTGCTTACATTGGAAGTATATATTTGGGACCAAGAAATGGTGTTCAGCATACAGAGGTGCTTGGTTAAAGAGGTTTTACTTTTCTCCTGCGTCAGTCATTCTTGGCTGTACTGATGCTACTTCAGAATCAAGCATAACATGCCAGTGTACATAATCGATTACATGTTGAACTCCAAATGAGTGCACTTACTTGTGGCCATCTTTTCCTTACTGTTTAATGATGAGTGTCAGCAGTGGTGGTATGTACTAAATGTGTATGTGTTGAATAGTGGACCAGCACATATTTGTACTGGTGTGTGCCCTAGACTTGTACTATTTTCATATTGAAAGTAACAGTTGCAGTTCCATTTGTTGTGGGTGCTTTAATGTATTTATTTAACTATTTGATACATCATGATGGTACAGTACTCCTCCTTTGAGAGACCGCCCCTAGTGCCACCCAAAAGGCGGTCACATAAAGCAGGTGGTCCCTCAAAGTAGGTACAAATAACATGAAAAGTACTACAGAAAAACCTGATAACTGGGGTCTCTCAAAGGAGGTGGTCTCCCAAAGGAGTGGCCTTTCAAAGGAAGGACTACTGTACAATATTTTAGTTTGGCTTGTTTCAGCAATTTAACTGAATTTAGTAAATTTGTGAATAAGTTCTGATGCAATTGATGTTGCCATTCAGAAGATTTGTTTATTATTAATGTGGTAAAGTTACTAAGGATGTTTGTGTGACACTTTCCTGTCCATTCAAAATGAGTTGGGATAATCAGAATATGCCACTTATCTCGTGGAATTAACTTTTATTCCTTCCACCCTTGTGTTATCAAGTGAATTTTGTGAGTGCTAACTGCTAATCACAACAAAAGTCGTGCTTGTTTGAAGTACTGTAATATTTCCAGATTCAATTTCCTGGTACACTGACCTTGTGTCAAGTACCAGTGTGCCTATGTTTCCAGATAAAAGGAGAAACATCCAGGGCAATAGCTTTCCTTTGTGTAGAAAGCTTGACAAATCCCCTGGCCTGAAGTGCAGGACAACCACATTCTATGGCTGGGCTACCAACATTTTCCATCAGGTAGCACAGTGGGCTACCATAATTTTTCCATCAGCAAGCATGTAGATTTTTCTTCAAAAAGTGCACAGAGTTAAGTTTTTAATTGATCATTGCTGGATTAGTGTGCATGCATATATACGGTTGACAAGCAAACATGGCATGCCCCTGAACCCTCCTGGAATAATTTAGCAGCTCACCAACAGGACTACCGTATCTAATGCTTGGGCTACCAAAAGTTCAAGTCTGGTGGCCCAGTGAACTACCACCTGAAACTAAAATTTGTTAAGCCCTGGTGTACCTTGATTCAATAGACCCAAAGCCCACGGAGGAAAGCAGTTGACCCAGTCTCTGGTTTGGCACCGGAAAGATTAATATGGCAGACATGCAAGTATTTATAGTCAGGTGTGACTTTGATCACGACTCCCCTGTGTTATCAAGTATATATGGCATATACATTATATATATGTGTGTGTGTGTGTGTGTGTGTGTGTGTGTGTGTTAGCACTGTTGTTGTGAAGGTTGACATTCTATGGTCTTGTTACTTGCAGGAGGACAGCTTCAGGGAGGGGGGAGACATGTACCGGCCAGACAAGGAGGTAAGTATGTTTTGATGTGCTCAGTCTGGTAACTCTTCTCCACTATGTGTGTACCATGTTTTCAATGAATTTTTCATACTCAGCTTAACTCTTTCTGTGCTGTTCACGATGAAAGGTGTCTTCTGAAGAAGTATGGTGAATCCAGATTGAGATTCCCCCCCCCTCCCGACCTATATTTAAGTACCAGCATATTGATATTTCCATAGAGAAGAATGGTCCAGGTCAACAGCTTTCCTGTGTGTACTTTAGGTGCATTGTACCCAGATACTACTGCCAAAATGTACCTTGGAAAGATGTTGCCTCAGTCTTCCACTTGGCACTGAAAGGGTTAAGTGTGAGATTATAAATATTACATTCACCTCCACGTATGTCTTCTCTGGTATGCAGATTAGTCTTCTGTACTGTATACATATATGATAAGAAACATGCTGACAGTAATGTACAAGTCTGCAATAAGGTATTATAATAATAATAGATATTTGTATGAAGTGGTTATACTTAGAGATGCAAGCAGAATCTTAGGTGGCACAAACTTAGGAGTTGTACATGTACCCAGGCTCTCTCTGGGCCGCATGCCATGAGGGATAGTATTACCTTTCTGTCACTGAGCATAGAAATGTGCAGAGGTCAAACTTGAGATGAGGGAAAGAACTGCTATGATTGAAAGCTTGGATTATTAAGTGGTTTCCTTGTGTTTGTTATTATCAATTGGCCACACTGTTTAATTTTTTGACTAAACTTAGTCCTTAAAGGTGATAAAAAGGAGAAGTTTGATTCTGCCTACCAAGGTGAGTGGGAAAAGGCCACTTCCTGTTCATAATGACCTTTCCCAAACAGCCTACTAACACCAATGTTACACAATTATGATACATTAGTTTCATAAGCCAACGAGCCGTGAAAAAATCTTTATTGAGGGTGGAGGCTGCTATACACACCACTGCCCCAATACATCTCCTAAGATGACCACAGGTCATCAGGGTATAATGAGTGCCACAGCTTTGACACCCAGGTATACCCACAGTACATTGCAAACAGGGTTAAACATGACAAGAGTGTCAGTTCAGGCCGTTGTCACGTCACACGTGCAAGACCGTACACGTGAAACATACACCTGGACCCTAGTTACGTGTATGTTACACCCAACTATATAAAGCATGTATGCACAGCCGTTACACCAGCCTCTGATGAGACACAGCAGTGTCGAAACCGGTCAGGCGTTTTTCAGGAGGACAACCGTCATTTTTGGCCTTGCCCTCGTCTAATTTGCTAATTTTTTCCCAAACAGAGGCCAAGCTTCACTGGGCATGCCCAGCTGAGATATCAACATGGCTTATTGGGAGTTGATGGTCTTCATAAAGGGATTGAATGCTTGTACATGCTCCATAACATGTATTAGTGTGTTCATGCAAAAATGTGCCAAAAGAAAAAAAAAATCATGTTAATGCAGACAATGTGTCTTTAATTCACTACATTTAAGACCTGCTAGCTTAACTCCATAAGGAAACTCTGTGGTCAGAGTGTCATTTATCTGTCATGCTTTCCCCTCCCTAAAAGGAGCACAAAGTAATGAAGAAAGTTTTTTGATGGAGCAACACGTACAGAACAAGCCACCAGGTGTTTGCAGAAAGATCACTGACACGTGTGTGGTTCAGATAGTGGTGACATGGCTGTCATTGTCACATGCATGTCTTTGCTAAGTAACAGAGGCACTCGCTGCATGTATGCTTGTTATCACTAGTAACTTGTTTCGGCGTTAGTGGGTGCGTTTCGGCATTTCAGGGCGGTTCGCGGTGTTACACAGCGTTTGCCAGCGTGAGACGGCGTTTGCCAGCGTTACAAACGCCGGGAAACACTGACTAACACTGGCAAAAGCCAAAATCCAATTAAGCCTTTTGGGGCTCGGCATTAGCCAGTGTTGGTTGGCGTTTCAGCATTTCACAGCGTTTGCCGGCGTTGAAAGGGTGTCAAATGCTGGCAAACGCCGACAAACGCCAACCAACGCTGGCTAACGCCGAGCCCCAAAAGGCTTAATTGGATTTTGGTGTTTGCCAGCGTTAGTCAGCGTTTGTAATGCCGACAAACACCCTCTCACGCTGGCAAACGCTGTGTAACGCCAGGAACTGCCCTGAAACGCCGAAATGCACCCACTAACGCCAAAACAAGTTACTAGTGTATGGTAAAAACTTCACCTGGTAAGAATGTCCTCAAGTTTGCCCTCCCCCGAAACTGTGCAGTGGAGGCTGTGAGCAGATCTTGTAGTCATCAAGATGCAACTGCAAACATGTGCAAGTGACATCATGTAGTTTGTATTCATTGTATGACAAATGCCATGCAGAGTGTATCAAAGAGTCCAATCTGAAGGTGAATGACATTTTAACACTTTTCCCCCTTAAGCCTGCCAAAACTAGCTGGTGGCCAAATGTCATCTACTTATTAATAAGTGGTTTGACTACAGTACAAGTAGAAATATCCTCGCTTTGTTGAGGATGAAATTTTCAGTTTCTGTTCCTTGTTGCCATGCATAACTAGCAGTCACTGGAAAAAAAATCCCATTTTTTATTCTCCCGAATGGTTTTATTGGGGAAAATTTGGGAAATTATGTGCCTCGGAAATATTTCCATGTGGACCGTAATTTCAAGAATAATGAAGAGTAATTTGAATGAGAATCGTAGATGAGATCTATCAAGATAACAAGCCCCAGGTCAAGAGCTTTCCTTGGTGTGTGTTGGTTGCTTAGTATCTAACCCATGCCAAGGAAAGCTATTGGCTCAGTCTGTTTGAGGAAAAAAGAATCAGTTGAGCAGCAGTGAGTGGTGACAAGATTGCAAAGTTGTGGGACACACATTTTGCATATGAATATCGCAGTGATGAAGTTAAAACAAATGATACTGCTTTTGTTATGGGAGTATCAGACATCATACCCGTGGCTGTAAGGATATCGCCTGCCAGTCGACCCAGTTGCATAATTATATAGAGTCTTGAAAAAGGCAGGTTGCTATACTCATGGACCTTTTTTTGGAGAGGGATCAATGCTTGTATATCTTGTATGTATGATGCAGGGTTTCCTGAAGATTGATGGCATGAAGGGAAGGCGGTACTTGGCTATCAAGAAGGACCGGTTTTGTTATTACAATACATATGAGGTAAGTATATTACATTGGTTCTGTTGTTGTGTACAGTTTTCTTGTTGTTATCCACAAAATTCGTGGAGGACATATACTTTAACTCATTCCATCCTGATAGAAGACTAAATCAACAGCTTTCCTTGGTGCGCTCTGGGCACACTGTGCCCAGAGCGCACCAAGGAAAACTGTTGACCATGGGCATATAATTTGGAATGATCTTCCAGGCAAGTTTCATTTAAAATTTTGAAAAATAATCCCTAAATTAGTAAAATACAATTAGCAGACCACAGTTAGATGCTAGCAGCAAAAAGGGTCATTAGGGTGGAATGAGTTTAACAACAAACAGCCAGGCACAAACTGGAATCAACCCCAGGGAATGCAGGTTAAAGATGGAAAACATGAGACAGGGTGCATCATTTTTTTATCTGAATGTCAAGGTAAGAGATTACGGTACAGAACTGAAATTTATGACAAGAAAGATGCTTTTGGTTTTAATATTGTGGTTTACTCTGATGCAAGTGGAAATATTCCTGAAATTCCAGTTAACATTGTCTGGAATTGTTCCGGTGATAACACAGGAATTTGCCTAAGATAATACTTTGATATTATAGCTGATCATGGTCCATTACAGTGACCAAGTTGAAACTGCACATGAGTGACCTTGAAATCAAACTGAAAGGAACAAGGCCTGCTTAATTTTAGCAAGCTTGTTTACCTTAGCACTCAACTGTCAGTGCTCTTGTTTTGTAATTATGAAAAGTTAAATATGAGACAGGCACTTGTTGTGTAAAATTGGTGTCAACTTTGAATGCAGCAACTATGAAAAAACCCACAATGTGTAAGCATATGACAGTTTAGTTATAAAACTTCAGAATATATAATAGTTGCCATTTAGCAGCATTATAGTTGGCAGCCTACTCAGAGTATTAGATGCTCATGTTGGCAGCATGGTGTGATATGTTGTAATGATTTATTGTTGTCTACAGGATTACAAGGCCGGCACACCTATACACACAGTGGAGATGAAGCTGGGTTCTGTCAAGGACATCGGCAAGAACAAACTGCAGCTTACTACACCCTATGCTAACTATGTGTGAGTACAGATTCCATATTGCTCTAGCTATAAACTTCTATACAGTGGTTCCTGCTGTAGGTGACCACTTGGCAGAAGGGTGGTTACGTACAGCAGGTAGTATGTACTGTACTAGTACAGTAGTCCCTCTTTTGAGGGACCACCCCTAGCACAAACCAAAAGGCGGTTGTATAATGCAGGTGGTTGCTCATTGGAGGAACCCCACATGCACGGCCTCGACAGCTCAAATCCTGGGTGGCCTTTCCCTAGTGGTAGCGAGGTACGCAAATTTCTGCCACCAGCAGTTCATCATGATCGATTATATATGCTTTGAAAAGAAATCATCATTTATTAAATTTACCGATTACAAGCCTTAAAATGTTTATTTCAATAAAGAACTCTTGTCTGGGTGCTGAAAGATTTGTGTCGCAACTTAAAAATATTTGCTGGTCATGAGTTTTGTCTTTTTCCCATTATGCTCAATGGGTCTCATGCATCACCCATATGGAGCCTTCAGTTGCGAAGTAATGAGCTTAAACTGTTGTAAAATTGTTTTCATGGCATAACTCATTGTCTTAACTTTATTCTACACTTTCGGTGGAGCCTAACTTACCAAATTTCTTAAGTTATGGATCAAAATAAGACGCGGCATTTTCCCTCAGCCACCACGTGTGTTTTTGGTGCTATATTTACCTCAATTTGAACCTTGGGAAAAAGAGGTTGACCGACTTTGTGTTGTCAGTGTCGGTCGCTGAGTCATGCTGGCAGGCACGTGTTTGATCAGGGTTTTGGTCTAGCGAAAGTTATCATCGTTAATTTTATGGAATATACTATGATTAAACATTGTTCAAGTAGAAATGAGAACACTAAATGATATTTCTGTGGCTGTGCACTTATCTGCGACGGTTAGGTTAGGTGTCATATGCAAAAAAGTGATGACCACGTCGGTTGCCAATCTCCGGAAAACGATGAAGGTTGTTCTGGACATTTTCTGGAGAGCGTCGGCAACCTTCGTCGTGCATTTGGATGTGAAGCATTTCAAGATGGATGATGTGAACGATCATGAGTGCGAGCGATCAAGTTTCCATCACAAGTAAATTTCTGCCGATCATTATAAAGTTTAGTTCAGAACGCAATCCATAATATCCCATTATACAGAGAAAGAAATATAGTGGCCGGAATCCTCCGAGATCCTGTATCGAGCGGCCTGATACGTGCAGAATATGCCACATTCACTGCCATTGTAAAAATGTAAATAAATGGAAAGATCCTACGCTTGTGAGAATTTGAAAGAAGGAGGAATAGATACATATTGATCAAATTAAAAACTTGTTTAAAGTAATTTACTGTAGAAAGAAATCCTTTATTGTTTACACTAACTAAATTTGACAAGAATCATTTCAATTTTATAACAATGGGTGAGTTGCATGCATGTATTTTGTTGGCTGCCTTGAGGCGTAGTGGCTGGATATGGCTCAAATTTGTGTTATGTGGTCGCAAAATCTGTTTATTGTGCATGGTCGCTGGTCCTGTTTAACTGGTTGTTGTTTATAAAAGATAAATTATTAAAGAAAAACAACTTTGGCGACCAGATGTGGTTGTTCAAACCAGGAGGTCGTTCATAGGAGGGCTTGTTCAAGACAGGGACTACTGTGTATATTGCTACTTGAACACTGAAGGGCTTTGACCTTGTTTGATCAGTTTCTTTTCCTCCTTTCCTTGTGCTTTTGTGTGTCTTAATAAGAGCTTTATGATGATTATCTGGAAATGGCGTGATGTAGGAGTTAGCCGTAATATGTTCATAATGTACATTGAGTTATAATGGTGTGTCAAATAGCAAATGAGTTACCAGTTTTGTGGTCAGTGGTGCCTTGGATCTGTTGATACTAGGATCACTCAGCAGGTGGCGCTGTTGTGTTTTTTTCTGAATTTTAATGAATTTTTGCTTTGTAGTGATTGCTTTAAGTTGTCAGAGTAACAGGGTAGTGGCGATTGATACATGTGTCGAGTAACACTATGATGATTGCTTCATGGTCTCAGACAAACACTGGCATTGTTGTAATTGCTTTAAGTTCACAGTGACGTTTGTGCTGGCCTCAGTGTCAAGTAACAGGGCCTAGGGTGATGATTGCTGAATGATTGAGTCGTTGATTTTATTTGGTGCAAGTCATTTCTCTTAATACATACAGTGAATAAATATAAAGATTAGTACGGAAATTGAGATGAAATGCAATAAACCAGTAATAAATTGATATCAACTAAAGATAAGTGTAAGTTGAAAATATATAAAATAAACCATTTGCAGAACTTGTAGAAATAAATACAAGTATAATTTTCATTATAAATACATGTAATAAACAAATGATAATCTGGTAAAAGTGTCCATGAACAGCAAATATCACAATTTCATAAATAATAAATGTCCATGAACAGAGAAACAGAACCTTTCAATAATAATTGACTGCACCAGGAGAACCCAAGAAAACCCTTTTACCCACTTATTTCCATTTGTGCACTTGTGTTTTAAAAAAAGAAAAAATTAAAGTGTAAGTACTATATATAAATAAAATGTGTATATATATGTGTGTGTGTGTAATTGTGTATTGTTAAAAGGCTTCATAAATAAATAATTGGCAAATTAGAGTATAACTTCAATTTACGTGATATGCTCAGCCAGTATGTTATCTTGTTAAATCTAAATTATTCTTAACATAAATAAGCACGTACGCATTGACGCGAAGCAAGTAACAAACTGTTTCAATCAGTCTAATACAACAGTTGCTCAAATTCTGGCCTCTAAACTCCCAACACCCACTAAGAAGTTTGACTCAGATTCTGCAGGCTTTTTGGACTACTACAAAGATTCTGCCCCCCCCCCCCCCAAAAAAAAAAGGTTCAAACTACCAAAAGTAGATGAAGAATTTGTCTCCAAAAATCGAGAAAAATTCTAAACACGCCAAAAAAGTATTGAGCTCGACAATATTCCATCTGAATTTAAATGGCACAGCAGATATTCTAAAGCTCCCAGTTATGCATATCACCAACCTGTCTATCACAACTAGCATAGCACCAGAAAAATTCAAAGAGTGAAACCCCTATACAAAAGCAACAGCAAACTAGATCCAGGGTAGTGTAGGCCAGTGAATATTCTGACAGCTCTTTGTGAAATTTTAGAAAGAGCTGTATACACACAGCGTGAAATATCTATGCATGATTTCGAATCAAGATGCATTCTGTGTCAAATGACAGGATGATGTTTGCTTTATGTGTCAAATAACGCGATGGTGATTGCTCTGTGTGTCAAATAATGTGGTGATCACTTTTTACCTTCAGGTTCAGCTGTGACAACATTGAAGAGGCCCAGGGCTGGAAGAATGCCTTCGAGGAGGCCATTGCAGAGGGACTAGCTGATGACTCAGTAAGACACCAGTCTTTTAACACTTTCAATACCTAGCATGACAAAAATCAACAACTTAAGATGAACTGCTCTCAATAATAATAAGGATGCTAGATTCATATTCTTTGTGAAAAGACCTTTTATTCAAGTACCAGCATGCCTCTAGCTCCAGAGAATATAGTGGTCTGGGTCAACAGCTTTCCTTGGCATGCTATGGGATCAATTTGCCCAAAGTACCAGGAAAGGTGTTGACTCAGTTTGAAACTTGGCACTGAAAGAGTCAAGTTACTCTTCTGATAAAGTGATATGTTACTGCGCATGCTCATCATTGCTTTGATAACAAAATGGAAACTTACTATCCAGTACAGTAGGTCTGATGGTTATGTCTCATATGTTGGCAATATAAGGGGATATCTCAATTTGTGGCAAGCTTATAATATGAATTTTGTTGTCAATGATTGATATTATGGCCAGTGTTCACTCTTGTTAGCTGCTTATTTTCAGTTGTTCATATAGTATTGTAAACATATTTATTGCAGTAGATCACTGAATCCTGTAGGTGTAATTAATATCACAGTATATATATTTCTACTTATTTGCTGATGGCACAAGCCCATGACAAAATGAGAACACCTTGAAATAACATTACCATAGGCTGAGTAGGAACTATGTGCCAAATAGTGAACTAATCTCTTTCAGTACCAACTTCCACTAAAGTCGAACTACTATACACGAACTGCTCCAAATTATAATAAGGGTGTTGGATCTTCCTTTTAGAAAGACCCTTTATTCAAGTACCAGCATGCCCATAGTTATATAGAGTATAATAGTCCAGGTCAACATCTTTCTTGGGTGTACTTTGGGCACATTGCACCAGAGCATGCCCAGGAAAGCTGTTGAATTAGTCTAAAGTGTGGAACTGAAAGAGTGAAAGAATCAGTTAAATACCTGAAATGCGAAGACCGTGAAAATGTATTGGTGTTCATAAGCACATTTTACTTGTTAAATATGTTAACTATTCAAGAGGTTCTCAACACTAAACATTGTCTTATCACCACATGTATTTTAATTGTGGTATCTGAACTTGAAACTTGATACATAGATGACATAAATCATACACCTTTACCAGATGATGGACTGATAAAATTCTGCTGTGTATAGCAATCAAACTCAAGAACACAAAAATCGTTGATTACATCACAGAGCTTAACATCAAATAGGATTTGTGCTGGGCCTTTTTTTTTTTTTATTAGAAATATTTTGAAGAGAACTTTCTGACTCATAGTACTAAGGTCACTGGAAATGTGGTTGAGTTTTCATGGTTACAAATGCAGTTTTTCCATTGACAGATCCTACAGGAAGTGTACCAGAACCACAGTAATCGCTATTGTGCTGACTGTGGTGCTCCTGGTGAGTATTATCTGAACTAACCACAGTAATGACTTGCATTGTGCACAGAGTCAGTCTGGTAGAGGCACCAATATCCTCACAACATCATGCAACTGTGTTTAGTATGTTTTAAAGGTTTATATATTCTCTGTTTTTTTTCCCTATCCCTTTTAGTGTCTCTCCCTCTTTTATAACACTGGAAAAATTGCAAAAAAAAAACATAAATGTTCTTAATTTTTGCAATTGGTTGTGTGAAAATAGTTTTATTATATTCAAACCCTAGGGATGAACCTGAGTCTTATATGCTGAAACTTTCCTATGTGCCCAGGATGCTTAAAAAGTAATAACACCAATCTTATCAGGTACAGCAAACTTAGTATCTTGCCTACATTCATCAACAGGGAACTTTTCACTACACATACTTTCAAGTGACCCAAATGTAGACAAAAAATTCATTTATGTGCTGTCAGGGTTTTGAGAAAGCAGTGCTCAAAAGTGATTCTATCACACCAGTGTGAATTTTCAGGCAGGCAGATTAGAAAGCTGCAAATTGTATATCCAGCAGCATGAGTTGTCTACCTTATGAGGATGCTACATGCTTGTCATTGAAACTTGACAGTGCTTCAGTGAGGATACTACATGTATGTACTTCTTGTTGCAGCAGAACAGCCTGTCAGTGAGCATAGTACATGCTTCTTGTTGAAGAAGGACAATCCATCAGTGATGATAGTACTTGCTTCTCATTGAAGCAGGAGTTCATGTTTGGTTTTGTCTGAAATAACCAATCTCTTCCTTTTATGTTACAATCAAACTAGCTGTACCATTTGCTTGTGTTTAAATATTTTTGATACATGTACCATCCTATTCTTCAGTCATTATCAATGTATAAGATCCTCTCAAGCTGTCTGGGAATTACACAGGTTGTTTGGCAGTCTGCTTGCAAGAATACTAATGTAGACCTGGACACACCAATTTGCATGTCCTATTGTCTAGGACAAGTAAAAACTGATGGGGGACAAGTAAAATTTGTGAAAATTAACATATGAAAGATAGGAGCATTCGTCACCAGACAAGCAGACCTTGGAGAGAATTGTCTTGCCCTATAGACATAGGAGGGTCACCAATGATCTCAACACAAACATGTAGTCATAGACATGAAGTTTTGTATAGTCACCTGAAGGAAACTTTTTTTTTTAATAGAAAGTTACAGTTCTGTAGGGTTGACTATGGCAGACATATTATGTGAATATTGTAGAGTTGCCTACAAGGCATGTATTACTATTCAATCATTTATATTCCCTTGCATTCAATTCTCTGATCTGACCCCCCAAAAATAATTGCAATTTCTATTACCCTGAAGTGATTCTTAATTGGATTCAGTATCTATATATAGAAAATTATCCTGTGTCAAATATATTGCAAATTGACCTCCTGCGGAAAAAATCTGGAATATTTGTCCCTTACAAAAATTTATGATAAATATTCCACATATATAGTCACAGCTTTGTTGGATAACCTGAAACCAGATACAAAGTACTGTCACAAATGTGTGGGGTCATGTGAGAGTAATGTGATACAAGTGTGTTACATGTACATAGATGTACAGTTTTGTTGAGTTGGTTTGAGGAAACATAATCTGTCACGAAGTCACAATCTTTGTAGGATCACCATAAAAATGATAAATATAACCTGAATGACTAAATCTTACATGGATTCATCCTTGCAGCTCCACACTGGGCCTCCATCAACTTTGCCATCACCTTGTGCAAGCATTGTGCAGGTATGTGTGGCTTGAAGAAATCCTCGCCAGCGCAGTTAGATGCAGAGTGAGCATGGGTAGACTTGGCCTGAAGGGGACCATGCACAACTTTCATGCAAAATGTTTGAAGCAGATAATATAAAACCTTGTCATTTTGGGGAAGTTTAAGTTGGACAGAGTGGAAGCTGTCAAGAAACAGTACAAGTGCTACATTGTCATGACTTGTTTACTCAAGTTTGTGTGTTTGTTTTCACTTTCTCTTGCACTTTTTGATATAATTTTGGGTATTTGTTTGAGCTCAAGAGTATCTTGTTTTCTGTAAGAAAATTGTATAACAGTTTATCTAGTTAGGGATTACATTTTTGGCCAAAAATACTTTGAATGGCCAATAACTTTTTAGTGATTTTAACATAAAAAATATGGTGTCTTGTGAGTTTAATATCGGTAAGGTCAGTTCTGTCATTATTACTTTAGGTATCCATCGTATGCTGACATTGCCACTCTCCAAGGTGAGGTCATTGCGTATGGACCTTCGTGTGTGGACACCCCATCTAGTGCAGGTAGGTGGCATCACCTTGGTGTGCTAGAAGTCCTCTCGTATCTACCGTTTCTGTTTTAATTGTATTTGATAACATTCCTCCAAAAAACACAATTATAGCTTCATGTTAATGTTGATGATAAACATTAAATGGTAGCTGTGCTTGTTTTGGCGTCAGCATGACACCTCTTGACCAATAGCGGTAATTGAAGAACTAAGCCTCCAAATGGCTGTTCGTTACAATTGGCACTGTGTTGTCTGTCATGAGCTATATGTCCTACATCTTATAAACTTTAAAACTGGATGTTTCAGAAAAGATTAAAAGGTAAAGGTAGTTTTTGTGAGGAATGTCTATAGTTGGTGGCCCTGGGATTATGCAAAACGAACTCACATATAGCAACCTGTAGGCTAAGTAACAATTGTCACTGTAACATGCAAAATGGAACACTTTTGAGCATTTCTTAACTCATTCCATACTATGGTCACAGGTCTTGGTCAGTTTTTTGGCACTGCCTGGCAAGTCATGCTGCCGCTGCCCTGACTTAAGACTATTGGTATGTTGGTACTTGAACGCAAGCTCTTTTTATGAAGAATTTAAATGTGCAATTGTCATCTTAAATCTAGGTAAATATACGGAAAAATCAGGGACTGGTATGGAATGAGTTAAGAGGAGAGGTACATATAGCAGTGAGTTCCTGTTGGTGCCATCAGTCACACAGAAGTAAGCTGTGTTCCATCAGGTATGGGGCATACCCCAGCTTTACATGTTCCCTTGTGTTTATAGCTGATGCAGCACATTGGCAACGATAATGCCAACAACTTCTGGGAGTGGAATGCGTCAGAGGATGACAAGATTGATTCTGATGCAGACATGTAAGTAGAATTGTTGTCCATAAGCTTACTGACTGACAAATCAGTCAAAGAGATTGTTTGGTAACTTTTGCATTGGTCTGCTGTGTATCTTTCTGACATGGTTAATCTGTAATATAATCCCGAGAATCCCTGTGTCAAGATTTATTGCCACTGGGAGTTGTACTGACTAAGTAAACAACTAGATTATACTGTTTCTTTTCATACTTATATGTAAACCCTAGAGCTGAGAGATCTTTTGACTGATGAAGAGTTTCGACCTTTTTTATAAGACACACCACAGACAAGACCATCTGAATATGTAACCATCAAGATTAGCCTTTCACATATCATATTCATGTGTGTTACCAATACACATGTAACAAATTCTTTGCAAGTAACATACCACATGTCCAAAGTGTTGGTTCTTTTATACCTTTCCTGTACTAAACCAATATTTGTTTTTACCTTTTTGCAATGTTTACGAGCGTGAGACCTCAGGAATTACTGAATATGTTTTTCTCTTACTTTTGGTAAGACCTAGGGCCCATTGCCTATGTTGCTCATTTAGCGACAGTTGTATTCAGACCTGTGGTTAAGCTAATTATGACTGGTCATGAATATGTTCGAAATTCTTTTACTTAACATTGAACAGACAATTCATTATTCATTCCTGACACAATCTTAAGTTGACTTCATTTGATTATATTCCATCTACAAGTCATGATAAGGATTAAAATAAGTTGGAACTCATATCATGGCTTCATTTTACCTGTCAAGAAAGCCATATAGAAACACATCTCCTTTTTACCTTATGGTACTAGACAGCTAAAGAGTTTAAGAGGAGGACCCCCAGCAGGGACTTTGTGCATCAATTGTGGCAATTTGAACGTACCTAAATTAAAGGTTCAAAATTGAAACAGTCAGGCCCCCACCCAAGAAAACCTGGTTACGGCCTGATGAGGGTTGTCCTGTAATGGGAATATGGTGCTCAGTTGCAGCTGTTTGTTCCCCAAGTTACCAGTAAAAATAAGTCATTAAAGTCTTTTGAAAGCATTAACTTGCTGTGGTAATTCTTGCCCCCGCAAATTACTGGGCTATTGGTCCACTCTACTCTCATGGTCCACTCTACTCTCATGGTCCACTCTACTCCTCATGGTCCACTCTACTCCTCATGGTCCACTCTACTCTCATAGTCCACTCTTCTCCTCATGGCCCACTCTACTCCTCATGGTCCACTCTACTCTCATAGTCCACTCTACTCCTCATGGTCCACTCTACTCTCATAGTCCACTCTACTCCTCATGGTCCACTCTACACCTCAAATTAATTCCTCATGTGTGGTAAACATGTGCTTTGAATGCACCTGGATAGTCACTGTTTGTCTATGTGTAACTTGTAGTCCTGAGCAGGTGTTTGGTGAATACTTTGGGCATGCAGAACAGCACTGTGACGATATTCATTTACACCTGACAGTACCTTGAACATAGTTTGCCATGGTTGTCGGTCACTGGTCAGATAAAGCTAAACGCACACTTACTAGATTCCTCAGTTTACCCATGTTTACCAGTTTTGTTTATTTACCTGTCTGCATGTATGCATTTTATAGTCAATTAACTTGGAATACTTGAAGATGACTACTTCGGTTTTGCAGTGAAAAAAAAAAAGTTTCATGTCAGAAGCTTGATGATATAATAAGTGCCCGGTTTTTGTCATAATTTCAATGATACAAGTCCTCCCATTTATGCAAAAGCTTTGCACTTAACTCATTCCACCCTGATGACACTTTTTCCCGCTAATATCTAAATGTCGTCTGCTAATTGTATTTTACTAATTTAGGGATTATTTTTCAATATTTTGGATGAAACTTGCATGGAAGATCATTCCAAATTATATGCCCATGGTCAACAGCTTTCCTTTGCGCGCTCTGGGCGCAATGCGCCCAGAGCGCGCCAAGGAAAGCTGTTGACTCAGTCTTCTATCAGGGTGGAATGAGTGAAGAAGATTGACTCCTTTCAGGAATTGCCAGGATAAAAGCACAGTATTTTGTCTCTGTATATATCAAGCTGTCTTATTGTCGAAGAAAGAAATCCAGAGGACAACCCTGCCAAAAATAGCCTGCAATCTGATAAATAGAGAATCTTACATGGCTGAGAGCAAGTTACTATTTTTCTCTACCGAGGGATCGTTGTTGGTGGGAGAATCACGAGTGACCACAGGTCATGAGTCATCTTGCACACCAACATCGATTCCAAGAGAAAAATGGTAAATTCACTCTGCAGCCATGTAAGATTTTGTTTGTTTTTTAATGTTTAATTGGGTATTCATCGCAAAAACATACAACTTAGGCCTATTTTCAACACTGACCTGGTGTGCCGGGGTTTTTTATGTTCGTCAGAGTTATTCCATGTCACGTGTGACATATAATCGAATATCACTCATGCCCGTTTGATTTTGTCTTAATGTCAATGCATCACATCACTGATACAGGCGCGTCTCAATTTACTTGTAACAATATTTAGGTCATTTGATGTACAGTGAGTGACTGCTTTTGAATTTCACTCTAGAAAATGATAATTCACCCTCAAACTTAGAATAAAATGTCATAACAAGCGCCTTTGGGAGTGGCCAGGCTCATCATTGGTGGATTTGATCACGTGTTGCTCAGCATCCAGTCAAATCATATGTTGTGCTCTATCCAAGGAGTTTTTGTGGTGTCCCACAAAGATGACACCTTTTACAGTGAAAATTGGACTTCGATACCAAATTGTAATGTGGTAATCTCATGAATATACATACTGTGAAGGAACAGATCTTCAGCATTATGTAAGGCAGGAGTGAAAATAAATGAAGGAGCACAAACAAATATGCAGTGCACGTTGATGGGAAAGTTTCGTGTAAAGGCATGTTGTTGATCGGGATCAGCAATAAAGATCAGATGGGACACTTATCATCGTAGTTACATTGAAATTTTCGAATAGAACAAAGCTGTTACTGTGAATAACAAGGGGTGAAATTCATTTTGAAGGGCCCACAATAATATGAGGATCATATGGTAAATATTGCCTATGATTCATTCATTATCGCGTGTGTATACACGCTAACTGCTTTTATTGTGCAGCTCATGTCAGCAGACTTCTGACCTCGATCAAAATCTGTTTACTTCTTGGGTTTCAAAGTTTTAGGATAGATTGACATAGAAATTTTAGGAATATAAATGAAGTAAAATCTCACAAAATGTATGATGATAACTTTAACTAAATCACAGTGAATAAGTAAATAGATAAATAAATTAAAACCTAAAAGTCTAACCCCCACTCACCCACCCCATGCCAAGAAAAGCTGTTGACTCAGTCCTGATTCAAGGGGGAAAGGGTTAATGGTTAAATGTCAAGGTTCCTGGAGGGCAGGCTGTTCATACAGCTCTCTTGTTTGGCAAAATCTTCAAAAATGTTTCTACAAAATGGAATAGGCACACTTCTGATGCCCATTAGACCTTAGTTTTTTTTCACCAGGTGGCACTGCATTTTTTCCTGGTGTGAATTTTTGTGCATTTTCCCTGTTTTCACCCTTTCACAAACCTTATGTTGGATTGTCTTCAAACTTAGTGGGATACACCTTGTCTCAGTTTCTACCCAGTATCTTCACTGCATGATGTTCCTGTCATTTACTGGTTTTTACCAAATTTTAAATTACGCAATATTTGTAACTAGGGTATATGAATGTGTTAGCATTGTTACAATAGGGAGGGCAGCAAATCTGACACAATGGCTTATTTCTTGGTATTGCTGGATCCTATGCCTATGGTTACTGTGGAGCACTGATGGGAAAGTACGCATGGGATTTCTTCTGGTGTGGTTAATTTTGACCTTGCAAATTCAAACTGATATACATGTATTGGCTTGTGCCTCAGTTATGGAGGCCCTGAGGCTCATAATTATTCTAAACTCTAATAAAATAAGTGTCGATGGGTTTGTTTAAATGTAGCTATTTTTGACCTTGAATGGCCTTGAAAGGTCAAATTGACATGTCACTTCATATCTTGGTAATGGTAGACCATATGTCCATGTTACTATTAAAGACTAATTTAAAAATACCTGTTAAAACAGAGTTTCATTTGGCATTGGTAATGTTGACTGTTTGTGACTTTGACAAGTCAAACTGATATATTGGCTTAATCTTGGAAATCTTGGATCCTCTCACTTTTCATTTAAAAGATAATGACTCCTGAACTGTATGAGTGAAGAGTGACAATTCAAACAGGGACAATGGTTTTAAACAAAGGTGACCTTGATATTATTCCAAAGATCACAAGACTGTTTCAGTTTGTGCATCCAAGGTCAGCTGAGCACAGGACTGTCACAGTCCTCTTGCAAAGGCGTTATTTCTTTTATTATGTATTTCCTCAAAGCAAGTTTCTTTTCATGCTGGGCTGTTATATCTATAAGTTACAATAATATAACATATGTTCTCCTGAATAACAGATCTGGTTTCAAGTGTCCACAAACAAGGAAAACGACAGACATGTAGACCTGCTTCCTGTTTCTTATTATAGGACAGTTTTTTGGATTGCCTAGTGTAGTTTTGCTGTGTACACGAGGACAGTATTCATGTGACCTGACTTTGGGTCTGTGTACTTAGCTTGTGCTTTGTGGCAGTATATACATATGTAGAGGGGTTTTTTTTGCTGCAAGTCCACTTCATCTGGATGTAGTCTTAATTTTTCTTTCTCTCTTTTTACCTAGACCTCTACGACAACAGTACATCTTGGCCAAGTATCAAAACAGGGCATTCTGCAAACTGCATCCTCTCAGAAGTGACCAGGCTGCAATAGATCAGGTGAGTCAACCCAGAAGAATAAACGTGAATACGGGCATCCACATTTGTCAATATGAGAGGTGGACAGTCTTGTGACAGTACAGTGGTCTCCCTCTTGAGAGCCCCCCCCCCCCCCTTATAAGAGGTCACTTCTCAATTCAGCAAGGGTAGTCTTTGCATTATATTTTGCCCCCCATGAGAGGCCACATCTATTATAAGGCCAGATTTTTTGTGCATTTGGGGTGGCCTCACAAGAGGGGGACTACTGTATTGTGAGCAAATCACTTCCCTGGCATTTCAGCTTGCCATATTACCTGCCTAATTTTTCATGTCAGGTGAACTGAATTGGAGTTACCATTTCAGATATTATGTAAAATACATGTATACATTTTTATAGTTTGATAATTACGACATTGATACAATAATTTTTAAAAAGCCAATATGTTTATTCCAAATTTGCTCTTGTGTATTTTCATGTCAGTCACACATAACATGCATTTGTTAAAAAAAAAAAAACTGCAACATTATGCTTGACTAATGTTCGTGTGCAATATATATATATATACACATACAGGGCTCCCTCTTTATAATGCCATTGTTGGAATCCCCAGACCAGACCAGACCATGTTATAGCAAAACTGCCGTATAACAATAGGACTTTTTACATAGAACTAATGGAAAAACGATTTCAGTGGGAACCATGGTACACATCGTATTATATCAGAAACCACCTTTTAATGACGGGCGTTATAAAGAGGGAGCATTGTATATATATATATATATACATGTTTATCTTTGTTTTTCGTAGAAGACATGCACACAGTACAGACTAAATGTTACAGAATATTAACACAAGTATAATTAAATAAGGAGGCACATGATAAACCAGAGAGCTTGACAAGTATGTCACAGAACAGTAAGTCTGTGCAAAGGCACACAATGGAATTGTTAACTTCTTCTGAAGGTAGCAATTAAAAGTCTTTATGATCCCTGGGGCCAATAATTTCTAAGACAATGCCGGCATGGATACAGTGGTACCTGTCTTGAGAGACCCCTGCAATGAGAGACAGCATATCTTTTTAAGACGGCTCTCTCAGAACACTGTGCTGTCTTTCTATGTTATTATACCCCTAGTGAAGGACCACCTGTTTTGAGAGACCACATTTTGACCTGCGTTAGGGGCGGTTCCTCAAGACAGGGACCACTGTAATAGCAAATGGATTCTGCCTGTAAAGGAAAAGTTTGTTGGCAATGTGCCATAGCTTGTGAGCTCCCATGTGTACCATGCAATATTTTGATATGTTAAAACTGTTACAAATAAAGTTTAAACAATCGCATGTCTTAAAACAACTACCATTAATAGCTAATTTACAACAAAGATATAAGCATTGGTTTTTACTACAAGAAACAATGTCAAATAAATTTCGAAAATCTCAGGCGAAGTTGTAATTCAATGGAATATCTTCACACATTAAACTAAGTGAACTACAGCGTGTATTGCAAGGCACTCCCATTATTCTACACATACATTTCCTCCGTGTTGTGTAAAATTTTTCAATGGTAGTGGAGAAAGAATAAACTGTGAATGAAGTCCCAGTTGGCCAGCCAATTAAATGGAATCTGTCAGAAGTATGAATGCATGGCCCCCTTTATCTTCACCATTTGCCTTCACTAATCTATTATATTCATGAGGAAGGAGAAGTTATCTCAGTTACAGTCAGTGGGCTTTGCTCTTGCATGCCCTTTGACACATAATTGGTAACATGCCTGTAATGAATATGAAAATTATGACAGGGTTGACAATTTTTCTTTACAGTTGATGGAATGGACATAGACACAATGAATATATTAAGTGGATATTGGTCATGTGTTGTGGAGAAAGTGTGCTTTGCTATAATTTCTTTGTTATGGTTGGGTAAAATAACTTTTGAGCACATGTAAGATGCCAAAGCGACTTTTGCATGACGCCACCGGTCAGAGTTCAGATTGTGAAAAGTGTTATTGAAAACAGGTTAGAAGTATATGTTTTTGGAATGGAGAGACACTAATTTCAAGCTTGTCGTTGCATTTTTAAATAAAAACACAGCTTTTTTTACACACTTGTCAAATGTTAGACTGCTATATATAAGTGGAAATAACTGTTTAGACAGGTTCAAACATTTTTTCTTCACGGAATTCATGTGTGCCTATGTGGCTTAACAAAACTTGCCAAGGATTTTTTTCGTCAGTATTGGTCTTGCAGTTATGGAAAGTGAAAAGTAAGGTTTCCCTATTTTGGACTTGCTCTATTTTTGAAAGCACATATTTGAAAAATTTAACAAAATATATTTTTTTAAAAATCTTTATGAGCCGCACTATATCTGTGAAAAGTTTGAAATTTTAATAAACTTGGAAAGAACTATAATTTGCATACAGGTCTGAAATTTGGCATGTTGCCCAAAAGTTAAATGTTTGTTCAACGATTAGTTCACACAGCTGAAATTAACATCAAATTGGAAATCTTTTGATCACTTCCTTTCCAGAAATATAAACTTTATAAATATTTGCATTAATTCTTTTCAGTCTATGAGCCATAACAAGTAGTAGTCACCCAGAAATGCCTTTGGTGTCAGACCTATCCTAAGATAGCAGAAATGAAGGTATAAATTGTAATGTTGTGTTTGTCAGGCATTGTGCAAGTCGGTGCAGTATGGAGATGTATTGGAAACCATGCAGCTGCTTTTCACTGGTGCTAATGTAAGTATTTTTAGCTCTCAGTCTTCAATTCCTTGTGTCATCAGTTGTGGTGGCATATATTGTGATTGTCCTGTCTTGAAAAGTTACCTTTTACAGAAGCTCTACCTTGTCACTTTGATGCTGTAGACACTACCCAGAAAGGATTGTGTGTTTAGAGACACCAGACTTGTGACCACCATATAGTACGTGCAGGGATGTGCTATTCAGATGGACTACCAAACAGCTAACTCCACTTTTGATCTGTCAGGGTTGCTGTCTACTCAAGTGATCGCTGGCTTCACTGAGTACTCAAAGTGTTAAATAAATGTTGCTCCTGGCTGAGCGGTTGCTCACAGTCTTGTAGCATGCAGGATGTCACATGACTTTGTTGACAGTCAGTCTCCTGCAATACTCTCCAGATTTTTTCATAAATTTATGTAACTTTTGGACCAATATTTTCAGATTCACCCCCACTGCCCAAACACACAAGTAACATCATTAGTTATTCAAGTTCAATCTACAGCCGCTTATTAGAATACTTCTTGTGGGCAGTGATGGCAGAAGTGGTAATTTAAGGTACAAAATACATATTTTCTCGTTATTGTGACAAGAAAAGGTGATAAATCATAAACTGTCTTTTTTATTGTCCAAATCCGATGAAACATACACAAAAATGCAGCATTCTTCTTCACAAAAATGGTCAAAGTGGTTTCAATTGCATCACAGGAAGCGTTCAAATGCAGGGCAAAAATGTTAATCAGATGCAACCATCATAGGGTGACCCAACAGGACAAAAGTCGGCAACCATGAAGGAACATCAGTCAGCCCAAACACTGGGGATTATCATGCTGTGGGCTCGTGATATCACATTAAAGTTTTCACAAGGAGACAAGGTCAAAGAGACATGCATGGTTAATAGGCTCTGAAACATGTTCTGAATAGTTACCCGCTGAAGACCCTTTAATTTATTTGGGCTAATACAGCCTATGTCAAAATTTTACAGAGGAACGTGCAATATGGACAATAGTACTTCCTTATGTATATAGGTTAGACAGGAACAGGTTAGCTTATAAAGAGGAAAGAGTTCAGACTGCAGAATAGGGTAATGACTACTAGGAAGTGGTTTTGGACAAAAGGAAACAAATACCACACCTTGTTGACTGCTTAACAGATCAGTGCTCCCAGTGTAAGTCCACTATTAATAGCACATCCCTGGTATGTACTATTTTGAGACAGGTTTCACTTATTAGAAAGTAGGATTGACATGTTTCCTGATTGTACTTTTTCTATGACAAGCTCAAGGGGCTTAGTGAACTTCTCAACTTTTTCAAAATAAATGCTGCAGTTTCCTGCATTCATTTAATTTTTCATATATGCCTGTATTAACTTTCCACTTGAGCCAAGATGTTGTTTAGTTGCTCTTGGATTAACGTGACATTGAACACTTGTAAAAGATTGAATGTCAACTGGTTGAGCTTAAAAATATGTATATTGCATCATAAGGAAAAAAGAGCTAAAAACACAAGGCTATGGGTATTTGGGCTATATTCTTTTGTTGTTTGTTTTTTTTTTTTTTTTGTGAAAGATGAAAGAGCTGAAATTTGGAAACAAAAGCATTATTTTAAATGTGTGATGAATGGAGATGAGATCTGTGTATTTCTGTCTTTTTAAATAATGATAGAAAATGAAAATAAAAGATAAAATTTGACTGAAGCTTTTTCAAACATATATGATGTGTCTCTTTACATCAGATGGGTTTTAATGAGACATTAACAGTACCCACATATTAGCAATTTTGCATAAATATGTGGTCCGTGTTAGTGTCATCATCACAGCAACCGGTGTGCCTTTTTTCCAAGCTGCAGGCTCCCTCTAACTTGTACAAAGTGAACCATCTTGCCTGAAAGAAATTGATATTTGTATTCTCTTTGTGTTCATTTACATGAGGATTTTGTGAAGATAAAGTGTGGACATTTTGACAGCATCAGACTTTGGACTCTGTCAAAATAGATGGTGCAGCCAGAGCAAACTGAGCACAAGTCCACCATATTAGTAATTGTTGTTCTGGCAATAGACCTACCAGAGTGAATCAGGCACTTCTCCATTGTATCAGTAATGGTGGTCCTATTGATGTTATTGCTAGAGTGAATCAAGAACTGCTGCACAGTATTAGTGTAGTCCTGTGCAGAATAAATTTTCGCAACATGTGAGTTGTATCATGTGTACATGTGACAGTTAAACTTCTGTAATACACTGCTGTGTGCAGGGTGAGCAGTCATACAGGCTGTAGGGTGATTGGGCTGGCGTTATTTCTGATGTAGTGTCTGCAGAACCTCCTTTGAGTGAGGAAAGTTGAATACCAGTTAATGGGGTAGAAGTACATGCCGGTAATAAATCCTTCAACAACCAGTGTTTCTTGGTCTGTGCAGTAAACAGGTCAAATGGCTACCTGTGTGCCATGCAAAAAAGCAGATGATCACAGAACTAACCTGTAGTTTTATAAAAAATAATCAGGTTGACAAGCTTTTCTTTTTTGGGGGGGTGGGGGTGGGAGTGGGAGTGGGAGGTGAAGGGGTTGCCTACTTCTCTGGCTGCAGTTATATTGTGCAAATAGTGGCTTTGTTGTGTCTATATGGATGGCTTGTTTTCTTCTACAAGACATAGGGAAAGATTAGCATCATGGATGCTTAGGTTATTTAGGGTTTGTGATGCAATGTCATAGCCTCTTGGACCCCAGGGTTTTTGTTTTGGTGGTGGTGGGGGGTGGGGGGTGGGAGGTTAGCTCATAAAGGCAATATATCCTGGATTTTATGGCCCCAGGGGTTGAGTTACTAGGTTGACCTCTTACAGTGGTGTAAACATATCTTTGGCCTTCGGAGTCTGGCTTCAGCTAACTAGTGTAGTAGCATCATGAGATGTAGACAGTGAGTGTAATTGGCATTCTTTGAGCTTCACCTGCAAGATTGGCTCACCAGCATTCTGTGAGCTGAGTGTGGACTTGTGGAAGCAGCATTCAATTTAAATTCAACCTGGACAATGGCATCTGTCATCTTTGCATGCAATGCCAGAGGAACAGTCAAAATTCTGTGGTATTAGTATCTCCAGAACCAGATAACCTAGCACCAATAATTTTTTACAATTGAATATCCATATAAAAGTCTCTTGAGTTCAAACAATGACATTGACCCAATTTCAAGATCAGCACAGTCAATTCTCTTTGAATTTCTGGTACACAATATCAGAAGAACCTGATAAGCTAAGATGATGCAACTTTTCTGGTGATCTCCCTGGTTAAAGTGTACATCAAGTTCAAAAGACCACAAATCTGACTCGGAAACAGAGATAGTATAGATGTCACACGTGATATTGAAGTAAAGCTGTACGTCAACGTAGTGTATTGACCACCAAAACCTCCAATGAAACCCTTACTACATACAGTGTTCATTCATACACAGGAAAGTACATCCTCCAGCTGATCATCACATACTAGTTAGGGGGGATTTCAATATGGATCTATTGAATGCAGATTCAGTTGATTCAAAGAAATGTTACAATTTATGACAAGTTATTATAAACCGAAAGAATATATATTACCAAAGATACAGAAAATAGTGGCTCATGCACTGATCAAATATATTCCACCATTAATCATGTTATTGGATTATCAACTGGCATACGCTTTTACCATGCGTCCGTCCGTCCATCCATCCATCCATCCATCCATCCATCCATCCATCCATCCATCCATTCATCCGCATTTGGTATCCAGGCTATAATTCTCTTGTCCTTCAACTTAGAGTAATGAAACTTTACACACAGGTGCATCTGGACATAAGGGGATGTGATGTTCCAAAAGTAGGTCACCAGGTCAAGTATCTGCGTCACAGTGACGTATTCTCGTAAAATCATGTCAGGGCTATATCTTTACTGTTTAACTTAGTTTCATGAAACTTCACACACACTCACACACATCTTGACCTGAAGGTGTGTCATGAAACAAAGGTAGGTAACTAGGTCAAGTATCTGGGTCACGGTGATACGTTCATGTAAAACTACATTGCACTTCATGCCTGGGCTATAATTGTGTTGTCCTTTGTTTGACTTAGAATCATTAAACTTTACACACATATGTATCTGGACACAAGAGTGTGTCATGCGTAAAAGTAGGTCACAACTAGGTCAAGTATCTAGGTCATGGTGAGAGCTTATTTTTATTGACTACAGTCATTCTAAAATTAGACCTGTTATTACTAAGGTTATAAATTAGGCGGGGGGGGGGGGGGGGGGAGGTGGATCCACCAATCTCTGATTGCCTTTTAATAATCATATGGTAAGCACATAGTGCCTGTGATAAACAAATATTTTAGAGTTGATGGCTATTATTCACTTCACCCAATTACAATGTCACACGTATACATGATACATTCTTTTCTGTGTATGGCCGAGGGATTTCAAGGCAGCAGCTGTTATCATGGTTACGTTAAAGAACCCAACAGTCAGGAACTTATGGCTCAACTTATGCCAGGGACATGACACCCACCCTATGTACCATAAAGCTGACAGACATAATAATATGATCATATTTTGATTAGCCTCAGTTTCACCAGACAGGGGTGATTCTGCAATTGAGCAAAGTTTGAGAGGCAGCACTGTGTATTTTACCTGTGCATTTGTGTATGCTCATTCTTTTTGTGAAGTGGGCAGCAAGGGGATAAAATTACAGCTTGCATGTGATATAACTGCCTTGACTCTGCCGAAGTTGGCAACAAGGGGATAAAATTACAGCTTGCATGTAATATAACTGCCTTGACTCTGCCTTGTGACATGTGGCAAGCTGAATGCTTTCGTCACACAGCAACTGAACCTCCTGATGATGTGCATTTATAGCATTTGTGGCTTATGTTTCTAGCTCTGCTGACCAAAGGTTGCAGAGTTTGTGTGATCGCTCATGTCTGTCCATTCATCTGCCCATAAACTTATTGCTTTTGAAGGTGATACATGCCACAGTTTTCATGTCAGCCCCATATAACAATCGGGACATGAAAAGTGTATGAAAATCAAGGCCAAGTTCAGTATTGAACATGTGGCAGGACAAATCTGGACTATGAACTCAGTCCGGATCTGTCCAGTAACATAACTCAAAAACTATTCACAAGTATTGTCTAATATCTATCATGTGAACATCTCTGGTCCTTACCATCTTATAAATATAAGAAAAAAAATCCAGTAATCTATACTTTTTCAGATACCGAAAAAACCATCCCATTGGATCCCACGGGATCCCACAGGATATCCCATAGGATGACCTTGTATCCCATTGGATCCCATGGGATCCAATTGGATCACCAGCTTCTGGTCCATCCCATTGGATTATATTTTACACCTACAAATGCAATTAAAAGTCATAAGCCATTCACATTCCTTTCATACATCATAAGTCACGGGTTATTGTCTGTGGTGCCAATTTTGTGTAAAAGTTTAGATGACCATAATTCAGACACTAGATTTGATAACAGAGATTGTTTTGATATTCAAATCTAGTATGATTTCAGTTTGATACCAGTTTGCCTTCAGATGCTTCCAAATGTTTTTATGGATTTTGTTACTGTCAAAGAAAACACCATCCTTCTTTGTTTGTACATATTCAGTCTCATTCCATGGGACTGTCCCATTGGATCATCCCACTGGACCATCCCATTGGATGGAGTGCAGAAATTACACATGTGCCAACTAAGTTTAAAATTCAAATCATATAGTGTACAATAACAAATATACAATCAAACTATTTAAAGTATGTGTTTTTTTAAAGAAAACACGCATAATTTGTTTATTAGCCAATATTTATCTTCATCCTACAGGACCATCCCATTGGACTGTCCCATTGGATGCAATGCAGAAAGTGCACAAATACCGATTACAAGAATAAAACCAAGTGGTTCTTTACTATTCCGAATATAATAATGAGTCTTTGTTTTGTTTTGTTATTTTTAAGAAAACACCATATTTTTCCATTAGTCAATTTTCATTTCCATGCTGCAGAACCATCCCATTGGATGAAAGGCACTTAGTTCTATTACAGGTCTCAATCTAAACAATTCAATGCTAAAAATATGCATTCAAATGATTCCAATTCCAAATGTGAGCATGTTCTGTCATTTTCAAAGGAATCACCAGGATATTTTATTATATTTGTAAATATTGACCTTCATCCAATAGAAGCATCCCATTGGATGAAAGGCGCCTACTTCTTTTACACGCATCAATATAAACAGTTCACTGCTACAACTTTGCATTCAAATAATTCCTAATATTTGCATGGTTTGTCTTTTTTTAGAGGATCCCCCCAAATCTTTTATTATATTTGTAAATATTTGCCTTCATACAACAGGGCCATCTCATTGGCTGAAATTAGTACACAGCTAACACAGGTCACAGGTATCAATTTTCAATGTAAGAAAATGTTGTTCAATGTAAGAAAATGGGAATGATTCCAAATGTTTTCATGTTATTTTAGAAGAAAACATCAGAGTTTAAAACTTTTCTTGTACATGTATACATATTCACCTTCATCCAACTGGACCATCCCATTGGACCATCTTGTCAGAGTTTCTGCATGTCACTTAATTTATTAACATGTTGTGTTCTGTATCAACACATTCATCACCTATAAAAATCATTTCAGAGTCTATTTTGTGGAGAGTTCATCAAAATGTACTTTTGTTTAGTCCAACTGTAAAGTTCAATTGGCTTGACCAATGGGGTTTTCCAATTGAATATCCAACTGGACAATAACATATTGATGATGTTGGACCCAAATTGTAGATATTGTAACACTGCACATTTTTGTAATTTACATGTGACCTCTAAAGGTCAAAGGTCAAGGTCATTTGTACGTTTGAAATATTCATCCAGCCATATTCAGTCAATTTCCATCCAATTTTGATCATGTTGGTCACAAATTGTAGCTACTGTAACACTGCACTTTTTAAAAAAAATTTACATGTGACCTCTAGAGGTCAAAGGTCAACGTCATTTTGACATTTGATATATTCATGTGGCTATAACTCGGTCAATTATCATCCAATTTTGATCATGTTGGACACAAATTGTAGCTACTGTAACACTGCACATTTTCTTTCTTTCTTTCTTTCTTTCTTTCTTTCTTTCTTTCTTTCTTTCTTTCTTTCTTTCTCTTTCTTTCTTTCTTTCTTTTCTTTTCTTTTCTTTTCTTTTCTTTCTTTCCAGGCAAATTTGTCCAACATTTCATTTGAAAATTATTACTTGTAGAAACTCCAAACTTGGCACAATTATACTTCTATAGATAAAGTCTGGCTTTTCTATTCTGACATGTCATGCTTTACAAAATTACGCAAATGGGGGCTAATGAAAGTTTTAAATCTTCACTATCTTATATACTATAGTAGATGTGGTTCCATGTATATAGTTTGATATCAAAGTCAAGGTCGTCTCAAATGTCAAGGTCATGTCAAGGTCAAAGGTCAATTTAGGCCAAAATGTCATTTTTGAGGTCAAGGTACACTTCAGGTAGAGGTCATCTCAAGGCCAAAAGTCATTTCAAGGTCAAAGGCCACTTTCAATGGTGGATTTTTTCTAGCCATAACTTGGTAAATTTTTATCCAAATTTTATCATGTTGGGCTCAAATTGTAGTTATTGTAACCCTGCAAATTTTTGAAATTTACATGTGACCTCTAAAGGTCAAAGGTCAAGGTCATTTGTACCTTTGAAAGTTTCATCCAGTCATAACTTGGCCAATTTCCATCCAATTCTACTGATGTTGGACTCAAATTGTAGGTATTGCAACACTGCACATTTTTATAAGAACATGTAACCTCAAAAGGGCAAAGGTCAAGATCATTTGGCCCTTTGAAAGTTTCATCTTGTCATAAGTTGATCAATTTTCACCAAATTTGGTTCATGTTGGGCTTAAATTGTGGGTATTGTAACACTGCGCAATTTACATGTGACCTGTGAAGGTCAAAGGTCAAGGTCATTTGGACTTTGAAATTTGCATTGCAGCCATAAGCTTAATGTAATGTGAAGTACGAAAGGATAAAAGTTGTAACATTCAATATTTACAACTTTTGAAGGCACACAGACAGATGTGCTTTGAAGCAAATCTTCTTTTCTAGTTAACATGTGTTCTGTATCAACACATTCATGCACCTATAAAAATCTTCATTTAAGAGTCTTTTTTGTGGAGAGTTTATCAAAATGTACTTTTGTTTGGTCCAACTGTACAGTTCAATTGGCTTGACCAATGGGATTTTCCAATTGAATATCCAACTGGACAATAACATGAAAAATGTTTTATTTTGATTGAATAATATTGTATAATTTACATTGAGTACATTAGTATCTGTTGCCACCCGGATGAGAGACCACTGGTCATTTAAAACCACTTTTTCACAGACGTCACTTATTTTTGGAAGGGGGGTGGGTAGTTACTTGTACATGTACCTCTCATAATACCACATTTTACCTTGTGTACGCTCTCAGTGATACACAGTGCATATGTGTAATGCAGACATTAGGACATTCGATAGCTTGGGTCACTTCGCTGGGTACAGCGTGTCAGAGACTTTTACCCTTGTAGGCAAGTTATTTATATCCTGGGCAATGAGACATCGGCCATCGCTAGGCTTTGGCTTTGGCTTTGGCACGGGCCTGGACGTGGCACCCTCCTTTTTTTCATGCATGCAAGTTACGTATGCTGGAATAAATTCAAGAAAACTCGCTCCATGTTTGGGCATCATTACTTGTGGTCTCATGTGAAATGCCTTCACAAGCCTGGTCTTTGGTGACAGGTACTGCTCTCTCAATATTACTATCCTGGAAAAGGGGCGGAGGGTATTAAAGGGTACTGCAGTACTGCTGTGCTGGGGCTTTTTATTACCCATACAAACATGCTGGAAACCCTCTAATTTTTTTGTATTTTGTACTGACCACTATTTAGAACATTTTTTTTTTTTTTGATCAGCATTTATTTTAAAGTTGCTGGTAACATCATAAACAGTCCTCTCTTAAGACTGAGTCTAGCCTACATTTTAGTAGCTTCTCGAGATCACTGGGAAATCAATGTCCCGATAGAATGCAAATTATATTTAGGAGTTTTGGCGGTCTTACAACAAGATATCTCATTTACTTAATATGCTGGTTGCAGCATATATAGGTGTCAACTCGCACGTTTTGACCGTGAGTCTGACGGGAGTCACGGTTTGAGGACTTGCCTTACGGCCACTTCAAATCTCACATTCGTCTCCTGTTCAACAGAAAATATCAATGTAAAAAAAAAAATAGTAAAAATCAAGCGAATTAAAAGATTTTCAAAAAAATCTTGGCTTCCGATGACTTTCCCGATCCGAAAGTCATAAAATAACATGATAACAGTGATGCCATGATGCCCCTTGCTACTCGGTTACGCCCAGATGCTGCCAGATTGCACCATTTTGAACCTACAAAAACAAAATTTTCTGGGGGAGGCTCACCCGACCCCCCCCCCCCCCCCCCCCAGGGAGGGGGTTCCCCCTCCCGCACCCGCCTCAGTCAATCCTCAAGGTGAGATTTCTCCCAGGGTTGACACCTATGTAGCAGTACAGTGAAAAACTATCTCCAAAGACAACCTTTGGGGAAGACCAAATTGTGGTCTCTCCAGACAGTGGTCTTTCATGAGAGGTATAAATGATATGAAAAGTACTGAGCAAAGTATCCTGAAAAGTGGTCTTTCAAGACAGGTTGCCTTTCATTTGAGTGGTCTCTCAAGAGAGGGAACCACTGTATGGATTTACCATACTGGAATTGGGGGGACACAACAAAATAAAATGGTGTACCAATAACTCAGCAGAGAAGAACCCCCATTCCCATTATCAGTTTCATAAATGGACCTACCATGGATGTAAGTATAAACTTTCTTGCAACAAATTTGTGACTTCAAATTTCAAATACACCCATATAATGGCAGGGGTTCATAGCATGGACCACTGGTTGCTGCACTGGTGGTCTTATCAGTCAAGTAGATAATTGGGCCTGTCATGGGTACTGAGATGATAATTGTTGCCAGCAAGCTTTAATTATGTGGGCAGGACAGAACATTAAGAAAACAGCTATGCCCTACATTTTGGATCTTATTACACCTGTCTCTCTGGCTAAATATATCCTGCCTTGCAGGGACCCTGCGGATGGTCAGAATACATAGACCAGATTGGGCATTTCTAAAGTTGACATGGGTGCTAGTCTTTTACCAGAGATGGGTTTGCTGTACAGTGGGCTCTTTGGCAAAATGTATTATGTTTATGATACAGATACAACAAATATGCTAATAAAATGCAAGCACTTTTCATGTACTTGAATTAATCTAGCTTATAAATTTTTAAGGGAATCCCAAGTGCATTTTTTATGCCAGCTTTTTATTATTATTATTATTATTATTATTATTATTATTATTATTATTATTATTATTATTATTATTATTATTATTATTTGTAGCATGCTTAGCCAGCACGCTTTATTGTCTTCATTGCATTACGGCTAGTAGTGCAACAATGCTTGGCAGCCTTGGTGAACTCCAAGCTTGAAAATAATGCAGCAAAAATGAACTAGAAAAGAGGACTTGTGTGACAGCAAATCTGTCTGGGTGCCTTCAAAATGAAAACAATTTGAAATGCTAGACTTTGCCATTGTCCAACATAATCTAAACTTTGTTTTTTAGAATAACTTGCATAGATTAAAATGCTATAACATTGGTTCTTGGCTCATTGGATGTGGCCATGTCAAAAACTTATGAACTGAATTTTTAATGACACTACTGTCTGTAATAGTTTTGAAGCTATTCATGATCTTGATTTTGTGTATTTGCCTAATTTGAATAAATTAAAAGCCTACAACTCTGGTTCATGGTTTACTGGATGTGGTTATGTCACAAATCTGCAAATTGAAGTTGGAATGGTACCTCTATGTATAATATTTTGACGTAATTCAAAATTTAGGTTTGTATATTCACTTTGTTTGTATAAATTGAAATCCTCCAAGTTTGGTTCATGGTTCATTGGATGCATCTATGTCACAAATCTATATAGTAAAGTTGAAATGGCACCTCTAGATATAATAGCTTTGAAGCTATTCGATTTAAATTTTGTGTATTCACCTAATTTGCATGAATTAAAATTCTACAACTTTGGTTCATGTTTCAGTATGATGCGGATATGTCACAAACCTATAAATGGAAGTTAGAATGACACCTCTATCTATAATAGTTTTGAAGCTATTCAAGATTTACATTTTGCATATTTACCCTATTTGCATAAATCAAAGTCCTACGACTTTGGTTCATGGTTCGTTGAATTTAGCTTTGCCACAAACTTACAAACTGAAGTTGGAAAGGCATTTATATCTGCAATAGTCTTGGAGATATTCAACTTTTAATTTTTTTCAGTGCCCCTAATTAGCATAATTTAAAATTCTACTACTTTCAGTTACTGTCCATTATATTGGCAAGTGTCACAGACATTTACATGCACATTGAAAGAAAGAAAAACATTTTTTATAAAAAAAAATATCTGGGTTTGCACTCAGACATGGCTTAGACAAGGAACCTATCTCAATCTGCATACAACTATGGTTTTGAGATATTCAAGGTTTGACATTTTGAATGCCCCGAATTTTCACAATTCTAAACATCTAGGTATTCCATATGAAATGGCAATTTTTATGCCATGCATGGAGATAAGACCCTGCCAAATTTTGAGTTTTTGATGAAACTGTCCAATTTCTTTTTTTTTTAAAAAGCATTAGCAAACTGGTAATACAGTTTTAAAGCCTTCCTCCATCTTCCAAGTGCTCACATTTCAAATTGAGCCTATCACAAGAAAGTGATCACTCAGAACCATAAAAAGTAGAAGAGCCTCCCCCCCCCCTGTTTTTTTATACATGTATCACATGAGCAGCATACACAACTTGTAGAATTTTAATTAATTTTAATTTGGGACACGAATAAATTAAATGTTGGATATCTTGAATACTGTTACAGGTAGAGGTGAAATTGCAACTTCCAACTTGTATGTTTGTGTTGTACACACATCCTAGGAACCAACAAGAGGCCCATGGACCTAATGCTCAGCTAGCACCATGGCTATATATTGCACCTTCATTTTCATTTCAAAGTTGTGTCCTCAATTGGCTTCTGAACTTGAGAAAATGCAAAGGTCAATTATATAGGTGGCTTTAATTTGCATGATGTTATTGGACGGTTTATCACGTTATAATATGTTTGTAATGAATATTAACAGACAAAAGGATAAATCAGATAATGTATGTATACATATCATTTTATTTAACTAGAAAAGTTAGGAGAATATTTATGAATGTTTTAATCTTTTTCTGTAGTTCGTTTGTGGTATATCTGTATTCTGTGGGTTGTTGTATCAATCAGTTACCTTTAAACAAGCAGGTTAAAGGTGATTTATGGATTATAAAATACTCATGCAAATTGCATATTTTGTATCAATTTAGTAACCCTAGCTCACTTATATCAATATTTTGTACTTAATTATCAATGACATCTGTAATTTGTATTCTGACCAAAAACTGGATCAAGGGCATCCAAATTTTCATAAAGGTTGATTACTGACCAAATACATAGTTGGTGTAAGTTTCAAAGCTCCATCTTTATTTATGATCATAATACTGAATTTACTGTGGTTATTTTACACCTATGATGTTAGTTCCATTGAAAACCATCGGTAGAACCACCAGCACTCCACTCATCATAAACGTGCTTCTCTATAATACGCCTATAATGGTAAAATGCCTATTTGTTCACATGTAAAGATAGAATGACCATCACAAGAATATCATCTCCTGAAATTTATTCCATCAGTGACCTTGAGAAAGTGGGCTAAGGTCACCCATATTATGTAATATACTTTCAGACATGAAACAGATATGCTGTGACATTTGATTAAGTTAGCTTGATTATTTCTCATGACAGCTCTGAGCACATATTGGCTCATTAATTTCCATTCACCTGTATGTAGCGCCAACAGTACTGTTCAGATTCCACAAATAAGCGTCCCAAATGCTTCCACCAAATTTTATAAAGATCCATCACAAATCAAGGACTCTATAGTGTTTTCAATTTTTTCACTGTTTGGCCTGTATATTACGTAATCCTGTAGATGGCATCACCAATAATGCAAAGAATCTAGACTGTCACTCGTAGAGCATGTCCAAAAAATTTCAAGAGGCTAACTTTAAAATTGTTCTTGCTATCGTGTTGGCAAGCAAATTGTCTACAGATGGAACGACAGAATGACTGCCAACCAGAAATGAGTGACCGCATAAGCTTTGCCACCTTTAGTCAGCAGAGCTAAAAACTAAAGTTGTAGAATTTCAATTAATGCTAATAAGGGACACTTGACCAACATAAATGTTGAATATAGTCAACATTATAATAGGTAGAGGTTCCATTCTAGGTTCAGTTCATTGGATTGTGCTGTATGCCTATCCAATTAACCAAAGTTGTAGCATTTTGATTTGTGCAAATTTTAAAGGTGCACAGACAGACTTGATGCCTCAGTAGCAGCTTCCCAGACTGGGTAAAATTTCTGATGTTGGCACTCGTCAAACAACTGCTATGCCCAACAAGTATTACACTGTCCAGTCAAGGCTGCTATAGAGCCAAACAGATTCACTGAGAAGCACATTTTTTTCCTAGTTGGCATCTGTGCACAATGCAAAATTGAGTCTCAATTACAGGTCTCCCTTCCCCAGCTAACTGTAACTGACCGATGGTCTCCTGTATCTGTGTTCTTTCCTCCAGGGCTCCAGCTGATTTAACAGCGACAAATCCAAGGTTTACATAAATGCTATGGCCAAATTTGAGCATTGATTAAGTTATAATGCATACTGTTGATTTCCAAATAAATTATAATAATAAAAAACGTTCACATAAAGGAGGTTATGTTGATGGACTGACACACGCATTCAGTGTGGCAAAAAATAGTTGGAAGTTTGGGGGTTGCACTGAAAGAAACAAGTGGAGGAAAAAGAATTAGATTTGTCATTTGTAATTTATTAACATTTATCACACATGATGTGTACATGTAGTTATGAATTCTCCCCATGCAAACAAGCACATGCTTTGTGGGCAGACAGATCTGGCATATGTCACTGTTCCATCAGAAAGAGGGGGATCAGGTATTTCTGTACTGGCCAACCAGGGGCATTTTATTTTTTGCAGCAGCATACTGGAAGGCCTCATATTTTCCTTACTTTGCACTATCCATCATTTTAGAATATCTATCTTTTCTTTAATATGTAATGGAGCAAAATTATATTCTGTACTAGTACAATGGAATCCCCTTACCCCCTTTGTCAATGAGCATAAGCTGTTTGTTTGGCCTGACCTGGAGGAAAGGATTGGTCTGGCCCATGACCCTGAGTGTATGTGTAGGTTAACATGCATTTCCTTAGGCAGGGTGAGGAAACCTGATCTGAACCCTTTGTGTTGTGTCCATCACATTTTATCCTACTGGTGCCAATTCAGTACCCATAATCCTAATTGATCAGTAAACCACAGAAAGCTACTGGGGATTTGTAAAGAATCAGCCTTGAACTAGCATATGGGATCCACCCCATCAGACCTGAAATAACCCTATATGTTGGTTTTATACAATATTCCTGTATGGGGGCATTCACAATTGTTATCATTTTTTATTAGTGGGCATGGATGTTAACATTTTTGAAAAAAAAACATAGGATATTTGAACAGAGTGAAGAGTGTGAGGAGATGGGTGGGTACAGGGAGAGGATACCCCTTCCCCTCCCTACCCCCCCCCCCCCCGTTCTTAAGGAAATGTTCGAAAAAATTGGACCTCAAATGATGCAATCTAGTGCAACTCATTAAATATCAAAACTGAATTTTACACAAACTCCTGCATTCCCAATTTCTTTTTCAATATGTTTTAAATATAGATTTTGGACTTTTCTTGTTATAAAATTATAGTGTTAAACTATAGATTCTGGCCACGTTCTTGCCTATATGGGCCATTGTAAAGGGATTGAATATGCAAGTGCACATTGCAAAAAACAAAAACAAAGGGGGGGGGGGTACCCCCCTTCCTCTTGAAAGTAGGCCTACATGTATACTCTGAATGTGAGGAAATTGAAGAAACCTTTTACTACAATATACATAGACAAGGCTGTTACCCTTTAATACCAACCAAATTTTTTGAAAAATTGAGCAACCACTATAAAATATGTGCAGTGAACAGTGGAAGCATGTCACCAGATGCTTGATTGAGCTCAGCTTTCATTGACCTTGACCTATTTTCAAGATCACCTGGTGTTATCAAATTGATGTCGAAAGGGTCTTAAGAGCATTTGCCTGTTATATTTTGATTGTCACGTGACATTCTGGCACATATCATACTTCGCAATAAGGAATGCATGGAATTGAGCATGCTTTTGGTGGCTTTGATAATACAGTGGTACCTGCTCTTAAGACCACCTCTTGTAAAAGACCACACTAGATTTTAAGACTGCCCTTTCAAGACACTGTCCTTTAATTTCTTTACTAACTTACCTGCAGTGAAAGACCACCTGCCATATGTGATCACTTTTGTCTGGCATTATGGGTGGTCTTAAATAGCAGGTTCCACTGTACCAGAATGTCCATCATTATCAGTCATCACTGGCTGTGTTTGATGTCTACTGGTATTTAATCAAGTAAAAGACTAAACAGTTAAATAATGTGTGTTCTCCCTCTATGTGGGCCTAGAGGGAGATTGAATACTATAACCTTGAAGTCATACATACATGTATTTGTAAACTCATTCCATATCAACCCCTCATTTTTCCGTATATTAACCTAGACTTAAGATGGCAATTGAATGAAAAGATCTTTCATTCAAGTACCAACATGCCTATAGTCTTAAGTCAGTGCCAGAACCACGGACCAATTCCTGTCATTATAGTATGGAATAAGTGAAACATAGTAGCAGACAGATAAATGCCCAAGTTTACGATATAATGTGAATGTGACTTGTTAAAACAGGAGAAATATAGGCTTATTTTCATGAAATCTCACATTATTTTACAATGTGGATCACAAAAGCTGAACTTTACAAACCCGATTAACCTTTCAAATATCACACTCATTAAGTTTGAAAGGAACACAAATGTTTTGCCTATTTTATTAGTGCCAAAGTGGCAATGACTACTGTAAATTGCTTTAATTTCACTGTTCTCTTATTTTCACCTTTAGCTGATGGCTCAAAACCATGAAAGAAAAAACACAGTTTAACAGTATAATAAAATTGTTTGAATAGGAATTGTTTGCAAAATAGGGAAATTAAAAGTACAGTGATATGTCAAAAATACAAATTTAAAGAACATTTTATAGCATTTCAAACTTATTTCAAAGCATGTAACTTCTGTAAAAAAAATTAGCAATACTATTCGACATTTACTGTATCCAAAGAAATTTGATTTGGAAACTTTATTGGAGCTCACATTGTATCCTTGACAAAACAAAAACAAAACAAAAAAACAAGAACAAAAAAAAAAAAAACAGAAAAAAAAACCCAAAACAAAACAAAACAAAAAACAAAAACTGACAAAAAAACCCAAAACAAAAACAAAAACAAACCAAAGAAAAAAAAAACAAAAACAAAAACAAAACAAAAAAAAAAACAAAACAAAAAAAACAAAAAAACCTCCAAAAACAATACAAAAGAAAAAACGCATTATATATATATATATATATATATATATATATATATATATATATATATATATATATATATATATATATATATATATATATATATATATATATATATATATATATACATACATATACATATATATATATATATATATATATATATATATATATATATATATATATATTGTCCATAACATAGGTCTGTTTTGATGGGCTAAACTTCTGCATGGGATACTACTAAGATCAGTGAGGTCCATGAAGCTCTAGTCTGCTTGGTCTAAACACAGACACTGCCAGCACTGTGGACACTGGCTCAGTGTGATTTTGACCTTCCTGGCCCAAAGACAAAGTAGGCACAGCTTTATGCATGCATTGATGGTGGCAAGGCGCAATGTGATCTCTCTCCTCACAAGCTGTATCAAATGTTATCAGCATCATCTCTTTCAAATAAACATTTTTTGTAACTGGGCAGCTAGCTGCAAGAGTAGCTACCTGGTACGGTACTGGGAGAAAAGAAAATGAACTGATAGGGCATAATAGCGACGGGGTAAATTAGAATTTGAGAGTGCAGGGAGGAGCGGGAATGGTGGTAGCCCTTATAAGGGCTCCCATGGGGTCTCCCATGGGGTCTTCCATGGGAAATGCCTGAGCCTTAGAGGCAGGGATAGGGTGTATGAGAGTTGTTTTTTCTTTTTTTTGTAGGGGGTGGGGGTGGGGACTACAAGCGATGAGTGTTGGGGGATATATCCAGGACCAGGGGCCCACCACAGCTGTGAGAGAGTGTGTGGTGGACCCTTTGCCTTGGCTGTGGTCCTGGAAAACATGGCAGCACAAGCTGTTAGGATAACCATGGTTTCCTCCACCTCATCTATTTTTCTTTTCTTTCCTTTTATTTTTTCCTAGGCCACCTGTGTCACACAGGACCGCAGGGCATAAGCAGAGAGCCACAGTAATATTATCATGCTCAATTTACCTCAGCTGGGAGTACGGGGTGGGGAGTGTACTCCCATTACTAAACATTAGGGAGAAGCTTTGCAGGGAAAGACTGCCTGTTTTGTTAGCATTTATCACTGTCAAATACCCCAGTTTTCAAACTATTGGTCCTAAATGCCCCATTTTTAATAGTCAACTGTATATTGTAATGGGTCTGAGTAATTGCTCCCCCCCCCCCCCCCCCCACCAAATGGAAGTGGCCAACAAACTAACTTTATAAATACCAGCTCCCAAAGACCCCTGTTAATAACATTGATTCAGTTCCCATTGGGTCTGGGTTTTATAACCTCAGTGGCGCCTACTCATCCTAAAATATGGGTATGCCCCCCTCCCTGCCCCCTCCCTAAGGTTAATGTAACTATCAACATTACTTTTGAAACTTAGGTCTTTACAATGATCAGTAAATTTTAACCACAGATCTGGTCCTACCTACACATGTAAAGTTGTATATACTTGGAGGGATTCAAGAGGGGAACGCCGTCCGTTCGTCTGTCCCATGGTTTTACCACCATAACTTCAGAAATTTTTGAAACGGGACTTTCAAATTGCACATGATATTACACTCCTATATGGCCTTCTTTGTGTGCAACAAACATGGTTGACCTTGACCAAATTCTCAAGGTCACACGTGCTGAGTGACGTTACCAATCTAACTATTGAAAGCCTGCATCTAGCAATCTGAAGCTTACACACAAGAAGCTTCATAGAGTGATCTAGAAGCCTATTGAAAATCAACGTCATAGCTCTATATTTGACCTACTTTTTGAGGTAAAGGTCAAGTGCACAATGGTGGTATTGGTAAACGTAAGGAAGTATTTAAGTCAGTTATATGAAATTTTATACACACATGTATCATAACCAAAAAATGTGTCATGAATCAAAAGTAGGTCACTAGGTCAAGTATCTGGGTCACAGTGACCTATTCATTGAATTTTTTTTTACCACTGTAACTTCAGAGGCTTTTGAGACTGGACTTTAAAATTGCATATGATAGTACACCACTATAAGGCTTGCTTTGTGTGCAAGCATAATTGACCTTGACATAATTTTCAAGGTCACACACGCGTCACAAGTTTGCTGGGTGACATTGTAAGAAGCAACATAGGGTGATCTAGAAGGCTATTGAAAGTCAAGTTTATACCTCTATATTTGACCTAATGTTTTGAGGTCAAAGGTCAAGTGTACAATAGTAGTATTTGTTGAATTTATGACAAGATCTCCATTTGTGAAATTATTTGATGAGTGGCAAAATGGCCGTGATCTCTTACACTACAGGCTACCAGTAGCTTTCTGATCATACACTATACCTGATACTATGGGGCACTATTCCTATTCACTTACAGCAAAAGAGATCGAAGGCGGCAAAAGAGTACTGCATTCTTTGAACGGTATTTTTTCCTATACCACCAACAATAATACAAGAAAATGGTCACACTGTATTATGATGACCTTTTAACAAGACTCAACATATTTGTTGGTGTCTTGAGTTATGCCGATAATATAGTTCTTTTAGCCCCCACCAATCATTAAAGAAGCTTATGTTAATATGTACTGAGCATGGAAATGAGTACAAAGTATTTTTCAATCTTTCCAAAAGTAAGCTTATAATTTTCGGGACACTGATCCCAATGCAGGAGTTTTATTCAAGAATGAGAAGGTGGAATGTGTCCAAAGTGACCAACATTTCGGAAATAAATTTGGTAACCACTTAATAAAAAGAAACAAATTGTTTATGCAATTGGAGATATGTTTAACAAGTGCAATTTGCTTATCGCTGAGTTTGACAAAACATTTCCTCATGTTAAGTACCGGCTTTTTTAATCTTTCTATATGTCTGTGTACGGTTGTGTTCTTTAGGACTTTTCGACAACATATGTGGAAAAGATTTTCACAGTGTGGCGTAAATGTATCTGCAGATTACATGTACTTGATATAACTGTTACCACTCACTGCACCTTAGTTTGTTGTGTGACAATATCCCTGTCGAATGCTAGCTCCATTTAAGATTTCTAAAATTTGTTATCTCTTGCATCAAAACAGGGCCAATTATTTATTGTTTCCATCACAAGATGTAAATAGGCCAATGATGGAATTCCCTGTGCATTTCACACGCGGTTGCCATTTCGATTGCTACATGGAGCGATTGGTTGTGGTGCGCGTGATGTCGCGTGTACCATCGCCCGTGAACTGCGTATACGGAATCAACTAAAAGAAATGCTGCTGTTTCTATTTTTGACGCGCGGCATTCGCTTCCGAAATCACGTATATGGAATCCCAACTTAAGGCAATTTGTGATCAATTGTAGGTCCAGACATCCTGTGAGGAACACATTTTGGGAGATTTTTGGGGGGACTTGTGTTCTATAAATTTACAAACTAACTTCAAAGTTCTGTGGAACAGATGCAGTGTACCTCCTCCTGAGATTCGAAAAATATATGTTTGAGCAGATGTGTAATAGAGACTTGTTAAAAACAAGGTACTGTACCCTGTAGGTCCAGATGGATTCAACAGTGTCCCATGTTGTTCAATTGGATCCAACAGTATCCCATGTTGTCCAATTGGATCAAAAAGATCCCAAGTTTTCCAATTGCAGTTGTGTCATTAATTACACAAGGTCAGATTTCCCTTTTGGTGAGTCTTGTATTTCTTATAGAATAAAAGTCATCAGTAGCAACCTAAACACAATCTTGAAGATTTGGTATTTGATTGAAGTATTTCATAGAACATGGCCGGAATTTAAAAAAACAAAAAACAAAAAAATGCAAAATAAAAAAGCGCATGTGCATAATGAGGTTCATGACTTTTTTGAGTGCATGTTATTACCAGCAAGTTCAATTTAAAGCACAAAGTCATTGTACATTCAACTGATAATTCACATTAATTAGGCACATGAAATTATCAGATTATAGGAAATGTTATATTGCTTGAACATTATTATTCAAGCTTTTGAATTGTTGCTAGCTTTCTTCTTATGTTGTTGTACCTTATGTATCAACAAAGTTGGAAAGTTTGAAGTTTCTTTTCCTTTCAAGTTCAGAGAGATCATACTCTGACTTTCAAAGTATGCTTCGTGTAATGATTCTCAATTCTGTCCCTGCACATACTGATTCTCTTTCTTTTGACATAATCAATGGAAGGTACAGAAGTGTTCAAGTATTTAAAATGCTCTGAACATGATATACAGACATTAAAAATTGTTCATGTGAATAATTTTTTCCTACACACATTAAATGTATTGCAAAATGCCACCATATTTACGTCTGTGTGTGCCAACACAGACATTGTGTTTCTTCAATTTCATTCATTTTTTCCTCTATAGTACCAAATTTTGTTCGCCAGTTTTTCTGGAACACTATTACACTTAAAAACTTCAAATTTGGCATGGATATAGGTCTATACATGAATTTGTGCCTATTAATAAAAAGATGAAAATATGTTGAAGATTATGCAAAAGAGGGGCATTTGAAAATTTAAATCATGAATATCTCCAAAATTGTTATAGGTACATGCAACCAATCCAACTCAATTCATACGTTTGTAACACTGCACGTTTTTGTAATTAACTTGTGACCTCTAAAGGCAACAGGTACTATGCACTGAAAGTAAATTGTACATTATTGTCCAATCAAAAGAAGACATTTTTCATGTTATTGTCCAGATGGATATTTCAATTGGAAAATCCCATTGGTCAAGCCAATTAAACTGTACAGTTGGACCAAACAAAATGTACATTTTGATGAACTCTCCACAAAATAGACTCTGAAATGTAGATTTTTATAGGTGATGAATGCTCTAAATATAGAACACAACATGTTAATGAATTACAAGACATGTAGGAACTCTGAAAAGATGGTTCCTATGGGAGACGTGACCATTACTGGAAAGGGCTTAACCTTGGGATTTCACAGTCTCCAATAATATGTACACATCTATATATATTTTTGATCAATAAGTTTGAACTTTTCAAGCAAACTTGTAGATAATCTTTAATAAATGTGTTACCAGTAAAATTTTAATATGTGGCTTTATATAGCTTAGATCTGAGCAGTTTTGTGTGAGAAAAAAAAAATTATGGGATCCCCTTGGATGAATGAAAAGATAGGATCCAGCTGGATACCATTGGATACCATGGGCTGTCCAATGGGATACCACAGGACATCATGGTATTCCAGGTAATTTTCCAATATCTGGAATTTGAGACACCGTAGGAAATTTTGTTTGGTATATATATATATATATATATATATATATATATATATATATATATATACACAACAACAATGGTCACCCTTGTTAACATGCAGACTATCAGCTTTTTACTTTGTTTTGTTTTTTGCAATGTTCAGGCACAGATCCGGACCCGATTCTTAGTCCATATTTGTCAAGCCTTATATATAATGCACATAACTAATGGCAATGCACAAAGAATATTTTTATTCCTCAATTCTACTCATGATTCAAATAGGGCAAATCCGTTTGACTTTCAAATTGATTGAGTTGAGATATCTGACATTAACATTGATGCACTCATCAGTCTGCCTGGTGATTAAATATGTAACATACCTGTAGATATTTAGTAATAAAAAAAAAATAAAACTTTCCAAAATGGAAAGTTTTTTTTCCCAGGATGTGTACCTTTTTTACCCTGAATTTTGTTTTGAGAATAGGTCTATTTTCAATTTTTGCCTGTCATTAATAGCTGAACTGTATGGTTTAGATGCAGAAAAGCAGAAATAAATTAGGAAAGTTCCTTAAAACAACAGGATGTTATTTGATCGCTTTAAGGAACTTTCCATAATTTTTCAACCCAAGACCAATTTAATTGAAAATCCTTAAATCTTTAATATGTGATTTTGTCACTTTAACATATTTAAGGAACTTTCCTTATTTTAGAATGATAGGCCAGTTTAAGGAAAGTTCTCTAATTATTCATCAGAATGTGTTTTCTATATTTTAAGGAACTCACCTTATTTTCTAATCATAGACCATTTAAAGGAAATGTCTGTAAATCTTCAGGATAGTGATTTATCCATTTTCAACCATAGACCAGTTTAAGGAAATTTTCAGAATGTGATTCCTGTGATTTAAAGGCACTTTCCTTATTTTCTAATCGAGGACCATTTTAGGGAAAGTTCCTTAAATCTATACATCTTTCTGAAATCTACACAGAATCGGATTTAGCCATTTAAAGGAACTTTCCTTATTCTTCAATTGTAGACCAGTATAAGGAAAGTTCCTTAAGTCTACAGAAAGTGACTTTAAGAAACTTTCCTTATTTTTAAAAGATAGGCCATTTTAAATTTAAGGAAAGTTCCTTAAATGAAGACCCTAGCTGTTATGCAGGGACTTTTTAGGGTTTGACCAGGGATGTGCTATAGATGGACTACCAATGGGAGTGCTAATTCATTTTATGGCCAACTGGGCATGACAACTACAAAGCGTGTTCAGTATCATCCCTTTGTTGTTCCATCTATGGTTCCACTTTCGCTTGTATCTGGTCACTTACATCTGGTGTCCTAATGTACCAAGTTCAAAAACGGGGGATTTATGCGTGCACAACCAGTCTCATCATTTGAGTCAGAACCGTGCAGGTCCATCGATGTGTTTTTCATTGAAATCAGCCAATAAAAAGCCAAGTTTTTTGCGATTTTTCAGCACAAAATGATGCAAAGTTGGCCAATTTGCATGCATTAAAACTCCTTGCGCCGCACTCAGCAATTAAAAATGAAAAGATGGATAGTGTATGTCAGTAGGATCATGATGGTGGTTTCATTTCTTGTAGCTGAGTCCAGCTTAACGCTAAGTTTTGGCTTTAAAATGCAGAACACAGTGAAAAAAGCGTATACACATCCATCTTGCTGGTTGGCATGCAGTTGATTGTTGGGTCACACAAGATCACACCACCTACGCGACTGCCAGGAGCCAGCCTAGACCAAGAGTTGTATTTGTTGGAATATCTGAATTGATTATGCCAGTGTTAAGTGTGTATAAATTTCATCCAATGGGATGGTTATATTGGATGAAGTTCAGTATTTACAAATATAATAAAAGATCCTGGTGATTCTTTGAAAATGACACAACATGCTCCCATTAGGAATTAGAATTATTTGAATACATATAGTTTTAGCAGTGAACTGTACAAATTGATGCCTGAAAAACAAGTAAGTGCCTTTCATCCAATGTAGGATGGAGTTAAATATTGACTAGTGAACAAAATATGGTGTTTTCTTAAAAAATAACAAAACAAAAACTCATTGTATTTGGAATACATAGTAGTGAATCACTTGGCTTGATACTTGTAAAAGGTATTTATGCACTTTCTGCATTGCATCCAATGGAACCGTCCAATGGGATGGTCCTGTAGGATGGAGATGAATATTGACAAATGAACAAAATAATAGTGGTGTTTTCTTAAAAAATAACAAAACAAAAACTCATTGTATTTGGAATAGTAGTGAATCACTTGGCTTGATACTTGTAAAAGGTAGTTATGCACTTTCTGCATTGCATCCAATGGGACCGTCCAATGGGATGGTCCTGTAGGATGGAGATGAATATTGACAAATGAACAAAATATGGAGTTTTCTTAAAAAATAACAAAACAAAAACTCATTGTATTTGGAATAGTAGTGAATCACTTGGCTGATACTTGTAAAAGGTAGTTATGCACTTTCTGCATTGCATCCAATGGGACCGTCCAATGGGATGGTCCTGTAGGATGGAGATGAATATTGACAAATGAACAAAATATGGAGTTTTCTTAAAAAATAACAAAACAAAAACTCATTATTATATTTGGAATAGTAGTGAATCACTTGGCTTGATACTTGTAAAAGATGTTTGTGCACTTTCTGCAATGCATCCAATGGGACAGTCCAATGGGATGGTCCTGTAGGATGGAGATGAATATTGACTAGTGAACAAAATGTGGGTGTTTTTTTTAGAAAAAAACACGCATTTTAAATGTTTGATTGTATATTTATTATTAACTATATGATTTGATACTTATTCCATGTTTGGCACCTGTGCAATTTCTGCACTGCATCCAATGGGATGGTCCTGTAGGATGGAGATGAATATCGACTAATGAACAAAATATGGGTGTTTTCTTAAAAAAAACACTTATTTTAAATAGTTTGATTGTATATTTGTTATTGTTCACTATATGATTTGATACTTATACTAAGTTTGACACTTGTGCAATTTCTGCACTGCATCCAATGGGATGGTCCAGTGGGACAATCCAATGGGACAGTCCCATGGAATGAGACTGAATATGTACAAACAAAGAAGGATGGTGTTTTCTTTGAAAATAACAAAATCCATAAAAACATTTGGAAGCACCTGAAGGCAAACTGGTATCAAACTGAAATCATACTAGATTTGAATATCAAAACAATCTCTGTTATCAAATCTAGTGTCTGAATTATGGTCATCTAAACTTTTACACAAAATTGGCACCACAGACAATAACCCATGACTTATGATGTATGAAGGGAATGTGAATGGCTTATGACTTTTAATTGCATTTGTAGGTGTAAAATATAATCCAATGGGATGGACCAGAAGCTGGTGATCCAATTGGATCCCATGGGATCCAATGGGATACAAGGTCATCCTATGGGATATCCTGTGGGATCCCGTGGGATCCAATGGGATGGTTTTTTCGGTATCTGAAAAAGTATAGATTACTGGATTTTTTTTCTTATATTTATAAGATGGTAAGGACCAGAGATGTTCACATGATAGATATTAGACAATACTTGTGAATAGTTTTTGAGTTATGTTACTGGACAGATCCGGACTGAGTTCATAGTCCAGATTTGTCCTGCCACATGTTCTTGGTGCTGCTACGTACAGTATTATGTAATATATGGGTCAAAATGTGAAAATTGTGTAAAGCTTCCAGCATCTGTAATTTTTGATGGATTTTCATGAAATTTAGTGGGATTGTTGAACAAGTCCAAATCTTGATTGCATGTCATACTAGTGTCCCCCCCCCCCCCCCCCTCTACAGTGTGACAGAAATTATTAGTCAAAGTGTAATGAACAAGAATTCAATACCTCGAAAATAATACAGCTAAACATTTCAAATTTATAGGATGTATAGATTGTATCTGATACTAATATATTATGTAATATGATCGATCTTGATGTATATTTTGCAGGTCACTAGGCTCATAAACTTGAAAAAAAAAATGATTTGGTGATGATAGTAGGGCATAGATTGGATATCAATGGAGAAGAGGGTGTATCTTCCAGATCAATATTTTACTTGATTGCATGTTACATAAAACTGTGCATGGTGGTCCAAATGTGAAAATATTGTGAGCACTTTTATCGTGTAAACTTTTTTGTGAATTTTAATGAAATTTGGTGGGATTGTAGAAGAGATCAATATTTTATTGCCGAGGATACCAGTGGTGGTCATCTACAGCCTAATGGAACTTTTGGGCCTGCCAGTTAATTAAAACATCAGTTCACACAACCTGTTCTCATTTTGTTGTAAATGTGTTTTAAATGTAATCCATTTCAATTCAACAGAGCACCAGGCCCATAGGCCTCTCATTTTAATTTGGTTAGCAATTATAGCTTTTTTTGCATGTAAGGCTATTAGTGCTTGCATGCAAAACCAACTGTATATTAATCATTTATACTTCGAGGCATTTTCCCAACTTGACCCCAAAACAGAATTTTCCTTAGTTTTATCTTCTCAAATAGATACTGAATTGGATTCAGTATCTATATGTAGCAAATGTTCCTCAAGTCATTTAATCCCAAATGTATCTGCTTGGGGGAAAAAATTGGGACAATTTTTCCCTCAGGAAAATTTCTGATTATACAGTTATCATGAAACTGGTCAAAATACTACAACAATCCAATTGCAGAATCTCATGTTCTGTAGCATAAAAATTCAATGTAGGTCAGCATGAATCGCCATACCCCACTTGTAAGCCTGTGCATCTTGCATGCACCAGGCTTCCTTGTGAAGTGACACCAACCAAGTGTGAGTGACTGGTAAGTGGGCCAAATTGTGTCACTTTGTAATGAGTAAAACCAACTGCCCTGCCATGTGAGGCCCACTTCCACCACAGCCTCCAGGCCTCTGTATGTTAAATATTTACTTTGCATCATGAATTGAAAGTCAATGAATGAGATTTATGCTTAACTCTTTCAGTGCCAACTGGGACAACAGTCAAACTACATGTACTAAACGACAAACTGCTCTCAGTTATAATAAGGGTGCTAGATTCATGTTCCTTGTGAAAAGACCTTTCATTCAAACACCAGCATGCCTGTAGTTCCAACGAATGTAATGGTCCAGGTGAACAGCTTTCCTTGGGGCGCTTTGGATGCATACCAAGGAAAGTTGTTGACTGAGTCAAACACTTGGGGCTGAAAGAGTTAAGACACATGCATAAAATACAATGTGCCAGCAAGCCTTTAACCATTTGCCTGCATGGAATGAGTATGTTCAGCATTGACTTGCTTGAAAAGTTCCAGATTTCTGATGAAAAATCCTTTCATTCAAGTACCAGCATGCCAGGTCTAATAACAGTAATTTTAGTTGGTATGAACCAACAGCTCACCTCAGCACACTTTGCATGGAAAGTGCATGGAGGAAAGTTGTTGACTGACTCTAAAACTCTGCTCTTTAAGGGTTAATATTACCAGTGTGTGGTACACATTTTGTCACATTCTGGTTGTCAGCTGTTCTGGGATTGAATATATACATATTTCATGCAAGTAGGAGACAAGTTGCAAAACTCAAGTGCCATAAAAGATGGGATCTGGTTAAACAAACATTGTGGGCCACAAGTCGCGGAAAAGTTGTTGAGCATATGGTGTTTGTACTCCGGTATAGAGGTCAGATCCTGAAATCAGCGCTTCATGTGAGACAGGTTGCTCTTAGACCAAAGAAGTATAGGAGACAGGTTGCACAAAGACCGGGGGAGCATAGGGGACTTCTTTACTCTGTTGGTAGTATGTCTTAGTTGGGAATACAGGTGAAAGTTTACTGTAAATAGTCTTTTTTGCTTTTTAACTGGTTTATCATGGCAATAAACAGAGGTTTTTGCTTTTTAACTGGTTTATCATGGCAATAAACAGCGGAGCAGTTGAATACACACAGCATGCTTTTGTCAGCCTTGTCGCTGGAGGGACAATTTTACAGGGTGCTTTGCTGAACGATACCAGCCGCTGACAAGTATCATGCATTTCTGATTGTTTTACTTTTCAACACTTGCAGGTGCAGTCCATAACCAACACATCAGGTGAAACATTGTTTATCATAAAATTTACACTTTGTGTCCAGTCTTCCCTGACACAGCTCCTACCACGGCAAATATAAATCTCCAGATAAAACGTCAGATGCATTGTGCGAGGTGTGATAAACCTCTTCACGTTTCTTAAGAGGAAGAGGAAATTTTGTTTTGGTCTCTGTATAATCAATCGTCAATCATATATATTTATATATATATATATAAAATGTTGAAAATTGATTTTGTGAGGTAAGCTGTTGGCAAGGCGTATAAGCATGGTGCTGAGGTTTATATTTGCCGCTCTTGGTCGTGGCATTGCATGTGACTGAGCCACTGATATTACTATGGGGTGTGTTGTCTCTTTTTGCGTACAGATACTTTGTACAAGTGGTTTGTTTACTGAGGAAGAACTAACACGTAAGTAGTAACCGTGGTAACGTGAGTAGTATGACCAAGGTGTTAAAGTGTCAACTGAACTGTTATAACCCAGTCTAGTTACCCGTATTAGGTATCTAAGACCTTTTTCCATTAATGTTTTCAGTACAATGTTATCATGAGTTTAACATACTAAAGTGTCAGTTCATTAACACATTTACAGTTAGAATGTAACATTTTTTTCTTTACAAGATCTGTGTTCTCAGCTGGATATCAACTGTGATTATGGTAATTCTTCAGACTCCTAAATTATATATTTGGGTCTTGTCCGTGATCATCACTGGGGAGACTGTTACAGTATAAACTTCAAAGCAGATTTAAGTCCACATTTCTGTCGGTGTGGATGAGTCCATTAGTGCCACATGAATGCATGTACTAGGGGTGTTATTAGTGAGTTCATTGTGTTATAGAGGGGTGGCAACTGGTAACCAGAATTACTGAGGGGTTTGATCATGTTTGTTGGGCCCCTCGTTATTGGCCGGTTTGGCAGTCTAAGCTTAATAGTCTCTACCCAACATCAGGAGGGCACAGACGAGGGTGTAGACTGCTGACCCAGGTTGTCATGATGGGCCCAATGCTAACAAACTTGATCAAACCCCATTCTGTTTTGACACTTTTCTTTTTGGCATTTTAACAGGCCTGTTTGAAGGCATAAATGACACATGCAAGACACTGCTTTGTTGTCAAAAAAAAAAAAGAAAGAAAAGAAAAAGAAAAAAAGCATGTGAGAATAGAGAAATGAGTGAAGTGACATCATTTCAATTGTCCTGCTGATATTCCTAACTCATGGCTAAAATACTGGTAGACCAAGACTTTTTGGGTCTAGGCCTATTTCCACCTGCAGCATACTTTTCCCATGATAAATGATGATAGCTCTGGCCATGGCAGATGCCTTATTTGGTACATATAATGACCACGGCTGGCAGTGCATCACCCAATAAGAATGGGTTTCGTTTGGTGCTACTTGGCCAACAAACAAAACTTGGCACCTGTGGCAGGGAATGTGAAAGTTACGGACAGTGATGTGTTACACTACATGGCACACTAACCTGTTGCCCTGATGGTTATACCAGTAGATGATCAGTTTTGATACAGTGACATTAATCTTAATGCTGTAAACTATTTTATTTTTGGGTGTTTAAATTTTGACGGTTTTCATATTTTAGACATTTCACTGTAGTTTTAATTTCACTATTTTGGACACAGTTCTTATTCAAACAGTGTTAAAGTACTTGTTCATAGTGTTTTTCTTTTCACAGTTGGCGCTGTTAGTGAAACAAGTGAAAATAAGAATACAGTGAAATTAAAACAATTTACAGTATTAAGTTGCAATACATTTATCGCCAGCATTCCCTCCTGCCATGTAGAGCACCACATTCTCATGGTGCTTTCAATCATTCCCAGATAAACTCGCGATTGAGCAGAATTGGTCAGAGATGTCTGGTCTCTCTGATGCCTGGTCTCTCTTCCCGATCATATCAGCATTATGCAGGACAACCATTCAAAATTTCCAAACAGGTTTGGGACATTAGAGCTACCAATGACAACTCAGCAAGTGTTTTCCATAACCTCTCAAAGTCTGCATGATTGTGGACCAATGTGAGGCCCAGGTTGGAATTTCATTTTGGGCACCATGATTTTATTTTCAAGATCACAGAGCCAGTTTTTTAAATTTGATTTCATAACCTGCTATGTGATTGTCGCTACTTATGGCTTTACGTGCATCTGCACTAAGAAAGGAGAGGGGCACTGGTAAAACAGTGTATGGTTATAAGCTGTATTCCCCATCTATTCAGTGCTAAATGTGAGAAAGTTGGGAAAGTTGCTTGGCTGTTTCTTTGTACTTTCAAGCTAAACAATTGGCAAAAGCTGACCTTTGAAAAGCTTACTTGTTATTATCATTTAATATTATATATATATATGTATGCACACTCAGCTGAAGCAAAATCCATTTCCACTAGCTGGCAACAGTGCAATCGATATAAAGAAGTACAGAGCTTGCTCTTTGTATGCCACACTGTGGAAGGCATTTTCACATGATGTATGCATGTGCAAGGCTATCTGCAAATCTGGTTACGTTAATGACATGATAATATAAATTATTCGGGCTACCACTTTGAAATGCCCGTAATTATGGACCTGAAAATACATTATAACTATATCAATGACTTTGACATCATGTCCAAGGTTACAGGAAAGTTTTGTGAATGTTTAAATAGTTTGCAGGTGATAACTGAAATGTTTGTGCCACAGTGTATAAAATGCACATAGTAAACATCAATGTAGGGCATGGGCCATCATTTTCATACAGGTGCCCTTGAATTAGTTCTTGGCTGGTGCTAGCCATTAGCCAGTGGCAAAAGAAATATTATGTTTCTTTGTTTGATCAGATGTATAAACTTTATTGTGTAAGACCAGCCTAGTAATTGGGAAAAAATAGGGTAGGTGTGGCTGATGAAACATTAGTTTGGGTGATTCACATAAGTTGTGTTAGCCAAATGGGCAACATTTGATTAACCCTTTCCCCCTCAAACCGGCCAAAACCGGCTGGTGGTCAAATGTCGTTTGCTTCATTGTTTTCAACTAATTTCAACAGTTATGAAAAACAATTTGACTGAGAAATGTACATGAGACTTAATATCAAGATCACATGCCCAGGTCAACAGCTTTCCTTGGCATGGGTTGGACACTTAGTGCCCAACCCATGCCAAGGAAAGCTGTTGACTCAGTCTTAATTCAAGGGGGAAAGGGTTAATTACCGGTCCTAGCACAAGTTGTCTAAAGGCCACAGGACAGCTTCCATCATTTCTTTGGCCACATGATAACTTCAAAATTGTTTCTCATAGGAATCTGAAATTGCATATTGCTGTCACCGTTGGTCTTTGCAGCCATGTTTGCATCCCAAAATATGCATGGTGATGCCATCAGTGATCACTTTGGGATCACAGACTGCTTATTCAACTAGGATTCAGTCTTGATTAACAATTGAAAGAAAAAAGCTGGTATGTTTAACCCTTTACCCCTTGAATTAAGACTGAGTTATCAGCTTTCCTTGGTGTGGGCTGGGTACTTATGCCCAACCCATGCCAAGAAAAGCTGTTGACCTGGGGCATGTTATATAGATAAATGTGTCCCATCTACAATTCCCATTGAAATTGATTTTCATTGCTGTTGAAATCTGTAAAGAACACTGAAGCAGACATTTGACCACCAGCCAGGTTTTGGTCAGTTTTAAGAGGGAAATGTGTAGAAACTGGCGCTAAACAAAACTTTTTGTTATTTCAGCACTACAGCTTGCAAAGACTGCAAGACAGACTCTGCAAATGGTAAGATATCTAAGCAATGCCATCAATGTAATGTAAGGGTAACAAGTTTTCACTAAGTATTGTGTTTTAGAAGTGAGAGCTACATAACTTTAAAAAAAAAACAAATTTGCTAAAGTTTGACATGTTTGTTCAGTTTCCAATTTCCAGCAAAAAGATGTATTTTAGCTCCCCCCCCCCCCCCATTTAAAGCCAACTTAATTTGTGGATCCCTTAATTCTGTCAAAATGATGAGCACAAAATTTATGCTGTCATCAGTGGGGAGATTGTGGCAGGTTTGTGGCCATTTATTGTTTGTTTTAGTCGTACAAGTGATGGTATTCAGCTATTTTACATATACATGTACATGTATTAATGAGTTGAGTTTGATACTGTTAATACATATAAGGTTAATTCTGTTATTGTAAAGATTGAGTTAGTTGTTCAGTAGGTTCATTTAATTGTGTATGACTGTTGATTCTGTTAGTACATATGTTAATTTTGTTTTTAAATAATTCAGCTGTTACATGTATGTAGGTTGAGCCAGTAATCGCTTTGGGTGATTCATTTAGTATATATTATAACTGTAAGTGATGGGGCATTATAAATTCGGATTCAGTGTTAAGTCAAGGAGGAGATATGAAAGAAGAAAGCACTTGCAAAACCAGACAAGTGTTTCAAAGTAACCCACTTTTATTCACATAAGTAGTTCCTGTCTTGATAATCTGGAACTGAAGGCAGATAACAGACTTTATTTTGGGTCAGTGATGCCTATGTTAAGGGATATTTCTTTGGAAACAGAACCAGTGACACTTCAGGAACACAATGTTTTGTGAGAATCAATGAGTACAGATCATTACATTATGAATGCATCATTCCATTGGGTGAAAAATGTTTATGCCATCAATTTAATTGAGAACTTTATTATCAGAAACATATTCTCCATTTAGTGTGCACGGGTTTCAAATACATCAGCAAAAAGAGAACAAAATTTTGGGGATTTTTACAATTTTTTCATATCCCATCTGCATTTGTCAGAAAGCATTATATTTTACAAAAAAAATGTTGCAGTAGTATCTCCTCATATTTACTTTCTTGTCAGCTATCCATATGAATTACAATGTGCACTTGCTATTTCATTGTGATTGTCAAACAGTTTAACTCATTCCATACCAGTCCCTGATTTTTCCGTATATTTACCTAGATTTAAGATGGCAATTGCATATTTACATTCTTGATGAAAAGAGCTTTCATTCGAGTACCAACATGCCTGTAGTCTTAAGTCAGTGGTTCTGCAGCAAGGGCAGCTGCAGCGTGACTTGCCAGACAGTGCCAGAACCACTGACCAAGGCCTGTCACCATAGTATGGAATCAGTTAAGATTACTATGATGGCATTTTTTTTTGTTTGTTTTTTGTTTTTGGTTTTTTGTTTTTTTTTTGTTTTGTTTTTTTTTTTTTTCTGAGAAGTTGCCAAGACTGTTGATAAACAATTTGAGCACATAGACATCATCAACCAGGAAGTTGTTTCTCCTTGCATGTACATGTAGCCTCTTTAGTGACTTTGTGTGTGTGCTGTCTGACAAGGCAGATGCTACATATTTTTCTCTTTTGTTTTAGGAGTTCCTCTACCAGAATGGTGCTGATGGCTCAGGTCAGCTTCCTGTGTCCACATCTCTTAACATGGCTGCCAAGGTAAGACCCTGCTGGTGGTAGTCAAACCAAGGCCCTGCTTAGTGTAGATATTATGGCAAAGCCCTGCTGAATGTAGCTACAGTAAGGCCCTGCTCAGTATAGCTATAGCAAGGACCCTCTTAATGTATCTATACAATCATGTAGTATTAAGGCCCTGCTCAATGTTACCATGGTAAGGCCCTGCTCAGTGTAGCTATGGTAAGGCCCAGATTGATGTAATCAGTCTCTATTCAGTATATAGGTACATGTACATGACGAGAATGTAATCGATCAGTGTACCACAGGTCAGCCCTTGGTCAGTTCATGCTTGGTTGAACCTGCACGATGTAGGGCTTACTGGCAAAATATTCATCCCTAAATGTGTAATGCACAGTTACTTTAAATATTCCATAACTAACCAAATGCAGTCGGTCCAGACAGTAGAAAAGGCTGTGAGATCTTTTTACAGTGTAGTAATACAAGTTACACAGTCATACTAACACATGGCTCAGGCAGACAGACTTGGACTAAGGGATCATGTACAAATAAAACCATTCCAAAACTTTGATTATCCAATGAAATAAAATTTACCCCTCCCCCGTCCAAAATCACCATTTTGTTGGAACTAGGTTACAAACACACAGCTGTCAGCGGGGCCCTCTACATGCTAAATACTGGAAGGAAAAGAGAAACACAAGGATACAAATAAGAACACTTTATTTGTGGCAGTATATATATATAGATCTTTATTTTCACAGGGTAGCTCAGTTAGTATATTGGGTATACTAATCTTCCCTGAGGCCCTCTCTGGTTCACATACACAGAATATACAAAATACAGTGTCCATCAAAATCAAGCTGATCGATACATCAAGATAGTTATGTGTTATTTCCCCTTGTCAATAATATGTGTTTTGTGCACTTTTTCTTAAATGATGCTAGAGTTGGAGAAACTTTTACATCATGTGGCAGTTGGTTCCAAATCACAACTCCATCATAGCTTAGACTTCTTTTTATGTATTCTGACCTTGGACGAGGTAGGTGTAGCATATCATTACTAGTTGACCTTAGGTTTCTACTGTGGAAATCTCTGACATGTAAAAACATATCATTCATATATTGTGGTGCCAGGCCATTTAAGGCCTTGTACACAAGGACTGCCTTGCAAAATACAATACGTTCATTTACTGTCATCCAGTTCAAATTTTTTATCATGTTCATATAGCTATTGAACTCATTTGCGTTTAAGACAATATACGCAGCCACTTTATGAAGGCGTTGAACTTTCTTAATAACAGACTGACTACAATTTCCCCATATATAGTATGTCAGCTACAAAGTAAGGAAGGTGTGCTTGCCTTTCTGATTAAAAAGTTAAACTTTTAAATCAGAAATAGAATATTTTCAGCTTGCAGGATGGTATATAATGTGCAGATCAAGGCTCCCGCTATATGTCGCTTTACCGCTATGTACAGCGAAAATATAGGGCATATGATAAAATGCTTGTTTCCAAAAGTTTGGCAAAATTTCAATTTTGGGGTAAGGCCCCCTCCTCCCTGTTCGATGGTTTATTGAAGTTCTAGAATGGTTTTATTTATACATGATCCCTAAGATCAGTTCTGATCCATGTGTGTCAGCCAGGTCTCATTGTATGATGATAGTTCAGAGCAATATCTCCTACAATAACAGCAGTGTACACAGTGTATTTCTGTTGCTCCCAATGAGCACTGATTGATCAAACCAAGTCAAAATTACACTGTCTGTGATTTTGCTCTGCTGGCAGTGCCCAGTATTTTCATCTTTGGAACAAACCATGGATACTGAAAGTGTTGTACCCTTCTAGAAAGAAAATGAGTAGCTTAACAAAATTAAGAATCTTCCACCTGTGTACATGTGTCAGGTTGGTCAGTAGCTGTGAATGTGTTGGAATGCATCTGTGTGTCAATTAAAGAAATATTTGGCTTTAATTGTCTATCACTTCAAGACATTGCATTATTGTATGGGCATGCCATAATAGAGTTTCTTGAGCTGATGGTGACTTGACTTTTTGTATTCCAGAATGCAGGGCTGTTACCTCGCATTAACGTGGTTAGCCAAAAAGGTTACCTGCACAAGACTGGCAGCAACCAGAAAGGTATGTACCCCTCTGTCTGGCCATCCCTCCTGTATACCTAGGGTATGCAGTGGTACCTGCCCTAAAGACCACCTCTCGTGAGATACCACATTAGTTTTTAAGACCACTCTTTCAAGACATTGGCCTTTTATTTCTTTGTTAATTTACCTGCAATGAAAGACCACCTGTCATATGTGACCACTTTTGTCTGGCATTAGGGGTGGTCTTAAATTGCAGGTACCACTGTATACCCCTCTGTCTTGCCATCCCTCCTCTATACCTAGAGTTTTTACCCCTCTGTATGGCCATCCCTCATGTTCACCTAGGGTATGTACCCCTCCATTCCTGGCCATCCCTCATGTATACCTGGGGTATGTGCCCCACTGTCTGGCAATCCCTCATGTATACCTAGGGTATGTACCCTGCTGTCTGGCCATGCCTCATGTATACCTAGGGTAGGTACCCTTCTGTCTGGCCATGTCTCATAAATACCTAGGGTAGGTACCCCTCTGTCAGTCCATCCCTCGTGTACCTAGGGTATGTACCCCTTGGTATCTGACCATCCTTCATGTACACATTTCAAGAACCAAAAGTATACTCAATTATCACAACAGGAGTCTCCTAACACAGGGACTGCTCTGCAGATAAAATAAAAAGCAACAAGCATTTTATCTTAGGAGGTGGTCAAGGGTTCGAAATTAGCGGGTGTCTAGGTGCCCCCGGGCAACTTTCATTGGTGTCGGGCAACCTTATTTCCTGAGCTGGTTTCCCATTGGGCAACTTTATATTTTCGGCAGAACCTGTCATTTCCAACGATTGTGGCAACTTTTTTATACAGTTCCTAAATCTTCTGACACTGTGACCAAATATGGAAGCAAATCGCCACAGCCAAAGAAACGAAAAAGTCAAAAGGGTACCAATTCTACCGAGAATCTTAAAAGAACATATCAAAAGTTTTTTTCCCATGGTTATTTCATAACATGTACAAGTCTTTATTCTTCATTTATAATTGCAACATTATCAGTGTCTTTTAACAAGCTAACTACAATTCTCATGTGGTGGGAAACTGGGCAATTAACCGGAGGCTTGAGCAACTTGTGAAAAATGCTGTGGTTGCCCAGGGGCAACTTGAAAAAAAAAGTTAATTTCTACACCTGTGGTTTTTCAAGGCAGATGGTCTCTGAAGACAGGAACCACTGCAGATATGCAGACTCGTACACCTCCTGAGTGTCGGCCATGAAATTGTATGTTACCATGTATCATTCCAAAATTTGTGATTTTCTTGATGATGATTCTTTCAAATGGTAAATGTGATAAGAGGCTTTAACAGTGTGGGGTTGTAGTCAATGATTGTACACATACGAGAGGACACTTTTGTCTCTTGTCACTGGCAAGATGTTCTTTTGTGGGAAAAATTAATCCGTACATTTTCCATTTTCAGAATTCCACAGGCGCTGGTGCACACTTGAACATGGATGCATGAGTTATTTTGAAAATGAAAGGGTGAGTGCTCCGTCAGTTTGTATGTATAGCATGTCATTCTACCTGGTTGGTTGGTTGGTTGGTTGGTTGGTTTAATGTGTGGAGCATGTCAGCTTATGTGTGTACACACGCAAACTAGTTGTAACTAAAATCATAATGGGGTCGAGTTCAATGTGTTGTGTCATGACAAAAATGATATTTCTGCTGTTTTTTGGTACTTTTGGATTCTGTACTAACAAAATTTATCACTATGCTGGAGTTTCTGGCCACCCCACCTTAAAATGGTACTGCGGTGATAATTAACCATTTTTTAGTTGTTTTATATAATAAATGTGGACTCATATCAGAAAATACAAACTTTATTCCAAACTGGATCAGCAGATATCAAGTTTTCTTAGATATGTAAATGAGGGGTTGTGATGTCACCTGGACTAACTGCTACAGCTAATGCAATGACAACTGAGTGAAACTGACAAAAACATGGAAACCTGATCAAGTACACATATTCCACTTTAACTATGGATGAAGCAGTATGTATACATAAAATCAAGTTTCCAAAACTGAAATATTTACTCATTTAATGAGGAAGAATAAGGAAAGAAAAATGCAGAAAGCAATACACACAAGCTAACAGCTCCTGTTGTTGTGTATTCAATTACTGAAGCAGGCGTCAACTAATATGCCACACTGATAAGATCAAAGAGGGTGATTAACAGAGTACACAACTCATTATGATATGCCTGCTAATGTTGTGTATCTCAGCTTGGTGCCCCCTCAAGGTTTGTGTATTATATGTGGAGGGTAGCCCAGGTGACATCACACATCAGAACACCTACTGGAAATTTAAAATAGCTCTAACTAAATACCTCTTTGAGAAAAAATGTTGAAAGTTTGTCAAATGAAGACCTAAAATGACCATTAATGACAAAAAAAGTAAAAACTATCACTACTGTTCCCCTTTAACTCTTCAAAGCCCCATGCAGCTGCCACACTGAGCATTTAGGGTCCTAGAGCACCAGTTGCAGCAAAGTCATGCACAATACATTGTAAAATGGCATAGATTTATTGTGCAGTAATGTATTTGAAATGACTGTAGCCACATATGATAAATTCCCATCGTATCAAATTGTGCTTAATTTACAAGTTATTTATGATTAGTTGTTAGATTTGTTGCAGACAGAAATTATATGTTTACCAAAAACAGTACCTCTGATGTGCAAATAGAGTCTGGGCACAAGACTTTGCCATCAGCGTCGAACAAGCAGCATGACACAGAATATTATTATCAGTAGTACTGAGTGTACAGTGAATTCCTTCAGTAACACTTGCAATTCTAACAGATTGCTTCATAAGAACTATCTGTGAGTTTATTGTGACAAAAATATCTGTTTTGGCACGTTAATGCTATCAAAAGAGCCAGATCTGCTACTTATTGTGCCCAGTGCCCAGTGCCCATGCTATCAGGAAGGACCCATGGAGACCTGGGCAGATGTCCTGGGAAGAAGTGATGATCTGCACAGTCTCTCTGTGCTCCGGTTGGTTGGCCCATGTGACTAGTCATTAGTGTTAGTTATTCAAACAGGTCATGTGATGATCCAAATATGTCACCATTAGCCAATAGAAAGGATCATCTGAACATCTCTAACCTTTGAAACAGTTATGTTTGACACAGATTAATTGCATGCCAGTCCAATTTAACCAATGGGAAATCTAACTGATGTAGATGGAATTTCTGAACTTCAATGGTACCAAACATGTAGTTTATACTGGAAGTGATCAAATCTTAGAGGGGGGGGGGGGGGGGGGGGCAAAGGAGTGCAGTTTTACAGCTGTGTTTTTTAATTGTTTTGCCAATTATCATCTGTAAAAGTGCTAAAAAATACAGTGTTCAATGTACATTCCATGTCTCTTTAGTGAAATTAAAGACCTTTATGTGACTCTCAGACATCAATCAAAAAATTGCACAGCATTTTGTCAATGATATACACCCAAACTGTACCATTTCTTTTGGCCAAATGTTTTCCTTGGAGTGCCAAACATTATGAAAATCAGCTTGAGGGATAAACTAAATCGGCAGAGAGAATACATATCAACAAAAGTTAATTTGGCTTTCAAAGAGCTAAGATGGTTGTACTGTGTGAACAGTGATCATACAGTTGTAAGTTCAAACCAGTTTCATTTCTTTGTTAATTTAGCCACAGTATAAGACTACTCTATGCCAATGCTAGGACTTGGGGTATCTTAACTCTTTCAGTGCCAATCACGTCCAAAGTCGATCTACTCAAGTCAGACAAGTCTGAATTATCATTAGGATCCCAGATTCGTATTCCTCATAAAAAGACCTTTCATTCAAGCACTCAGTATGCCTATGCTTCCAGAGAGAATACCCGAGGTCAACAATTTTTCTCGGCAAGCATTGGGCGCATTGTGTCCAATGTTTGCCGAGAAAAGCTGTTGACTCAGTCCAAAATTCAGCAATGAAAGTTTTAAACAGTAGCCATCAATACTACAATGGATGATTTGTTGTTAATTTACTTATATCTGTCACTCTTGCATGACTTTTTGACAAGTGTGCATGTTGTTGTGCATGATGACAGAGAATGTTATGCCATTGTTTGACTAATGAGCATGCCCGGTTGTCATGGTTGCAGAGCCCTGTTGCCAAAGACAGTATTGACCGGAGGGAGATGATGAGTGTGGCCTCAGTATTTGATGACAGGTCAGTACTATCTTTGGTGGTGTGTTGACCACAGTCCTGCATACATATACTGATCCACTCAGCTGAACACAGACTTGAAAGTTTATGGATGTTTGATTGCTACAGCAGTGATAAATGATTTTGGTCCAGTGATAAAACCAATTCAATCATATGATTGAATGCATTTAGTCATGACTACATGCATTGGGTCATGGGATCAAAATTGATTTAATCATATGTTGAAATGTTTAATCGTATGTTTAAATATTTACTTATATGTTCAAATATTTTTGATCATATACTGAATAAAGCAAAAAAAAAAAAGGAGTTCCATTGTATTTATGTGTGTGTGTGTGTGTGTGTGTGTGTGTGTGTGTACACATATATATACACATATATATGTATATGTATATATATACATATATGTATATATTCATATATATATGTATATATTCATTATATATATATATATATATATATATATATAAGATATGAAAACGTGTGTGTGTGACACACACAACATCAAACATGAGATATATACTAACCATCCCCCTGATATCCTGATATGATGTATGTTTCTTGCACTATTTATTGACAATATACTGTTTGAAGTACATGTACTAAAAAAACAATACCTTGGTCGAAACACTTTATGGTAAATGATTGGAAACAAAATTTGCCAAACCTATTATAAGGACCTCGTGCAGTATCTAGTGTGTACATACATTGCAATAAAATGAGTAGTCATGGTTCTTATTGTCCTTGTATTGTTGTTGTGCATTTTACTTTGACCCGTGACTTGGTAATTTCAGACAAGAGTACAGCTTTGAGCTCAGCACAACCAAGTCTGGGGGACGCGTGTATTTATTTGCAGCCGAGACTGAAGGTAGTAAAAGTCTGTGGCTGCTCAACATTGCCAAGGTAGGTCCCCCATGGCTCAACTTGTTAACCCTTTCCCTATTTTTTTTTTTTTTTAACCAAATTAGTTTCATGATAACAGCTTTGAGTTCCTAATGAAAAAATCATTCATTCAAGTACCAAAATGCCATATATACATGCAATGGTTGTATTTTAGTATCTCTGGTACTGGCCAACAGCTTCCCTTAGCACGATTTAGCTTAGCTGTTGACTCAGTCTGAAGCCTGCTCTGGACAGGATTAATAGGGGAGTGCTACTTAATTTTACTCTCTGTATTATTTCCTGCTATGTATCCCTACAAGGCTGTCCCCAGTGAAATGACACTGTGCTAATGCCTTTAGATAATCTTATATGAAGCTGTTCAGTGAATACGATATTAAGATCATTCTTTGGCTTGCAATTTAAAAGTATGTTTGTTATCAAGTTTGATGCATGAGCTTTTTTCTGGGGAATGAAAAGAATATTAAGTTTGATGCCTGAGTGATATGTAGGTAAATTGAACTTTACAAAACTGTCTAGTGAGATCAGAAGATGTCATTATAAAAGGTCACAGTTGAGTGTGTTGTACTTTGATTTTGCAGAGCTTTGCCCCAGAGAAGGCTGTAGAGCATATCATTCAGTTTGATAGAGCGGGTTTAGTCTACTTACGTGATGGAGCTACTACGGTAAGTGTCTCATCGCTTTGCTCATTTGGTTCCTTGCAAGCGAAGCATCCACTGTCATCTGGTTTGATTAGGCAGTATAATCAAGACCCAGTCCGTTCTGGTTACTAGAATAGGAGCTCTTGATGCAAAATAATACTCATCCATTTCACTTAAGTAAATCATGTAAAATTCCTCTGTTGGCTGAAATGCATTAAGAGTGAATTTAAAACAGAGTGACGTCGAAGACACAAAGTCAAAATTTTTTGTCATTCTTTTCCTTTGAAAACATGAAAAGACAATTGAATGTCAAGTGCTGTCTACTGGTCTTGGACCAGTAACCCCTCAAGGTCGGGTCAACTGATCCACAACTTTTGATCGAGTACTGAATACTGTTGCTGTGTCTATAGGATGTTAATATCACAGGAGCAGAGCATCGCATATTAAGTCCCATCATAATTTTGGATTGGAAAGTACTTATCAACTGTGAGTTTTAGAAAGGCACTGCTACTCTAGATATATTTTAAATCATGTGATATACAGAACGGCCAATCATGGAGGTAAGGTACACGAATGCACCTGTAAAAAAAAAAATCTAATCACATGACCCCCCCCCCATTTTCTTGGTTTTAACTTGCTGCTACCCGCATAGACTTGAAGTAGAATGCAAAGGAAGTTGTGGTTTTATGTTTCAAATAGGAGAAATAAGTCAGCGAATGTCTCTATTTTAACATGTAAATGCATTAGGCCTAGGTTTCTGGTCCAAGACCTACTGTGTGGTAGGGGGACACCATTTTGGATAAGTGTATTGGGTGGGACTTGCTAGGTATGGGTTAAGAACGTGTTCCAACATTTGTTGGAGTTGGTGAGAAAGACAGAAATGTAACCAAGTACCTGCAGTTTGCCTGCATTTTGAATGTGCTTGTGATAAAACAAACTCATAAGTGTCCAAAATTGCAAGGTGATTGCAACTGTAATTGCTAAGCCTCTTGTCATGTCAAGCATTGCAACTGAAGAATTCAGCATTACCTTGTAGCATATACATATCATTGTCCATAGTATTAATTTTTTAGTGCTTTCATATATGTTAAATGTGTGATAGGATGCTGATCATTATAACTGTGATCATGATGTGACTTCACATTGTTCATATGGGCAAATTATAACGTTTAATTCCTTTTTCAGAGTTGGAAGCAAACATACATTCAGCTCAAGGAGAAAATATTATCATTATTTGACGAGGTAGGTTAAATGCTGGATCCAGTATCAGTGGCCCCTGTCTTGAGAGAACACCTGTCTTGAGAGAACACCTGTCTTGAAAGAGTGTCTTTCAGGATACTTTGCTTACTGCCATTCATGTTCTGTATACCTCTTATGAAGGAGTACCACAGTTTGGTCATCTCCAGAGCTGGTCCTTCAAGCCAGGTTTCACTGTGTAATATGGAGGACGTGTGTCAACTTTGATCATGCTGGTCATACTTGTCATACTGATCCCTGTTTTCCATTCTTGCAAGTAAAGACTCCTGGAGGATAAATAAGTCTGGCTCAGCTAAGAGCATATGTCACCATCAGGTGGAACCACCAGCATATGGGAACTTATTCAATGACACACTACTTCCTGTTGGCAATTACTGACCAATCAGAGGTAGCTAGGATTGTTTATCGCCCAAGTGGTAATCTGTATGCACTTGTTGGTTATTTGTTGGCAGTTTACTAGTGGCTCCATCTGGTGTTAACATAAACTGTTGGCCAGTTATTGTCATAAGGAAGTGGTTTATCATAAAAGTTGGACCACAAACATCATACATTCAAAGGGGAACACAGTATGCCAATATTCAACATCACTTGGTAAACTGAGCACAGGATTCTTGGCTATACACACACTTTAATGTTCTTCAGCATTATGTATTTAGCAAATTTACCTGATGGTGATTGCATGATGACAAATGCAATAGAAAATATTGAAGGAGTGTGCAATTTGTCACATATTAATTCAAAATCATTGATATAGCCCCCACTACAAATGCTTTGTTACTGTAAAAGGTATCTAGGCAGCACTCTAGGTGCCTACATGTGGCCAGCAGAACTGCTTATAGTCAGTTACATGTAGCTGGTGGTGTGGCCAGTCACTGTGGAAATAATAATGTTGCATGGTGTGGATAATCTGGTAGGACCAAACACAGTGTGGGTAGACTGTAGTATGGATATTATTTGATGGTGCTGTGCAGTATGTGTATACAGTAGAACCTGTTTTGAGAGACCACTGTAATGAAAGACCACCTGCTTTTGAAGACCATATTTTCAAAGTCCATTTTGCTATCTTTCCCATGTTATTGCACCTCCATTGAGAGACCACCTCCTTTATGTGACCACTTTTTGGCCTGCCTTAAGGGTGGTCTCTCAAAACAGGTTTCACTGTATTAAAGTGTTGTATTATATGGATAACTTATAGCGCTGTGCAGTTTGAATATCTTATATTGCTGCACATTAGTGATCAATCTATAGTGCTATTCAGTATGGATATGTGTAGTGCTGTACAGTGTGCATATCTCCTACTGAATATTCTACATATTTTATAGGAATATGCAGTGTGGATGGATATCTTATAGTGCAATACAGTATGGTTGTCTTAATAATGCTGTAAAGTGGATATATCTTAAAGAGCTGTACAGCATGGAAACAATATCATCTATTTGTAGGATAGGTGGGCATGACATATTGCCAGTGGGATGCAGATTGCACATGTACATACCACTGTTGAATTGCACTTTGTCCTGACATGCTGTCTATGTTACATTGAAAATGAAAATGTTTATGCTTTTCAGTTTGTACCATTTGTACAGGTTACAATACAAAAAGAGATATAGTGCACATGTACATGTATGTGTGTTTACATTAACTTGGATAAGGCAGTGGTGAAAAGTGACATAATTTTCCCCAAAGGACATTTTTTAAAGAAAAGAATATAGTCTGTATTGCTGCAGGGATGAACTTACACAAGTAAAGAAAGTGGCAGTTTCTCCGCAGTGCATAGTATTATTGGCCACTGTGTGGACCATGCCTGCAACAGGTTGATCACATGATGACCTATTGGATTCAAATGACAATGAATGCAATGCTCAAAGTTATGGTGAAGATTGAAGCAAACTTGATTATAAACATTAGATTTGAACACTGCTATCTTCTTATTTTCTTTTTTTTTCTCCAGGAGAAGAAGCAATTTGAAGATGTGGATCTACGGAAGATAATAAGCATGAGTAAGTGGAAGTGTACAAAAGAAATGAGAGACTTATTATTATTGAGTGTCTGTGGTAAACAAGATACATTACTGTAAGAAAGTATGGGAAATAAGATACAGTACTCTAAGAAAGTATTGGAAATAAGCTCCAGTGAGAGTATGCAGTTATTACTGTCAAGTGTGAATGGTAAACAAACATAGTGAACTTACATGAAAACCCCCATTAAATGAAGACTAGGTTAATAAGTGAAAGTACGCACAGAGCAAAGTACACATACATCTAGGAAATAAGGTCAGCTTTTTTTCTCATCAGCCACCCATGCCGTCTCAGGTTGAGAAGTGAAATCTTGACTGGTACACATACTCAGATACATGTACATAAAAATATTTGAACAGTAGTACAGTCACTGTTGTATGTGATCTATTGTTGATACAAACTATAAAATAGTAAAACCAGCCAAGTGGAGGAGACGAGTCAGCAGACTGGCCTCGTTCCCGCGGCGGATCACTCCGAGTGCTTGCACGAGGAGTGATCCGCCGCGGGAACGAGGCCTGTCTGCTGACGAGTCTCCTCCACGCGGCTGGTTTTACTTTTATCCAGTAATTATAGCTCTAATTTTATTTTCATCGTTAAATACAAAAGAAAAAGACAATTAAAAACAGTTTCAATGTTGATTTCATCAAACAAGGCTTTGCATAGCTTTGCGTTTGAATAACTGTAACGCAGGATCCAGTAATTGGGTCATTTGAAAACTACATGCTTGATGTGCGCCAACTACAAGAATTTAGAAGGAAAGTAGTTCTCAGTGACCTTTGCACTGTGGTGATATGGATTGACCTTTGCACTGTGGTGATATGGACAGGGTTATCACCCAGTCTGTATCTTCCACCTTTTCTGGATGATACAGCTATAATTACTGGATAAATAGTGCATACTAGGTACATGCAGGTATATGCTGTAGCACTGCCCTACATTGAATTGAATCACTTAGATATCTAGCATGTGAGCTGAAATCCACTACAGTATTTTAACAGTAAGATCAGATAACATGAACCAGTTATCTTTTTGTCATTTGATTGATTGAAACTGCATTTTGTGAGTTCCGTATTTAATTTTAAAACTTCCTGTGTAATGACTTGATTTAACTTCATATGTGTTGGCTGTCATACATAAAAAAGTATGATTGCTAAAGAAGGGCTATGAAATTTATGGGCAAAAACACTGTGATGCCATGTCATGCAATTGTGTAGATACTGTTTAAATAAATAAATATGTTTTACATTGCAGCTGTACAGGGAGGGCGTGGCTGTATTGATACTCTGGAGCCAGGAAATTGCTTTGTGATAGACTTACCGGGCAGGTATGCCTCTCCCCTTTATCTTGTATATGGAAAGAACTGCATGGCACATGACAGATGTTAAGAGCCATATGCCTAGTGACATGTCAAGAGCCATGTGGCTAGTGACAGGTCTGAAGAGCCATGTGCCTTGTGACATGTTAAGAGCCATGTGGCTGGTGACAGGTCTAAAGAGCCATGTGGCAAGTGACATGTTGAAAGCAATGTTGCTAGTGACAGCTGTTATGAGCCATGTGGCTAGTGACATGTTTAAGAGCCGTATGGGTGGTGACAGGTCTCAACAGCCATGGGCCTGGTGACATGTTAAGAGTTATGTGGCTACTGACAGGTCTAAAGAGCCATGTGGCTAGTGACAAGTAAAAGCTATGTTGCTAGCGACAGGTCTTAAGTGCCATGTGCCTAGTGACAGGTTTAAGAGCCATGTGCATAGTGACAGGTCCAAAGAGACATGTGTCTAGTGACAGGTATAGAGTCGTGCATAGTGACATGTAAAGAGCTGTGTGCCTAGTAACATGTAAAGAGCCATGTGCCTAGTAACAAATGTAAGGACTTGCATGTCTAGTGACTGGTGTAAGGGGCCATATAGCTAGTTTCAGATGTAAGAGTTGCATGACTGGTATCTTATGTATAGTCATTTTGCTAGTGAGAAATATAAGCAGCCATGTGACAAATGATATTTGTATTGAGCCATATTGCTTTTGTCAGACATTGTTTTGCACCATATTGTGACTATCAACAAATATTAGGAGCCTTCTAGGGAGTGACATGATGGATGACTTAGGGGTTGTGTACAAAAAAAAAAAAAAACCCTTTCCAAAAATCTGAGAAAACCTGGGGGGGGGGGGGGGGGTTAATGCCAAAATCGGATTTTCACCAATGCTTTGGAAAAGGCAAGTTATTAGGTACTTATGGGACTTCAAATGATGCATTTTATCTTGAAAACAACTGTGGGGAGAGAGAATAGCTTACAACCTCAAATTTAAACAACACAAAAGCAATTCAATACTTAAAATAAACAAAAATTTTATTATCAAAACTGAACAAAGAATGGAAAAGATCGTGATGAGTGATAATAGCAGTTTCTACCTACTGATGTTTCAGCAGCTTCACAAGAGCTTCAAATTTTCATTTTACTTACACAGTACTCCATTTTGTATGTTCATTGAACATATCTTTACTAAATCCTTTCTAATATATAATCCTGAAGAAGATCCAACAGTGTAGATCTATCTCTTCACATTCACAGCTCAAATGAGCACTTCCCTGAATAAAACATAATGGCATTTTCAGTGGTTCCTGAAAGTGACACTAGATGGCACACTTATCAGTAAGTCTTGGCAAGCATCACATGCATTCATGTTATGTTTAATAAATTCATTGATTAATCAAGTACAATAACAAAGAAAAAAAAACGTTTGTGAGGAATTTGGTAGCTTGGGCAGAAGGATATGAAGAAAATTGAATGAGATATTTTGATGAAAGACACGTTCCATATTATCTTTGATAATACTTTGAATAAAAACAGGCCTATCATAAGCATCACAAAAACCTGACAACACTTCACAAGATAAATTGATTTGAAAATCAAACATTTTTAATATAAACACTGTTAAAATTTGTATGGAATATAACCAAAAGATCTTTTGTGGGTCCCACCTCATGCAGCATGGCAATTGTCAGACTGTTTAAGTCATGAATTTCTTTCACATATTACAAATGTGTACTCAGAAAAATTACAATGAAAGAACAACAAACAAATAAAACTGAACAATAATAAACAAATTAATAAAAATAAAGAGAATAGACAAGCCTGCATTCACAAATTGATAAATTGTCATTTGGAGTGTATGCTGCACAAATATTGGACAAGTAAATTCAGATTCAGTGTGGAAAAATGAATTTCTTTGGGGGACAAATAAATTTTCTCTCCAACCTGTCTTTGGACAAGTGGCCAAAATCCTTAATGTCAAGCCCTGAACACTATCCACAAAAATCCTGGAAATATATGCGGAATTTGTCAATCTTTACATAAACGTACAGGACAGGTTGAAGTGCAGTGTGGCAGTAAAGAAAGCATGTACAAGAAGAATGGAAAGTGATATAAGATGGTTACAACAATGATTGACAACCTAGTCCAGGAAATTGGTGATATTGGATTGGGGAGGGGGTGAATTTCCATCCATGGTTTTATTGGATGGTTGGAAAGTTTTTGGGTTCTTTTATACACGACCCCTTATTAGAAACCATGTGATGAGTAACATGATTGTCCATGTAGTTAGTGACGTATGTTAGCTTTGTGGCTGGGCTCTCACAGTAGTTTTTGGCCAGTCTTTGCAGATACTAGGTACATTCAAGTCTTGTTCCAGTAGTGCTCTGTTGTTGTGTGGTGCAAGCACCAAGACATCAATATGATGCAAATTTACTCCATAAAGAATGATGGAAGAGAAGTAAAGGAAAGATAGCTATGGATGCTTTCAATACCAGCCTATTGTTTTGCAGGGCATTATACATTCAAGCGGACCTTAAGAAAGAGACAGACATGTGGTATAACATTCTACAAAGGGCATCTATGGTAAGCCAGCCCAGTCTTTGTGTAAAGGTCAAAGGTCAGTCTGGCCTGTCCTCCAGAAATCACAGACAGCAGTCTGGGTGGACTGCTGGTTATCATTATCCTCAGTATCAGCACTGACTGTCAGAGAACATAAATTGTGGCAAGATTTGTTGGAAAGAGTCGCTTCAAAATTCCAATTTATTCTACAGTTTGTTTCACGTGCAATTAATTGTACATGACAAGTGTCCAGGGCTCAAACTCGTTGACCACAGTATACACACATGCTGTTAATATACGTATAACAATAATGTTCGTTTGGTGGACATTGGGATCATGTGTTGCATGCAGTATTTGATTTGCAAGAAACATACAATGATCCCAATGACATAAAAACAAACATTATCACCATCATTCATTTGTAATATTTTCAAAGCCAATTTTATTATAAATAAACTGGTCCCATCTCTGCATGTTATTTGGTGCCCACAAAATGGGTGCAAATGTCATTTGCAGCCCGTAAATTTCATTTGCAGCCTGAAACCTCGCCATTTATGCCCTCTGTTATGATGGTAATGTGTATGTAATGCCCTATCAAATACATGTAATGACTAATAATACCCAATCAAGCCCTGCTGTGCACATTGCAATTAGATTTTGTTGTGGTTGAATTGAGGCTTTTATCAGATTTGTCAGTAAAAGTATATGAAAGATGAACGCATGGACGCTAAGTGTGTTAAAGGGTCACTGTTGTCTTGCAGCAAAGTGGACACAACTTGGCTGACCAGCAGCTGACTGCGGACAATATTCCTGTGATAGTGGACAAATGCATCAGCTTTGTGTCAGTCCATGGTAAGTACATACGCAATGCACTGTCAGGCACCGAGTCATGTCCTAGTAAACTGGCTAGTCTCTGAGCTACTGAGGCTGGTGCTGAGATCTGGGTGATCAGCCACATGTGGAGCATGCATCATGTACATCGACAATCTCCTTCCTTCCAAAATTACAGTGAAGTAAACAGTCTATTTCTCCAGCACACTTTGTGGCCAAAGTTTTATGTCGGGATATATTATGTTCTTACTATGCTGGTTGGTCTGTTGAGATCTCCACTCCCATATAAAACTAGTAGGAGTTGCAATTGGATTACTGTATCCAGCCATGTAGATATGACTGTATGCCAACTGGCAGCGCACACCCTTTTTTATTTTTCTTGGACATTCAATCTCAGCAAGAAAAAAAAACTCCTGAGAGTGGAGTAAGGGAGGCAAGCTAGTAATAAGGGGATTAAAATTCAATCAGCCATGTGAAACTGTAAATTTAAATTGAGACACAAAAGAACATAATTGTGCCCTTTATTACCCCTCGGCCTCCAAGGCCGGAGGGGTATTGTTGCCATCTATGCGTCCATCTGTCCATGCCTTGTTAACGCCATATCTCCAAAAATACTTTACAGAGACCAAATTTTTATTATGGGGCTATTGAGGTGCTTCAGGTGCCTATCAAAAAGTAGGCCACATATTTAGGTCACAGTACTACATTAAAGAAAAAAAAGGCGTTAACCCAGTATAAAAAAAAAATATTAAAAGTAGCTTCATCAATTCTTTTTGACGGTTGGTCCTAAGGATGCCGCAGAAGCTTATGGAAAACTAGGTCACTGGGTCATATATTTAGGTCACAGTGCTGCATTGAAGAAAAATATCAGTACCATGATATCTTCAAATCTTAATTTTCTGATTGTAGATGCACGAATTATTTATGAAAGTTGGTCTTAAGGATGCCTCAGACACCTTGTGAAAACTAGGTCACTGGGTCACATGTTTAGGTCACACAGCTGCATTGATGAAAAATAGCCTTGCCATGATATCTCTGCTCATTGCATTTGCACCAAAGCTTTGTCATTAGGTCAAACAGAAGTAACCGTGACCTACCCAAGGGTAGTGTTGTCACCTATGCATCTGTCCATCTGTCCGTCCATCCATCCAGGCCAAGGGTTTTTCAGTCACGGATCGGCTTCTAGTAAATACTTGAAAGGGTGGAGTTGACTGTTGATATATTGAGCTTATTGAGTCAATAAAACTAAGCATCGTGGTTGATATTACAAATACATGCTCCATCTTTATTAGATGGATTCTGATATAAAATGGTGGGTCCCTTGGCTTCCAATCAAGCATTTTACCCATTACTTGCATATTAAATGTTCACTTGTTAAAAGGCAGTGTTTATATAACACAATCTACTCCATGGACCCTATCATAAGTGTTAAAATGAGGGGCACTTAGTAGAACCATGGAATTATTTCTAGCTCCATGGAGGAGTTAACCGTGGAAGCAAGGTTTTTAACTGAGTAAAGTGTGATAATTGTACCTTTGGGATTAGATTAGTGTAGTACAGTGAAAACTCATTATAATGGCACCATCTGTTCCCGAGAAAAGTGTTAGATTACTGAATATGTCAGATAAATGAATCCAATAACAAAGAAAATGAACTTTTCTCATTAAAGTTTGTGTCATTATATGGAATATTTTGGATATCTGGGTGTTGTTATAATGCAGTTTCACTATATTATGATTACTTCACCAACAGGGTTAACCATAGAGGGAATTTACCGAGTGAACGGGCAGCATTCAAAGGTGACCGGTCTACTGGATGCCTTTTCTCATGGTAAGTTGCATTTAGCAGCATGTGGCTGTAGTCTTATACATGTTAGTCAGTGGTCACATCACTAGCTGAATATCTTCAGTACTCCCTCTCTTGAGATACCATCTGTCTTGAAAGACAGAAAACGACTTGAACTTTTCATCTTAGTTATGCCTCTCATGAAAAACTACCTACTTGTCTTAAGAGACCAACATTTTGTTGTTTGTTTGTGGGTGGTCTTTGAAATCAGGTTTTACTGTGCCAGCATGTGGATTGGCTGCACAGCAGAGTAGGTCTAAGAATAACTCAGAGGAACCTGACACAATGTCCAAGGTGCGCAACTTTTTTTCTGTTGACCCTTTTCCTGTAAACCAGGCAAAACTGGCTGTTGGTCAAATGTCGTCTGCTTCTGTGTTTTTGACTAACGCCAACTGTTATCAAAAACAATTTGACTGAGAATTGTAGGTGAGTCCTATCTATATTATAACTTGCCCAAGGCCAAGCAAAGCTGTTGACTCAGTCTTCAGTGCCATATTTTGGACTGAGTCAACAGCTCTCCTTGGCACATTTTAGGCACATTGCACCCAAAGCATGCCAAAGGAAGCTGTTGGCCAGGACTATAATATTTTATGAAACTTTAGGCATGCTGCTACTTGAATGAAAGGTTTTGTTACAAGGAACATGAATCTAGCACCCTCATTAAATTAAGAGCAAGTTGTTATAAGTACAGTGGAATCTCCCTATTAAGACCAGCTAAAGGACTAAAAAGTATGGACTTAGGGGTGGTCTTAAGAGGAATGTTTAATAAAAATGGTGAACCAGAACAAGACTAACTTGGTGGTCTGAATATAGAAATGGTCTCTGCAAAGGTGGTCTTGATAAGAGATTCTTCTGTATGTTGACATTAGTCCTAGTTGGTACCAAAAATATGACAGTTGCCCCTCTTTTAGGACACCACCTCCCATTTTCACTATGCAAAAGCACCTTCTAATGATAATTTACCTCTTTTGGGAGACCACCTGCAGAACCTGACTAGTGAACACCTAAAGTAACCCCCCCCCCCACACACACACACCTATCCACCCAGAAATTTGCCTTTTTAGATCAGTAAAACCCACTTGTTTTGTGCAAGATTGGTAAAATAATTTGTTTATAATACAAAGACAGTAATCAGTAAACTCATGGCTGCAAGGTGGAATGTAGTCCAAATAAAAAGTGCACAGCAATCATGTTTGAATCTAAATTATGGATGGGAATTTGAAGTAGCATTAGTTGTTGGCAGGTGGTGCAAAATTCAAACCCCCTTTGGGAGACCATCTGCTTTATATGACCACTTCTTGGATGACATGGGTGGCGGGTCTCTCAAAGGAGCGACTACTGCAATTCAAGGGAGAAAGGAGTGCTGGTGGTCTGCCAGTTTCCTCATCCAGAATGATGAAGGTATCTGTTTAGTCCAGGATTTCCTGTGTGCCCTCTAGATGCATTGTACCTGGAGGGCACTGAGGAAAGTTGTTGACTTGGCACCCAGAGGTCATCATGCATATGTTGAATATGTAAATGTCCCCTGCCATTATGGTGGCACAAAGCTAGGCACTTGGAGGAGTGCTGTCTTCAACCCGCTCTCCTGTTTTGGTTTTTATTTTTAGACCCATAAAACTATTATATATTCTTGTTGCTTAGTATCTCTAGATTTTATATACACCAAGGAAAATTCTAAAAATAATTTTTTTTTGCAAAAAATAGATATTTTACGAAAGGGTCGGATTTGGAGATTTCACTCAGGAATCTCAAAGAATATAGTACTGAAAAACTAAAAAATGTGCAAAATGAAACTTCGTAGACATGCCCAGCATGTATATGTTGAGTAATATGTCAACCTTGATCTGTCCAAATCCCCCCAGAGCAACTGTAAAAATTGTCATCTGCATTGTTTTCACTTAAATGTCCGTTGGGCTTTATTTGCTTGGACTTACTAAGACTTACTAAAATGGCATGCCAAAGGCAATAGCCTTGTTTTCTACCCAACCCATGCCAAGGAATAAGCCATGAACTCCCTTATTCTGACCAGGAGAGGTTTAATGTATCTCTGTAAACTGCCATGACTAAATTGCAGTCTGAATTTTTATTTGCAGTTTTTCAAAATATTGCACTCTTTAATATATGAAAGAAACCCAAAATGTGCTAGTGAAGTTGTAAAAATAGTTGAAGTGGGCAAGTGCAGCTGAAACAAGTTGATCGATACAACATATGATAGGCCTGGGCACTTCTTGTCATCAGAATTTGAGCAATAAATGGAAGTTGGGACTTTTTTTTTCCGTCGGGGCCAGCTGACCCCATTTATTCTTTATTTGGTGTATTCTTTGTGTTTACAGTTTATCTATAGCTCAACCTCCAGGTGTTGTCTGCTATCCTTTTAACTGACATTTTATTTTTGTGAGAGGACAACTTGTAACTGGTGTTTCCTTTATGCTGTGCAGATGCCCGGTCAGTGCACTTGAAAATTGAACAGTATCAGGTCCATGATGTGTCCACAACGCTCAAGAGATTTCTGAGAAGTCTGTCTAACCCTGTGCTTACAACAGACCTTTATCCAAAGTGGCTAAATACAGCAGGTATGTGGTAGCTTCATGCAGTCGCCTTAAGTATGGTGCGAACTTGGGTTGATCACATGGACAATTCTTGAAAGCGTAGGTGTCTCGCATTACATTGAAGTGGACCACATTGAATATGGATAAAGTCAGGTGTGGTGCAAATTTAAAGTGCTGTTTTCCTGTCCTTAGACATTGCTGTGAAGAGCTTTTCAGACTTTTTCGAGTTTTGTTAGTAAACTTATTATTTTTCAAAGGTTTGACTCAGTGATAAATTTTAATCACAAAATGTGCAAATGAAGTACAAGGAGTTCACGGTATCAGGAGCATCTGATAAGGGTGCTGGATCCAATCGGTCTTTGGATTTGAGGTACATGCAGGTGTTGGAAGGGGCTTTATGGTGGATGTGTACTCCTTATTGTTGCAGCTCTCTCCGACCACAATGCTAAGATGCAGTGGTATAAATACTTACTTGGGGAGCTGCCACGTGTCAACTACTACACACTCAAGAAAATACTTACTCATTTAGCAAGGTAAGTCTGCTGTTTATGTATTAACACACCCAAGTTTATGTGTGAGTGCATGACTATGACGACTGTATCACATAGTTGGAAGATAAGGCTTCTGTATGCTTTGATCATTGCTATCAACATTCAAGGTTAAAATCGTTACAGCATGTATTCAAGGTTGTTAAGTTTAACAAGTTCAAGTTGCAGCACTTTATTGAATGTAGAGTGGTCCCTCACATTAAGTAACAGTCAATAAAGTTCACTGTTAACCCCCCATGTTAGATTTGCACACTCACTCACATGTACGTATGTATATACATACATACATACATACATACATACATACATACATACATACATACATACATACATACATACATACATACATACATACATACATACATACATATGCCCTCACAAGTGCAAACTTGTGCTGGAACAGTTGTAAAAGTTGGCAGAAATGTCAGTTTTTCAGCCTTAGGTAACTTATTTTGTTTTCCCTATTGCAGCGTGACATCATATTCCAATGAGAACAAGATGACACAGTCTAACCTCACCATGGTTTTTGGTCCCATTCTGATGATGGTGGACAAGGTGAGGTGTCTGCTGTGTTTTAGTACTTCTGTACAGAATACCGGCACATTAGAGTCAAGTTTGCTTTACTTTTGCATATTGTGTGTCTCTGATTTTAACAAGGGTATGGAATATAGATGAACTTACAATTATATGATTTTGAAATTTGAATAAACTTGAGAAGAGTTATAGGCACATGTATATAGGGATTTGACATTTGATATACTTGCCAATGACTTTAATGTTTATTCAACAGTTTGTTCTCAAACTGGAAATAATAATCGTATTTGAAATCTTTAGATCATTTCCTTCCCAGAAATATAAATTTTGTGTGTTTGCGTAAATACTTTTTAGTGTATGAACTGAAGTGCCTGTAGTGTCTGACCTGCCATTAAGAGGCCCGTGGAATGAGCATAAAAGCTTACATCTTCAAGAAGTAAAAGGCCATAAAAGTCACAACCAGAAAAATTTCCAGTTCTGCTGACTTACTGATAATCATAAATATTTGGGGGTCAGCTTTCTTTTGCAGTGGGCTGTCTGTTGACCAGTTGTACTAAGCTATGCTTATTATATGTTTATGTGACAGGATGCCACCAGGGAGGGAGGGTTTGCCACAACTGGCCAGGAGATGGCTGTGGTTACAGACCTGCTAGAGAACCACCGGTGGCTCTTTGAGGTACGTCCCAGCCACAAAACTGGCTCTCTATATTTCTTATAGTCCACAAAACATGTTTGTGCCAAGTGTATGAAAATACTCAGTTTGACACAATATCAACTCTTTCAGTGCCACATTTTTGGCTGTTTAAACAGCTTTCGTTGGTGCATTTTGGGCATATTGTGCCCAAAGTGCTGAGGAAAGCTGTTGACTTGGACCATTATATTCTATGGGACTATAGGCATGCTGGTACTTGAAGGAACAAGCCTTTTTGCACAGAATACTAGTATAGTATCCCTTTGATAATGCAGAGAAAATCATCTTAAGCACTGACGTTAGTCCCAGTTGGCAGTGAAAGAGTTAAAAAAACACACATGCATGCATGCATACATACATACATACATACATACATACATACATACATACAAACATACATACATACATACATACATACATACATAATTATGCACAAACACTTGCATACACAAAATCAATAAGGGATGGCCCAGGTTTCACTGTTGTACTAATGTTATGTACCAGGGGCTTCTGACGTTATTCTGTTTTAGTGTTATGTGATAAGCTGTGTGCACATGAACCATCATTATCATGTTATGCATAATTAACGACCGGTCTGGGTGCATGGTTGGCAGAGCTGCAACACACTCGCCTTTCACCTCTGTGGTCTGGGTTTGATTCACTGCCGGGGAAGCAAGTGGAAAGAGTCCCTACCACTCTTGACTGTGCATGGTGGCTTTCTCAGAGTCCTTCAGTTTCCTCCACCACACAAATAATTAGGAAAGTGTATGTCAACAGCTGTGCTGTGAAGAGTGATTAATCTGGGCTTGGCCTGTTTTGCAATCCATATTAAAGATATGGGTCTATACTACAACCCGTCTGCTTTGGATAAAAGTCATTAGATGCCTCTAAAACACTGTTTAACCCATTCCCACATCAAAAGTATTTGCTAAGGTATAAAGTGACCAAAAGTTCTAGGATGTAAATTGTTATCTGTTTTAATGTTTTAACTCCAAATTTGTGCTAATGAAAAACATTTTTGCTGAGGATTGTAGATAAAGCCAGTTAAAATGACATGCCCCAGGTCAATAACATTTCTCAGTGCAAGTGACACAATGCACCCAATTTGCTCTAAGGAAAGCTGTTTACTCAGTTTTTTCTGGGCAGGAAAGGATTACATATAAGTACCTACGGTAATGACAAAGGATACAATCTTTATTCTATGTATTTAGTGACTAATAATGCAAAATGTTTCTCATAAGACATGTATTCTATCGACTGTCCCTCATGCATATTTTTTGTTCAGTTGACTTGTTACTCACTTGGGTTGAGCTTCCATCATTTGTCACCCATTGTCCATCATTCATCTGCCCACAATTCACAATTTTCATCTTCTGCAAAACTGTTAACCAGATGTTATTGAAACTTGGTAGCAATGTACCTTGGGCTGGTCTTGACTTTATTCTCTTGGTCACAAGATCATTTTCATTAAGTTTAACTGATTGGTTGGTAACGTGAAACCTATTTGAGCTACAGGTTTGACCACTGAGCATGTGGTTTGATATTTGTGAATGGCAATCTTCATAAAAAGTGACTGACCTAATTTTGTACATCAGGGTTCCACTTCATTTTGTGGGTGCAGGGTCAGCTGAGTTCAGGACTGTCTCAGTCCTATTGTTGTACAGAAGGGTATAGCTGAACATGGCAGACTATAGTTTACCCTTTCAGTGATAATTGCAGACAGCCAGCAGCTTTCCTTGATGTAGTTTGGATATACATATAGCATACCAATGAAAGCTTTTGACTTTGACTTTTTTTTTTTGTCACTGGAAACAATGTCATGCTGGTGCTTATAAATGAAATGTTTTTTCACATGGAATCCGCATCTGAAATCATTATGTTAGTTCATAGGGGCACAACTGTTGTTATGATTGGCACTGAAAGAGTTAAATCACTGACTGTGCACAGGTCAAGGAGCACGAGTTGGAGCATGAGCGCAAGTGTTTTGAGGCCGTGGAGAAGATCAAGCAGGCACAGCAGCAAACACAGGTAGGTACCAGCAGCTTCTGTTTGGCTACCTTTTATCTGACAATGGAAGTATGGCTTTTTGTGCAGCAAATTGAAAGTGATTCCAATTTACATTTGCCTGTCATTCTGTTAGTAGCCCCAGTGCGGGATAAGGGAAATGCGTACATGTAGAAAGTACAAGACAGCAAAGTGATATTTGAAATATTCCATTTTGTGTCTGAAATAAGTTGGTTTGAATATGTATATTTAAATTGAAAGTCAGTAAGTCTGTGGATATGTTTTTGTGGTATTTATCAGATGAATGTGTAAAATAACAGTGGGGAACATCTGCAGAAGCAGACAAATGTGCAGACAGTTTGGCTGGACATGATGCTGGGTATAACTGGGATAGGTGGAGACACCATCACTGTACAACCCCGCCCACCACGCAGGGGTGCCCACGGTTCAGAACCCAGGTGTATCACAGGTCACTGTCAACCTATGAGGGGTACAATCACACAGAGTAGGCATTGTGAACCCTGGCCATGTGCCTTTGATGCAGTGATGAGGTTTTAATTACAACTATACAAGACATAACTGTATATCATATACACCAACATAGAGGGGTATATTTGAATGTAGTGTACATAGCTGGGTATTTCTGTATATGGTGCACACAGAGGGTATTTCAGCATGGTAGGGTGTTTGTGTATATGCTGTGCATATCAGAGTATTGTATGTGGTGTACATAGGGTATTTCTGTTTCAGCCATCAGGAGGGGACATGCTCATAGGAATACACATAAATGACAATACTGGGGATGTTGTCACATTAAAGGTATGTCTATGTGTGGTATACAGCATGGACAAGTGGCAGAGTAAGCAATACCATTAGCATGACTTGCTGTTGAACTCACTGAGTTCACAAGCAGGGTTACGATTATAAGTTCTTTTCTTGTCAATAACATGTCCATGTCATGCAGACCTGAGATGCATCAAGAACATTCTTGTGAGATGTCCACTTTTCCAGGCTGACAGACCATACAGACTAGTACTCCTATGAATGTGTAGACAATATTATAACCAGAAGATTCTAAATCTGTAAAGAGTGGGGTCTTTTTTAGTAACAGTAATTATGCGAGGAAAAATTTGAATTGTAACTAGTTTACGAGTACTGGAGCTAATAAAGAATACACGAAGTTACCAATATGATGTGACCTGAAGAGTGTCACACAAGTACAGAGATACAGTTTAGAAAACCACGTTTGAAACCAGTTGATCCCTGTATTACAATAAAGGGTAATAGAGTGAAACCTCATTATAACAACACTCACATATCCGACATATTCATTATAATGACACAAGTTTTGAATGGCAAAAGTTCATTTTATTTTTTATTTGAATCATTTATCTGACATATTCAGTTATCTGACACATTTCTAACGGAACCAATGGTGTCATTATAATGAGTTTTCACTGTATGTGAGGTGTGATTGGTTCTACATGTGGACATATCAGCTGCACCTTGAATTCCTTCTCAACCCTGTTCCAAAAAAAAGTGAAAGTAATTTTGACTGAAAGTTTGTACTGGGATATGAAAAGACATTGATGCAGATGTTTTATGAGACTAAGGCCACCTGTTGCTATCATTTGTCAGACTTTGTTGCCACCCAGTTGACAAGGCTGCAGTTTTGTTGTGATCAGGCTTTTGAAATGGCATATTACCGTAAATTATGGTTCTCTTTAAGCTTTCATGCTTGCTAGGGAAAAGGCTTTACTTGTCAATTTATAGCAAGAAAAATTGGCCATTAACAAATCACAGCTTTTGATGCTACCATCTTTTAAAAGTACGCCAGTGAGAAAGAATGTGCGTATACTTTGCAGATCCCTGCCAATATGACAGCAAAGGAGGTGCTGAGCTATGTGATAGACAAGGCCAAGATGGACCCTAATAGGAACTGGGGACTGTTTGAAGTCATCCTCCAAGGAGACCTAGGTAAACTGCACACTTAGTATAGAAAAGCTGTTCATCATCCAGACTATTATTCTTAAATCAGTGTTGATGTGACCAGATTTTGTGTGATCAGCTGGTGATCTCAGCTCTGAGCTGTAGAAGCCTCATTTTAATGATATAGCTATTATGCCAATGAAATGTTTATTTGTATTAATCACTAGATGAACCCAATGATTGAATAATTATCAGGAACATGTAATGGACAATTGTAAGAAGTGACATAATGGGAGTGTAAGCTGCATCCAAATTGATGTGGGAAAATCAGACCACAATCAAGAACAAAAGTTCGAACACACTGATTGTTAAACCGGTGTGGTATTTTGGTCCACTGTGGACCCTACTGTCATTCTAATAGGACACGGGTGGGTGTACATACAAATGTCTAGTTGGCAACTCCCATGCAGAGTCCCCCATGTAAATTTCCACACCTTCAACTGCGAGCTGAATTGATTAATTTTTAAAAATCTTGCCTTGTGTGGGACAAAAGGTACCATTCATTTGAGCGTGTACTGAGAGTGGTTTTCGTTGTGGTTTCAGAGCGTCCCATCCATGTGACGGAGCGAGTGTTACAGGTGATACTCCGCTGGAGCAGCTGGCCTGTGGAGTTCTGCAAGGACAGCTACATCTGTGTCAAGCATAACTACGTGTACGAGCAGGTGGAGCTGGTGGTGAGTCATGCAGTCTATGGACCAGCGACATGTTTTGATGGTCCTAGGGAGTCACAGTAGTTCAGTCACTGTAAAACGAGCAAAACAGAAAATATATGAACCTTTTAATAGGAGATATGCATATTAAGTTCCCGCCCAAACTGCATACCTGATTAACTAGTTTCGCTTGGTGAGATATGGCGAGGTACGGGTCGGTTTCTGTGGGGACAAAGCGGGATATTACTAATATATTGGAAATACAGAATACTTATTAAAGGCGTATGGAAATTTTTCTTATATATGGCTCGAGAAGTACTAGAAGAATAGCAGTTTGGCATTTGTGGATTTAAATTTCTTTAAAAAATGATAATTTTGCGAGAAATGAGCATATGGCCTGTCTGTGACAGTGCTGCGACCCGCACTTACCCGGTGATCACCAGGCGTCAAATTTGTGCTTTGTGGCGGGAAATTAATATGCAAACTGCGTATTGTGTCTAGATTCAGTATAGGGAAATGGTTATCAGATGTGATCAAATACAGACATGCTTTGTGATAAGCATTAGCATGGAGTCTCTGATGTGTAAGTTACCTGTACCATGATACTAGTGTGTAAGACTTATACCAGTCAAGGCCAGAACCTTCAGATTAGTATCATTTGTACTGTTAGGTAGACTCACTCCATTTTAAATCAATATATGTATATGACGGTAAAAAGTAATAAAATCACACACTTATGGGAAGTCACTGAGCAACATTTGCAGCATGTTCATTTGTCATGTGGCCATGGCAAAATGGTTGATTCAGCCTCTACATTACATTGGTGTAACACAGTACTGGCTAAGTTATAAGGTACTAGGAAATCATATTTGAAATTTAAAGAAGCTGAAATTATGACAATCAAGAGTAGGCCACAGGTACATAAATGTGTAATGATTGTTTTAGTTGGACCCACACAGTTACATTAACCCTGTCAGTGCCAGGTCCAGGCTGAGTCCAAACCTTTCCATTGCATACCTAGTATATCATGCCCTAAGCCTGCAGAGGAAAGCTGTTGACCTGAACAATTCTTTTCTCTTTTCCTCTGGAAATACTGGAATGCTGGTACTTGAAAGAAAGGTCATTATATATGTGGGTACAATTTTCAGTGTGAGTAGCACAGGAAGAGGTGCTAGCCTCTCGGGTGAGTAGCACTGGAAGAGGTGCTAACCTCTCAGTGTGAGTAGCACTGGAAGAGGTGCTAACGTCTCAGTGTGAGTAGCGCTGGAAGGGTGCTAACCTCTCAGTGTGAGTCACGCTGGAAGAGGTGCTAACCTCTCAGTGTGAGTAGCACTGGAAGAGGTGCTAACCTGTCAGTGTGAATAGCACTGGAAGAGATGTTAACCTCTCAGTGTGAATAACACTGGAAGAGGTGCTAACATATCAATATGAGTATATAGCACTGGAAGAGATGCTAACCTGAATAATGTGTGATTGTTATGTTTCAGTTTGATCCACACCTGTCCTTGTTCAGTGAACTCAAGTACAGTGAGAAGAAAGTCTTCAAGAAGTTCTGCTTTGAGTTTAGTCAACTAAAACTGAGTTACCAGAAGGATACTCGGGTGAGTGCTCTCAAAAATAGCCCTGGTTTATTGTATGCCCAGGGGTTGCCATTGCATTCTTTCATACATGTAACAGTACAGTGAAACAAGAACCACCTGAATTGTCTTAGTAAGTAAAACAGAAAAGTGGCTTGAGTTGCATAATGGTTTTTGATGTCACAGTTAATGGTCTAATAAGTGGTACATACACTTAACCTTGTTTTACACAGAGATACATTGATACCTTGAATTTTTAGTGGAAAAAATATCCATTTTCAAAGCATGTATGTGAACTTGAGGTGACAAAGTAACGTGGCAATGTGTTAATATCTGTGCTCAGGTGGAAGTGAATATATGTGATCAGCTTGTAATAAATGAGAAGGAAGGTGAGGTTAGACATGCAGAACATAAACACATACAAGAAGATTTGATGGGTTTGCCATGCAGTCTATAGTGTATCTGGGTGGAATATGTACTTTAATAGGATGGTCTGTTTTAGGGCAGTGGGAAATATAATTTTGGAGTGAAAACAAGGGAAGCACGTTAAGACCAGGGACCATAGAAAATACTAGTTACACTGTAATACTGTGTACCTTGTCCACTTTACTGCTTTACAGCTTCATCTCTTGTCCATCCACAGTTATATTTTCTACCTCTTTAGCAAAACCCTTGGCAGGATTCTGTCAGCAGGGCCAGTGGCCATACATAAACATGTAGTGTCTGTATTCTGCATGTCTGTTGCAGGCCAATAATCCTATCGCATCATGGCGGGTTGAAGACCTCACAGTCTACCTGGGAGTGGAGCAGAGACGCAGTCCACCGACAAAGTAAGCATGAAAGTTCAAACAGAGCTTGTTGAGGTGCAGTATGTGTGTGGACTTGCACATGGTTGTACTGTAAATTGCTTTATTTTCGCGTGTATAAATTTTCATGGTTTTTGTATTTTTCACATTTCACTGTACTTTTAATTTCACTGTTTTGGACATAATTCCCACTTAAACATTGTTAAAATACTATTTCACTGTGTTTTTATTTTCACGGTTTTGTGCCTTTAGCGAAATAAGCGAAAATAAGAATACAGCAAAATTAAAGCAATTTACAGTAATTGAAACATGAAGAGTAAGTTGTGGTGTATATTTGGGATAAAATGTGCTGGTTGTTGAAACTGGTACATTGCATTGCCTGAAGATGGTGACGGGGATGACCATGCTGTGCTGTGATAATACAGTCAATAATTATACATGCTCATGTATTATTGAAATAATAAAAAGTATATTTGACCACAATCATAAAATAAGTAAACAACATTTATTTGATTGGCCTTGGGATGCATCCCAGATGGTAGAATCTGGCCCATCCATGACACTTTCACTAAGGGACTATTCAGTATTTTCGCAAGTACATGTATACACAGAATATTTAGTATGGAGGGGGTGCAGGACCTATGCACTGTTTTCAAAAAATGTAAAAATGCTGATTAATATTTGGGTGCAAAATCAACCTTGTAGATGCACATAATAGTAGTGCAAGGCAGGCAAAAGTGTGCTCAGAGTGTGCCAGTGAAAAGGTAGACAATTAGGCATGATTCCTGGCAAAATGTGTGTAAACTGTGCATAGTGTAATTACTTACACCGCGGCTTGACTGGTACACTTGGAGTCTGTGATCAATGTACTGCTGCCATTTACAATTTAAAGGAGGGCACTCATTACGTTGTATTTTAAGTGTTTTGGGGACTTCATGTCAGGCACTTACCACATGTAAAATGGTTTAGTTATATTTTATTCCATATTTCTAAAATCTGCATTTTAATGTTGCTGAAATCAGCTTTACCTGTCAAATTACCAGAAGCGGCAAACCTATGGAAGATCAAAGGCGATTTCGCGGATCACGGGAGTCCTACTTCTGCACCTAGTTTTTTTTACTTGATGAGAATAAACTCCTAGTTTCAAATTGAAGTGGTCGGAAATGTAACGAAAACTAATAATATATGTCAATGTATATGCAGCAGTTGTTTAAAACTGTTTTTAATAATTCGTTTTAGCGAGAAAAAAGCAACGTTTACGAGTCACGATATGTCATGTCTTTCCTCGCGCGATCTTGGACATATTTAAAGCCAAACTTGGAAACAGCGGTATTCTGCAGCCTTCTACACTTCCGTGCGGTAGAGAGTTCCAAGTTTTTCATTGACTGCGAACAGACGAAAATGCCAAGGTGTGATTCGTGCGGTGGCACAGCCACCGAATATCCAGAAAGATATTTTCATTCTTGGCCAAAAGACACATCATTAGCAGATAAATGGAATGCTATTATGAAAATCCCAGAAGAAGTATTGGCAGCATACAAAAGCACGAAGTTGTGTTCAGGGCACTTCAAGCTGCGTGACGAATTCTGATCGTTTGATAACTCCCGGAGCTCATATTATCGCTCACGTTACACGGTCACGATTTACGACCGATTATCATGAACGGATTAAATACATTGATAAATAATAATTGATTTGATTGAAACACATAACATATGCATATTCTTTATGTCGATAACGACCTCGGAAACAATTTTCATAATTTGAAGTGGCTTTGTGTTGAACAATGATCATGGTGCGCTTGGCTTCGTTATCAAGCGATGGCTATGATTGGCCAGTTGTATAGTCGCTTCTAATTGGTCTGACATCTCGACTGGCTTCGCGTAATGGTGAACTGCTGGTAATGTGGGGGTTTTAATATTTGGCAATAAACATCGGAAATTTGTGAAAATTAATAAAATAAACATCAGATATGAAATCCTGATGAAAAATCCTTTCCAATGATGTAGAATACAACGTAAGGAGTGCCTTCCTTTAACTATATATGCTGTTGTTCCAGTGAATGATTTGTTGGTGTGCTAGTAATAATAATAATAATAATAATAATAATAATAATAATAATAATAATAATAATAATAATAATGATAATTATAATAATAATAATAATAATAATGTTGTTATTAGTAGTAGTACTAGTATTCCAGTAAATCATTTCATATTGATATGCTGTTACTTCACTGCACTGGATGTATCATTTTCACTGTTCTGGTTACTACATTGTACCACATGTATCATTTTCATTTTGCTGGTTACTACATTGTACCACATGTATAATTTTCATTGTGCTGGTTACTACATTGTACCACATGTATAATTTTCATTGTGCTGGTTACTACATTGTACCACATGTATCATTTTCGTTATTGTGCTTTTACTTTTGCACCCAGTGTGTCATTTGTCATTGTTGTGCTGTTACCATGTTTCAGGTGGGGATTCACTTTCATTTCCAGTGATGACAAAGTCACAAAGTAAGTAAAGGATTCACTTAAGGATATACTTCTACTGATCAGAGGTGTCCACAAAATAGGCCAATGAAAAATTTAAAAAAAGTTTAAGCCAGTTCAAACTGAAAAATTAGGAAAGTTGTACGTTCGCTTTGCGCATTTGCTGTATAAGCATAAGACAAATGACACAAATGACCATGACGGAACACGATTCCCCACTTTATCTACTTTTCAAAAACATAAACTTTGTTGGACTTATTTTTAGGTTAGTGTGTTTTATGGCCTATTTTGTGGACACCTGCTAAGCAGAAGCATATCTTTAAAATGTTTAAGCGATAAATCCTAACAGCTTATTAATTATTGTTGTCTGCAATGTCTTTTAGGATACACAGCTTGATCAAACTGTGTCCACTTGGCTCGGTGATAAGAATTGCATTGTGATAATTTCAATTTGGCATAATTTTTTTACCCATGACAGATAACATTGTACATGTACTACCCAAATGTGGGGAAATGTTAAGCATTACAAAATTTTTCCTTTGGGTTTAAGTTTACATTAATCGCGTGTCATTAAGTAAATGGTACATCAGGTGTTTCAAAGTGAGCTTATGGCCAGCCAAAGTTTTCCTGATAAATGCAACATTAAGAATTTTTAGCCCATTCTGTGCTAAGCTCTTGACCTAAACTTTTTTTTCTATCTCGGCAGCTATAAGCATAAAAGTTATTTTTATAAGAAATTCAAATTTGGAATCACCATAATGATGCAGATAGGCAAGAATTTCTTTTCTTTTTCTTTTTTTTGTAATTTGCACTGGAAGAGTTAAATTTCTATATATAAGAGAAGAGTGACTTATGTTCACTTGTTTTTACAGGAGCAAGGATTCTCCACACTTTGGTCGCAGTGTATGTTGTAATAGCAATGAGGAGCGGTACCGCTGGATAGCTGGCATGTTGAATGCACAGGTATGTGTGGGTGACAACGCCCAATGTTTGTCATTTAAACTTGTACAGAGTTTGAACTCGTCAAACATTTCATCCTTCTAATTACCAATGTAAACTTGCGGCAGCTGCAGCATGACTTGCCAGACAGTGCCAGAACCACTGAATTAAGAAGACTATAGGCATGTTGGTACTTGAATGAAAGCTCTTTTCGTGAAGAATTTAAATTTGCAATTGTCATCTTTAATCCAGGTAAATATACAGAAAAATCAGGGACTGGTATGGAATGAGTTAAGGAGGGAATACTTTATCCTGTTTTTGGATGAGCTCCTGAACACTAAAACTTGATCACAGTTCTGATATAGGAATGACATTGCTTTGATTAGTAGATGACTTTATTACATATTGACAAATGTTTTGGTTGCTCTAATGAAACATACATGGTTCTGTATATATTAAGGTTTTCCATATACTGTAAACGACTATGAATGTTCACTTTTGAACAATGGAATCCTATAAAAAGCACTTTGAGTGACATATATTCAGTGCCTATTGATACTGTTTCTGTAGCATCCAAATGGCTTGACTACTTCACCTCCTGGACCAGCCGGTGCCACCAGTGACCTGGACAGACCCGTCCCTACGGTAAGAACCACCTTTCTTCACTTCTTAGTTCACATTGGAAAAATATTGGTGACTCGGTGCTTAAAGCTTTAGATTTGGAGGCCATATACATGTATTCAAAATGTGAAGCAATCCCCTTTGCTGAAACAAAACACACTCTTGGACTTTTTTTTTTTTTTTTTTGTATAATTTGCAGTGGGGCTAACTTCATATGAATGTTAAAGTTGCTGTGTATTTTTAGGTCATTGACTGGATTTGGGTTTGTGGTAGATCTATCTCAAGTCCCAGTAGTGTAAGGATACAGTTCTCTCTCAAGTCATAGTAGTGTAACGATATAATTCTATCTCAAGTCCCAGTAGTGTAAGGAGTAGTTCTCTCTCAAGTCCAGGCAGTGTAAAGATATTATAATAGTTCTATCTCATATCCTTGTAGTGTTAAGATTTAGTTCTATCTCAATTTCCAGCAGTGTAAGGATGTAGCTCTATCTTAAGTCCTAGCAGTGGAAAGATACAGTTTTATCTGAAGTGCTAGCAGTTTAAGCATAAAGTTCTGTCCCAAATCCTAGTAATGTAAACGTATACTTCTCTGTCAAGTCCTAGTAGTGAAAAGATATAGTTCTATCTCAAGTCAAAGTTGTGCAAGAGGAATTCATGTGGCATCACCCTGTTTCCCAATTGTATTTTTTTTAAATGAAAATATGTTTAAACCAAGTTGTTAAAGGATACATAATTCTGCACAGTCTGACTGTGCCACATGTCTGTAAGTTCAGTGGGGTTACAAGTATGCCAGGACCAGCTCCCTACAGCTAGACACCTGCTGGAGCCACTTTCTTGACTTGGACGGAACAACTTCGGGCAGGTTTAATAAACCTGCCCAAAGTTGTCCCGTCCAAGTCAAGCTGGGTGGTTGACATGGTCACAAAATACTGGTACACGGGGCATATCATTGTGGGACAGTGGTAGATAACAGTTACGGCACAAGTTGCTGGATTTTTTTATTTTCACGAGGCTTGCCAAGTGAAAACCAAGAAACCGATTATAGCAAGTGCCACAAGTATTGCCTAAGGATGCCAAATAATGAAGTATTGTATTTTTCATATACATGTACCTTTCTTTGGGAGAATTGGCATTGTTTCCACATTGTTGTAAGTTAGCAATGCCAAACAGTGAATCAGATGTTTTATTGGTCATGTGCCTCTCTCATTAGAAAAGATTTGCATATTGCTAAGTTTTTGTAAATGAATGATTACTGTACATCTGTTATGCTTATTAGTTCACCAAAATTATGATGACTTTTTAGCTTATTGGGCCTGCCCCATGGGAGGTCTCTCAAAGGAGGGACTGTTGTGTGTGTGTGTGTGTGTGTGTGTGTGTGTGTGTGTGTGTGTGTGTTTATTTATGCTGATCAGTGGTACCTCAATAAACAGAGTATATATGAGAACATTATTATATTGCACTGAAAAGTTTGGAATGGTAATGGCATGCAACATGGACATCCATTATGGTGACTTCATACATGTCAAGTCAAGGATTGTATCAGCACTTTTATTCCTTATTGTAAGATGGGTATTCATGGTATGAGAGGCACTTTATGTCTGGCTTATAAGTGGATGGACTCCTGCAGGGTGATCTAGGTGAAAGAATGGATGCTTACTATATGATCTGCATGTAAATAAGAGAAGAGACACTTACTGTGTGGGGGTGAATAAGAGACTGAACACTTATTGTTATATCTAAGCAAAACAATGGACACTTACTGTGTGACCTTAATAAGACAATGAATGCTTACTGTGTGATCTAAATTGGACAACAGACACTTATAATTTGATCAAAATAAGAGAATGGACACTTACTGTGTGGGCTAAATAAGAGACTGAACACTTATTGCAAGATCTATACAGGACAGTGGACACTTGCTGTGTGATTCTAATAAGACTGCAGACCCTTAACTAAATAACTGTATGATCTAAACAATACAATGGACACTCAATGCTTGATCTAGATAAGGCTGGACATTTACTGTTTGATCCAAATAAGAAAATGGGCACTTATTTTGTGATCTTATGAGACCATAGATATTTATTTTGGTATGATCTAGATAAGATGATGGACACTTTATGTGTGATCTAAAAAATGCAACGAACACTCATGTGATCTGGTGATCTTAATAAGAGTGGATATTTGTTGTGTGATCAATGTAAGAGGGTGGACACTTACTTGTATTGTGTGATTGATGCAAGAAAATGGTCTTTCTGGGATGTTGCTCACAAGAAAATGGAGAATTTATTTTACAAGTAAGAGGCTGGGTACTCTAGTGAAGATGCATGTTCCATGCAAGAGAGGATCAGCGCACAGTGTGTGAGGATGGGGACACACTGGCAGTGCCAATCACACCAAACATTACCCACACCTGAATTATTATTCCTATTCCTAGGAAAAACAACTTTCATTCAATTAGCAGCACACATATATTCCCAGTGGAAAAAAAAAGATCTGCTGATATCGACAGCTTTCCTTGGTGCTTTTGGGCACAATGCCAGAGCATGTCAAGGAAAGTTGTTGACTTAGTTGACAATTTAGCACTGAGAGAGTGCAGCGATGTCTAAAGGAGTGGGCTGGATGCAGAGAATACAATGCTGGTCTACATGTGTTCCGTGTGACAGGGTGGGCACCCACTGACTGTTTAACAGGAGTAGCAGTGCATGCCTTTCATGTGATGGATTTGTAGGTGCTTTGAATTTAAAGTTAACTGTTGAAATTGTTAAAGGTAAGAGATCATGAGGTAAATATTTGAGTAAATAGATGGTTCTAAAATTTGTTTCCTTTTCAGATCTTGCACTTGTGTCACAATTTGTGTCAAAATGCTATCAGAGATCCTTGAATTTTGGAAATTTTACCCAGAAAAGTGCTTGGAAAGCCTTTGAATTTCAAAGCAGGTGTTACTAAAAGTGTTGGATTCATATTCAGTATCTTTATGTATTATCACATAGTCTGTGGGCATACGAGAAAATATAAACAAATACCGACAGCTTACATGCACTTGCACAAAGTATAATGGGAAAAATGATCCAAGTCCATCAAAATGAAGGGTTAGTCCTGCTCAGCAAGATTGTAACAAAGGTATACACAACTTGTACATATTTCACTGGTCACTTTAATATGTACAGCGACTTCTCTGGTGACATTTATACTTTCTTCTCATACAGCCTTCCGTGAAAAATGGCAGAAAAGTATATAAGGTAGGCTTGACAGCAGCATGTGTTTCTACAGACTCGGGGCAGATTGTAGGTGATTTGAAACTTGGAGGAGTAGGCTGAATATATTTAAGCTTGAGTGTGAACAAACAATTTCGATCCCATGCCTGGATTTTGTTGTTGTTCAACAATTATGGTGGGTATTGAGTAGTGCTCACATTGTGTCGGGTACTCAGAGTATGCCGTGTAAGCAGCACTGAGCAGGGTATTTACCAGCAAGGCGTTCCAGCCTGCATGCCGTAGTTTAATACGAGAAACCTGGTCTGTTTGATGAAGACACAAAACCTTGCTTGTCGCAGGGCATGACCTGAGTACATTGGAGTACAATAGCAAGCACTTACAGATCCACCTACACAACCATTGTAATTATTTTATGGCAAAATATAGGCATGGGGTAAAATAAAAAAAAAAACTTCCACTCCATGCTCAAGTTTTTCAACCTATGCCACCATGGGGAAGGTTAGGTAAAGGAACAACTTTCTGTTACAGCTGCATGTTCATGCATGTTATGTACATATCCAGTCTTCTTTTGACAGCTGTACCACAGTGTGGAACATCTGGTCACCTCCGCATGTTGTGCAATGTTCAGTGGGGTAACCATGGCAACAAATAAAATCCCATGTTTCTGGCATGGGTTGTTGCCAGTATGGAGTTTTGGTTGTTGTGGGTAACCACAGCAACATGGAGGGACCAGGTGACGGGTCTGCATCTTGTGCATGTGGTATTCTTGTTTTCCTTTCAGGATGCACTGTGAAATATGACTACTTCTGGTAGGACTACACCTTTAAATATCGGATCATGTTTACATGTATTACGTCCATGTTCACGATAGTTCTGTTATGGTGGTGTGTACACCTTTGTGTGCCTGTCCATGTGTGCTTTCATGAATCCATTTTAATTGCTTTTAGTCTGATTAATGGTGGTATTATAGCTTACAGCTTTGCCTGGCAGTGTATGTTACTTTCTTACAGTCCTACCATCATAATGTGGCTTCATGTCCTTCTCATGGTATTTTACTTCAGCTTTTCTGTCCAGTAACTTCAAACATGTTGCAAGCTTACAAGAGATCCTTTGAGTGCAGTCCATCATTTTGTTGCTGTTTGATATGTTCCTAAATGTAGATAAGTTTGGTATTACACAACAGGCTAACCAATCATAATGCAACATTTACCTGGTAAAGTTTAACACATTCCCCTTGAATTAAGACTGAGTCAACAGCTTTCCTTGGTATGGGTCGGGCAGTTAGTGCCCAACCCATACCAAGAAAAGCTGCTGACCTGGGGCATGTGATCTTGATCGGTTTCATCTACAATTCTCAGTCAAACTGTTTTTCATTACTGTTGAAATAAGCTGAAAACACTGAAGCAGACATTTGACCAGAAGCCAGTTTTGGCTGGTTTAAGGGGAAAGGGTTTAATGTTGTACAAGTAGTAGGTATTTTATGATTTTACGGGGCGTAAGACTTAACTAAACAGCAAGGGTGGTTAAAAGTCCCATCTTGCCTATTGCTCGAGGTCCTTGGCTGAAAGTAATGGAGAATCTTGGGATATTCTGCCAACACAACTTTTTTATGATTAGGTCTGTCAAAATGTACCTGTAACAGAGCAAATAAAACTTTCATCATTTGATTGATTAAATTGTCACTAAACTTATCTGTAACAAAGTGCAAAAATTTCATAGCAGCGGTGCCAATGACTGGTGGTGGTCCAGAGAGGCCTATGTGTACTTGACGTGAGACAATGTTATACAGGGTCTAGGCAGGGCATTATGCTTGTTATATGTGACAAGCAAACCTGCTTTTGGAAATTGCCATAGGAAATAAGGAGGAGGTGCTTGATCATTGTAAATTGTCAGCATGTGGTACAATCATACAAATCACGATTCAGCAGTATTATTCAAAGTTCTATAAACTGCACTTGATGGCAGTTCTGTTCAAGGTGGTTTCCATGACAGTGGCATTCCTCACCCATTACATGTATTTGATTTTTATATTATATACATAACGTATATATTATGATGAAATAAAAGTACTCTGAGTTTGAGTCTTTTCAAGGGCTTGTTTGGGATAAATTTTTAATATGTATCACGTGACTTTTGTGCAATATTGACAAGGTAACAGAACAAATTAGTTAGGAGACCCCTATAGTGATTGCAGGTTCCGTCCATCCAGATCATTTGGGCATAATAATTTGAGAAGTTTTTTTAGCTTGGGCTTTTATATTGCACAGGATTTTTTCTGTATAAGGGCTATATTAAGTTTTAAGATGGGTGACCTTGACCCAATTCTCAAGGTCACGGAGCCACATTAGTGAATTTGGTGTCCACATAACTTGAAAAGTTTTTGAGCTAAGGCTTGTATATTGCACAAAATTATAGTCCCCTGTAAGGGCTAGGTCAAGTTCAAAGATGGGTGACCTGAACCCAATTCCCAAAGTCATAGAGCCACTTTAGTGAATTTGGTTTTGGCATGATAACTTGAGAAGTTTTCAAGCTATAGGGATGTCATATTTCACGTCATCATAGCTTTCTATCAGGCCAAGGTGAAATTCAAACATGAGCGACTTTGACCCACTTTCCAATGTCACAGCCACTTTTGTGAAATTCATTGTCCCACATAATAATTTATAAATTATTCACTCATGGGTTTTAGATTGTACATGATTCTAGTGCTCTGTAGGGCCAAGGTTAAGTTCAAACATGAGTGATCTTGACCCACTTCTCAAGGTCACACTGCCACTTATTTGCCTCTGGACATTGGATTTTATGTTCAATAATTTATGACTGTATATAGCTGACTTTGAACCTGTATCCAAGGTCAGTTTACCCAGTGTCCAAGGTGAGATATATTTGCTGCCAAAAACTGTCCCATATTTGTATATGGCAGTTCCCTCAGTGGGGCAAGCACCACTATTATATCTAGTTTGAAATTGTTTCTGGATAACTCACAAACTGAGGACTTTGATATTCCACCTCATAATGGTCCTTCATGAGTGCTACATGTAGATTGCATATGACCTTGACCTTATTACCAAGGTCATTGGGCAAGTCTGATTTTTAAAAAATCTGAACTCTGATTTTTTTGTCAAGATGGGACCTTAGTATTCCTTATGATAACATCTTCTATGAGGACTAGGTTAGGATTGTGTATGGGTGACCCTGAATTCCTTAATTTTTCCCTCAAGGTCATAGGGCAACATTGGTCAATTTGGTGCCCAGAGAATTAAATTTGTGCCAGAACTTTACTGATTCAGTTAGTGTGGCATGTTTGCATTGTTGCACAATGGTCCAGGACCCGCCTGGTGCAGCAAATTAAAGGTTATGCCTTATGTGGTCTTGGTAGGATTCATGGGGGGAGGGGGAGCTTGCCTTTCTCATTAGCAGATGGTTCTCACTATTTTCCAAACAGAGGAACTTTGGTGATGAATGTTAAGCTCACTCAGGGATGACTCTGTGGGTTTAGGCCTCTGCCATAAGTTTGACTCATGTGCCAAGTTGTAAGTCTATATTCAGCAGTAAGACCTTAAAAAAGACACTGACTGTGTCAAAGACCACTTTCAAAACAATGCAGCCAAGTGTAAGTCATAACTATTGGGTGTCTTTTGCTGACTGGCTGTCAATGAAAGTTGCCACTGTAATTTCAGAACATATATATCATAGAACATGAATGCCAATCTACAAACAGTAACGCTGGTGATTCATAGTCTTTTTGTATCAAGTTTTGAACTAAATTTTCAGTATAAACATGCCATAAGGGTATATGTATTCGAGATTCCATTGTGGTGGCAGTACATCCTATCTGGCGATCCAGACTGTACCTTTCATGCCTGCCAGTAACATGACTGAGGGCCATAATCTCACACTTGATGGAAACTTTCTTACTGAATTGATCGTCCTGTATTCAGGGCAAAGGTATAATTTGATATGGTTGACCTTGACCTTATTTTCAAAGTCACCCGGCACATTCGGTGAATTTGATCAACAAAGAATGAGTTGTCCGGAGAGCAAGGTGAGTTAGCTGTAAGATGCACGTCTTTCTGTGTGCAGATGACCTATTGACTCTTCAGCATGCATGTGCAAGTGGATATGTTGAACTTTGCACATGTACATGTGGTGACAGAATGCAAATTGTGTCCTGTGATGAACTATGTAAAGTACACGTATGTGTTATGGATGCACACATCAGTCTGTTGCATGCAGCTTCCCTGTATGTACATAAAGAGAGGTTGGAAAGAGAGCCTATGAGACAGGTCACTTGACCTGGCTGCCTGTGGCTTGCATGACCGGGCTGTCAAGTTAGTACAGCATGGCACTTCAGTAACCCGTAAATGGATGGATTGTCATTGTGCATGATTCAGCATGGACTGAAAGGGGCTGTGCTTCAACTTGGGTGAGATGATAGGATATAGCATGCAAGTGTGGATGTATAGTGTTGCATTGCTATTGTTAACATGGTTGGGCTGCTGTCAGGCAAGCATACAAAGGAACAAATTTGTGAATGCTCTTGATATGTTTGTCATGTTAATCTACCATGTCTGCAAGAGTTGGGATTTAAACTGTGCCAAGCACAGCACTTTCCTGTCACAGACACTGATGGGAGGGGCTGTGTGTCACACATAAGAACAAGGTAACAATAAAAACTGTATATTATTGTCACAGACACTGCATGGCGAATTTTTGATTATTGAATTTCACACTAGAGTTATTTGTTAAATTTGAATATTGCCTTGATTATACTCGGCACTTCACATTTATATGCATCCTCTTAAGGAAAGAGACAATTATATTTGTAGGTTGTCCATCCAGTGAGTACTTAGTACTGTGATACATGTACATGTATCTTGAAAAATGTCTAGACAGATTTTACTCAAACTTGATTTAGAATTACTTGAGGATGCTTAGAACGATTATATCCTGAGACTTCTGGGTTACCACACACTAGATTTCCATGACGGTGACCTTTTTGATGATGGGTATGCATCAAGTTTGCAGAGTGCTTGGTTTGTGACCACTTCGCCCTTCAAGTTGTGGGGTCTTGATAATATACGACAGTATCACTGAGCACATGATGTCTCCTTCGTGACATTATGTGCATACTTTCATTTAACATATATCTCCTTCATGATAAGATACCCATGCTATCATTGCACACATGGTATCTCCTTCATGAGAATATATCCATGCTATCATTGAACACGGTGTCTCCTTCATGATAATATAGCCATACTATCATTGCACACATGGTATCTCCTTCATGAGAATATATCCATGCTATCATTGAACACAGTGTCTCCTTCATGATAATATAGCCATACTATCATTGCACACATGGTATCTCCTTCATGATAATATAGCCATGCAATCATTGAATGGTATCTCATTCATCAACTGTTTCCTGCTTGAAACCCCTTCTAGGAAAACAAATATTGCTTATAACCCTGGTTGGCTCACAAAGGTGCATCTCCATCATAATAATGCCTATACTGAAATTGAGGACAATATTTTATGGGTGTCCCAGTCCTGCTTATTCTAAAATGTGTATTTCATAACTAGTAAATTGGTAAATCTGAGGTGTTGAATGTGGGAGAGGCATTTGGCAAATTTGGAAATTCACACTTCCTCTTGTGCTTATGTTGTTGTTCAGTATGTCTCAATTATTGTTGCTATATATTACACTAACACATACAACAAAGTGATAGCACTTGCACATACTGAATTCAACATATTATGTCTCCTGGTGTGCAGGGAGAGACATATTGTTTTCATGCTCATTTCCCCTTCCTGCTCCATAGGTGATACTTTAGTTACCTAATGAAACTTGTCAGGATTATGTATCCTGGTAAGGATTGAATTTGGGTGACCTTGACTTAATTGTCAAGGTCACAGAGCCATATATGATAATTTGGTTTCCTTTGATAAGTCTTGAAGGGTTTCACAAAATGAAATGAAACTTAGTAGGCATATATAACTAGGTAAGAGCTAGCTTGGAATTGTATTTGGGTCACCATGACATAATTGTCAAGGTTACAGAGCCGTATATGGTAATTTGATTTCTGTGTGATACCTGTTGTAGGATTTGATGCAACTTAATGGAACTTGGTAGGATTGTGAACCTTGGTAAAATGTAGGTTGGAATTGTATTTTGGTGACATTGACCTAATTTTTAAGGTCACAAAATCATATATATGGTAATTTTGTTCCTGTGCAATATGTTTCAAGAGCTTGGCCCATTTTAAATTTACTGTATGTTCAAAATAATGGCCATGTTTACTTTGGTTGGTTGGTTGGGTGCTTACTTGCATGAAAACACCCTGCACATTGCCAAACACTTTTGAATTATTGAATTCTACAGTTTATGTTACTGAGTCCAGAATATGTAACTTTTAAATCATGTATCATATCTGATCATGCAACATGTATACTTTTAAGGTACACATGGGGAGACTTACAATTTCCAATTGGAAAATCAGGCTGTTCTAGTTTGTCACTGAAGTTCTTACACATATTGAATTATGCAAATTTCATTTATTGCAGGGAATGTTTGTGAGTGTTTAATTTGATGTATTTAATTTTTTGGTCCTAACACATTTCTCAAATTAAATACTTTACAGAGTACACTTACACAAATGATAAAGTATTCAGCATAACATCATGGAACATGGCATAACAAATTAATTTTATGCAACCCTGATACCTGTATACACTTTCCAGTTGTGGACACCTTATGGTTCAATTCAGTACTGAAGTTGTCTACCCTTAAATGGTTGTGTTCTCAATAAGCAGAATATGTTTATGCTAGTATTCTCTTTGAGAATACTGAACTGTCAGAACACAACAGTCAATATTCAGAACTGTAGAGCTTCTAAGAATTATAAGTGAGGGAGGTACATGGGGAAGGTTAATAGAGGGCCTGCTTGTTTTGGTGTTGACTTTTTGATAGGTTTCAAAAATCACCCTCAAAGAACTATATATTAGGGAAACAGAAGAACTTGAAGAACACTGCAGTGAAAATATTTTTACATGCAATATTAAGAAAATTAAGTGAAATTTATGTGAAAGTAAAATTTTACCAAAATTAGCTCATACAAATGTAATGCCGAATCAATAATTTTGGTATTTATTGAAATAGGTACAATGTAGATGTGTGTCCGAAATTTTTGTATGCTATGAAGGATAAGGGGAGAAATGTATGTTTTTTGAAGTCTTTCTTTTAGCACCAAGGTTGTTAATTAAGATAGCAAAGGTTAAGCTTTGCACATATCAAATTGTGCTATCTAAGCCAGACTCCTATTTTTATTTCTTCTCGTACATACTGTAAATTGCTTTAATTTTGCTGTACTCTTAGTTTCGCTTATTTCGCAGATGCCACAAAACTGTGAAAATAAATACACAATGAAATAGTATTTTAAAATTGTTTGAATAGAAATAATGTCCAAAACAGTGAAATTAAAACTACAGTGACATGTCAAAATTACAAAAACCGTGAAAATTCATACATGTGAAAATAAAGCAGTTCACAGTATATGAAACTATATGCCACTGAGGCAACATGTTATCTGCATATTGATTCACTCAATTTCATCCTTAACATGATATAGTGACTAGTCCTTACTTAACTGTACAATGATATTCACATCTGTTCTACAATTTTCCTGCAAGTTTTATCTGTCTAAATGTACATAAAGGACATCATCAAGTGTTACCCTTTCTTGTTTTCAATCTCGACATGCGTGACAGCAGAGCATTAGACCTACAGGCCTCTTGTTACAAGAACACATGCATTATTTTATACATTTGAATGTCCATATTCTGCCAAGTGCTAGTATAATATACATGGGTATATATGATTGTAGGCACTGACCACTGACCATAACCTTCATTGTGTGGTTTCAGAATGCCCCAGGAGCCTCGGTCTTCACCCGAACAAGGAATAGATCACTTATTGACCGACTGTGGCATAAAAAATGATGTTGGGGCCACAAAACAGGTGTGTGGTGACACGACACACTTGGCTAGGAAGGAATCCACAGGAGTGTATGATGACATGACGCTCCATACTAGGAAGGAGTCCATGGGTGTGTAATGACACGACACATCATATCAGGAGGGAGTCCACAAGTGTTGGGCACATGGACCAGTGCTGTGTACACATTTGACGCTTCAAGTCCCAATTTGGGATGAGATCGCCAGATTTTTTTGTTGTCTTTCAACAAAGTCTCCTGATAACCCACTTGTAAGTAAACTCTAATGCAAGTCAGTGTCTGGACTGGAAACCAACTTTCACAAGAGCTTGTGTATTAAACCAGGCTCCTGAAGTATGGCAAGAAGCTCTATAAGTGACCAGATGTAGTCTTCTGACTGTCTCCTTTTGCTGATTACCACAGAAAATACTTAATGGATCTGATGTCAGCTTCACCACAATAAATGAAGTACTCATACATTTTTGGGGATGCTGAGCATGCGATTTGTACCTTCCAAAACAGGCAGGAGATATGCTACTTGGTGTGCTTTGTAACTTAAAGCCACAGGCACAAATACGGGTCATGCAAGCATGCTGGCCATATACAGGGCTGCCACTGCACTGCGATATAACTGAATGCTGCTAAAACACTGGATTATTGCTGTGCCACAGTGCAGGTGATACAACTGCTAGTGCAGTAGCAGCTTGGAGGTAGGAAACTGTATAGGCCTGAAAAAGATGAGTACAAGCTAAGGTGGAGTACCAATACTTGAATATGCTAGTCTTCCAAATAAAACCAGAGTGCCCTTCGGCAGCAACAGTACGTGGTGTTTATTGTATTATGGGAGTATTTCTGATGTCTGGCTGGTAGATGGACAAGTGTGTTTTGCCTGTGTTGACAGAAATGTGGAGAATAAGGGACATCAAAATGGTTGTAACAGGTGAAAATGCAACAAACATTGCTCAAGTGAACTGTGCATTCATGAAACAGCAAGTAGAAGACTGCGTAGAAGATGTACAGTAAATATGCTGGAAGCATGCAAGGAGATGGATACAAAAATCCAACAGGATCAGTTAAGCTCAGTTTCGAAGCATTGTGGCAGACCATGGGAACTTTGTGAGCATTTGATTCTAAATGCAAGAAAACCAAAAAATACTTTTTTTTATATGTAAATATTTAAGTATCTGCGGCCAACATTGGACATTCATAAAGGAATTGAGCAGTGCCAGGAGTATTGACAAGATAGCTGCATGTGACTAAATGTGTGTTGTGTTTATAATGCAAACAGGACATTACATGTACAGTTATCACCAAGCTAGTTTAATTTAATAAATACCGCACCTATAAATGGCAATGAGGAAAGAGACTCCTGACTTTCTAAATTTTGAACAATTTTGTTGGGCCGTCTCTTTCCCAGTTGGTTAAGCAAGTGCAGGTGCTTTCAAGTTGAAAAAGAAAAAAACAAAACTGTCCTCATCAAGCCAGTGGGAAACTGCTTTGGACAAAGTGTTAGCTAGATGTGTGATGTTAGAGGCTGAAATTTAGAAGTGTGATGGCCATACTGTTGGCGTATGCTAAAGGTTGTCATAAAAATTTATGTTATCAGGCAATGAGGAATGCATAATAGTAACACATGTATGGGGAATTCCATAGTTATTTATGAGGCCACAATATGTATTTCTTAGTCACTGTACTGTATCGCTATTTAAATGTGTTTGCATTTAAGATCAGGTGACATTGTTAATGTTAATCATGTTGGCTTACTTTATGAATAAAAAACATAGATTTATGGTGGTCCAGGGCCAAGTTCAGTAAAACAAAATGCTTACGAGTGTTTCCTTTTAAGCAAAGGAAAATCACAGAATGTTTGCAAATGTTTTGTCCAGGAAATGCACCCTAGATGTATGGTATAGTGTGATTCTCGCAGTGGTAACACTGGATCCATGAGTATGTGTGGTTACCTTACATTTATGCTTCATTTATACCTCCGAGATACAGTGACATAGCCAAAATTCAGGGATGGGCGAGCTTCTGGGTGACGTTGGTACGGGTACATGTAGCATGTAGCAGTGTTGTAGAAAATTCAGTATCTGTAGAATTGTCCATATTGAAGTTACAATACATTCCCGGTTGAACATCTGATATGATACCGTGAGACCTGCTGTATATGCCCACTGCCTTGAAAGAACACAGGTTTTTAACTGTGACCACAATCCCAACTGCACAGGAGTGTGTTTCTTTGTAAATTACCTATTGATGAAAGCTCACCTGTTGTATAATGTTAACTTTTTCTTGGCAGAAGGTGTGGCCACATAGAGCACGTATCACTGTACTAGTTTACATACCAGCAGCGAGATGATCACCACTATAAAGTATACTGTGCTGGTTCCCGAAACATACACTGGACCACCCTGGATCTTTTTTATTCTTGGGTAAATAGAAATCAATAAGGAGACAGTTACAGTGTTCTTGTTTGTATTGTAATGAGGTTTTACTCCTCAAGTAAATCATGCATGACTGAATTGATCCACACAATTTATGTTAAATTTGTTCAAGTAATACTCCTATGATTGTAACAGCCTTCCGTGTTCACTGTATTTATGATTGGTCATCAACATCAGGAGTGGAGTGTGTCTACTATTCTTTGCCAGCAAAGCAGTCTGTTTTGTTCTGGAATTTTATGCAAGTGGAAAACCAGCTGCTTTCCAGGTAACTCACATTATACCAACAATCAGTGACAGATTTTCCTGTCACTTAAATAAGGTAACTGTATGTTCAAATTCTTTAGGAAAAGTAGCAGCATTCCAAAAGTTTTCACAGTTTAGGAAGTCTTGTTCCAGGGGACAGAAGATAAACTGGAGCAAGACTTCTCTTTCTGTGAAGAAAGAAAACGTGGACCACATCCTTTGTCAACATAGTATCTACTAAATCATTTTTTTTTTTTTTGAAATGTTTGAACCAGAAGCATTTATTTAGCATTTATTTAGTATGCAAAGGCTTATGGTATTATTATATGTACATGTAGTCGGTATACAGTGTACAGGATTTGGAAAAAAGTACAAAAGGGTTGATGCTCACAGTAGTCTTTACAAAGTATGGTACATGTGGCAGTTTTATGCTTTAGTTGGGGCACCAGATTTTTAAGAGCATGCAAAGTGTGTCCCTCTTTGACAAGATGTAACCAGAGTGTGCCTGTGAAGGGGCACAGGTTTCAGGTATGAGTTATCTGGCACGGTGGTAACTCTACAGAATCTGTAAATATGTAAACTGCTGTGAGCTTGTTTGCTATTATAGAGGTGTATTTTTATAAACTTGCATTTGGCAAGATGTTGTGAAAAGCTTGTGTGCCGAAAGATCAATCGAGTCACTTGTGTGACAAATGTCCATTGACCGCCCACCTCTGCTAAATATGTACACTATGAGTGCATAAAGTCTTCAAGGCGGAAAATATTTCTATGTAAAAAGTCTCGAATGTGATATTAGTTGTCATATAGTCACATCATGTTTGATGTGTAGATTCAGGTTATCTTTTTTTTAATGAGGACACCCATGTGTTTTGTACTGTGCTTAAATGGGAACAAATGAAATAAAGGGAGTATCCTAATTTTTACAATGTGCCTTTGTATTATTTCCCAAGGAGAGATATGCATATTAGCTAGGGGCTACCTTTCCAATGTTCAATAGAGAGAGAGAGAGAGAGAGAGAGAGAGAGAGAGAGAGAGAGAGAGAGAGAATACAATTTTAATAGAGTAACTCTAGCAGTATTGCCTGGAAAAGGTGGAAAATACAGACTGGAAGATAACCCTATCTGTATCACCACAGTACAAAGGTCTGTCCATATTGTAATGGCCTCAAGGCTCTCACTTTATCCTCAGTCGTCTGACAAAACAGATGTGATGCAGAACAAAGCCTCTGCTGCAGATTTCGGCAAATATGGGTTCCCTTTAACTGGGTTGACAAATGCTTGTTCTCTTTAGCTAAGATCTGGGCTTCTCTGTAGAAAAGTCCCTGACTGGACCAGTCCACCATGAATGGTGCCAATGTTGCAGAGAGGAGAGGGTAAGTAGGGAAGAGGTTACTAAACTAGGGGGTGCTCCAAATTCAAATTCCACTATACCACCACCCTCTGCTGACCTTGCATCCTCCCAAACCGGCAGAAAAGCCTGCCATGGTGGAACTAACCAGTCAAGCTGAATAATACCCAGGGGAAAATCATTGCATGCTCTTTCTGTAAGTGAAACTTTAGCAATCCTAACACCTAATGACCCACTAAACCATGCTCTATCGCTCATGGCCAGTTGCAGACGTATGAGTTAACTTCAAGGTCAACTCCAGGTTGAGATGGTCAACCTGAGGTTGTCCAACTACAGGTCAAGTGCAACGTTACTTTAGGTTGGGTCAATCCAACTTGGCTTGCACAGGGTTAGGTCAAGTGCAGGTTACACAACCTCAGGTTGAAACCAGACTTCTTCCTCTCTACCTTCTAAAAACAATGGGTTTTTTCTCTCATTTATTGTGCATGATTACTGGACAACACCTGCTGCCCCAGTTCTGATGTTTCTCATTGAATAATTTAATTTGCATGCTTATGCATGGTAAGTTGTGTCACTGGTCATGCAGAAGCATTCATCATGGGGCCATAGTTTGAAATTAATTTTGACGCCCATGAAAAACAAACTATATCAAAGCTGGTGGAGTCATTTCAAGACATACTTGAGAGTAAAAAAAACTGACGGACGAATTATTGAGAAAAGGATAAAACCTGGAACATGTTAACATGGCAGTTTAATGCCAAGTGTGAAATGAACAAGCAAAGCAAGAAACAGCTGAAAGACGCCTAGCATTACTTGAAAAAAAAATATGTCAAAAAGGAAGTTGGAAAGGATAAATCCTCATTGTCATATTTTTAAAGGGGTTCCTTCTAGGGCTCTTGTTGGGTATGTGGGTACCTGCAACAACACATGGGTTTCTGGAGCAACAGCTTTTCCCTGTGGAATCAATGGATATTATGTATTTTATATGTATATGTGTGTGTGTATATATATATATATATATATATATATATATATATATATATATATATATATATATATATATATATATATGTATGTATGTATACAGATATGTACTTGTATATGTATCAGGTACATAATATATAGTTGAGATATATAAATAGAATAAATAACAGGATATATAGACAGACAGATAGATAGATAAGGAAGTAAAAACCTTCATGAATAGCATGTCACGACAGGCAGAATTTTAAAAATTCCAAAGCGAGCACCAAAACAACCAAAGATCCTACAAATCGTGAAACACCCAAAAGGGACTACCCCAAAATCACTGGCTGCCATAGAGCAGCATCAGTAACAAAAAATATATCATCCTCCATGAGGGTCAACTGTCAACACACAAAACTCCCTAAACTACAATGCACAATGCCTCAATGAGGGTGACTGGTTCCATTATATATGCTGCAAATGCACAGTGGAGATGATTACTGGTCCCAGTGAATGAAGCAATGTCATCCTTCCATCCTCTGGGTACAGAGGGCAGATCAACTTGTATCCGGGAAGCCAAGCCAACATGAGATGCTCCTTCACTACCATTACCTGCAGTAGGGCTTTCCAATGAACCATGTCATGAAGCCTCCTTGGATGGGCTAAATCTCGTGGTGCCAACCCATAACCCGGCGGAAACTCCACCACAGGAAAAGGCCAGAAGTCCGGTCCATATGTGGAACAATAATCACACACCCACCCTTGATGCCCAGCCTCTAGTGGTAGATCTCTCACGTTAGTGTCTAGCAGTTCAGCCAATCCAACAAAAAAAGCCAGCATATGATCCCACCACTAACTCGGCCTCATCCCTATAAACCATCCTCCATGTGCCTCATTACAGTGTCCCCTAAGCCCCGATACGGTGGACGCCTATATGGCACACTCATAACAAGTGCCATGCAGATATACAAACCAAGGCATATGCTCTGCAAGTACATGGTGGCTAACCACAGGTACAGTCATATCACATTTGACATACCACCCTGTTTCTTCTTAGTGATGGAATACCCCACACTGCTGGGAACATCTTGCAATGAACTCGGTTCAAAACAGGCACATGAATGATGCTGGTACACCCCTTTATCCTATGGGGTCTGCTCAGCAACCTGTTCCTCACGGAAAACCATCCTCGCCAAACCCTCTCCACGCTTAATGTTGCTGGACCCCTCCAACTCTGGTCTCCCCACAGCCCAAGTGTTCAGATCAAAACCAGAAGCTGCGGCCTCAATCTCTGATGTCCCCTCAGTGGCTCTGTTCACTGGAAAAACACTGTACCCCACCCATGCATCTGGGTTAAAAATCCATCCTCGGCATTCCAGTTGTCATCGTGGATGGTTGTCTGGCCTCGGCTCCCCTGGCCACATCAGGGTCCACTCTCCACTGCCTACTCTTAACTACAGTGGTTCCAGTGAGAAACACCTGCAGCCACCTGGGCATTTCTGACACAAACAGGTTCTCATCCCACTCCATTGGCACAGATTTTGCATCCCCACATGTGGGGCTAGCCATAGACAGTGGGGCAACAAATAACCTTCTCGCTAGGGGTTTCTCCCCTTAGAAAAAGGGCACCATCATATGTGGTCCCCACAGCATGCCACCTCTGCAGGCAAAGATTGAACCTGAGCTGGAGACATGTCAAGAGACACAGCTCCCAACTCTTGCTCTACCAACAGGGCTGCCTCCCCAAAGGAACTAGCTCACCCTGGACAGCCATCAAAGACAAAATAGAGGCCCACAAAGGCAAGGGTACTCTCTGTGGGGAGACCACAATGGTCTGCATCCCCTGCTCCCTACATGAAGTGTAGGCCTGCCCCTGCTCCAAACACTATTGGCCATCAGGGCTCCAAATTGCATGGCAAAGGCCCAAGCGTCAGGGGTGCAAAGATTCACCATATCATCTCACCTGCACACAGAGAAAAGTCATTCAACCCCCCCAAACTCCATCAGGATCTGAACTCGAAGAGATGGAGATCCCTCTTCCCCACTCTCCAGAACCTTTCAAGTCCTTGGCACCCTTGCAAACGTATCTATAAGATAAGAATAAAATCAGAATGCTATTAACTAACATATTCATAGAAACACTTTTGAATAGAAAACTTGTCCATATGATTTGTTTTTACCGTGACAACAAGCTGGCTAAGGGTAATGATCATGGAGCATCACTGCTGTACCTTTTCTGGTTACTCTTACTGGACCAGGAAGAGTTGGTATATTTGGAGCCAGATCAGGGCTCTCAAAGACACTTCTCACGCTGGGCTTCCATACCTCAGGAACCTCAACATAACCAGAAGAATTCTTTGAAAAGACAGTATACCTGGGGGTTCCCACACCATGTTCTTACCGTGGATCTTTCCCACCAGTATCACCCTCTGAGGCATTGGTCCCTCCTGGAGGAGTGGGTACCTCTTCTCCGGAAGCTCCTTGCCCAACTTCACCCTCTGGAGGGGCAGTGACAGTTCCCTTTAACAGCTTCTGTAGATCCTGCTTAAGCCAATTTGGAACAACCTCAGCATCATACTTTTTGAGCCTCTAATGGTCCAACACCTGTCGGCCCTGCTTGAACCTTATTTAATAAAGGGCAAGCACACAGCATTGCCGTACCAAGAAGCCCCCACATACACTTCAATTTAGGGCTCTTTCAAATGACATGTCATGTGTCATGCACCAGGACACAGTCTCCTGGCTCAAACTGACTTTCTGGGAGCCTGGCATTGTAAATTTTTCCTTTTGGTGCTCCTGGGCCATCTGAAGGGTCTCTCACACCACTGCATGGGCACTCTCAAGGCTATTCACCAGATCTTCCACAAAGTCCAAATATGTCCTGTGGTCTTCAGGCGTCACTGCCCTTCACAATTCAATATTTCGGGGCCACCTGGTCTCTCTCCCATACGATGATTGAGAATGAAACCTGTACTGGTATAAGGGGTTGCTCCTGTATGCCGCCACTTACCATGGGATATGCATATCCTAATCATGCTGATTCTTACCAACCTAAAAATGCACCATTTCCAACAACATTCAATGAAATCATTCCACAAGGCCATTGCAACTTGGACGGTACGGGATTGTGTGGGTCATCCACACTTCTAACAAACTACAGACCTCCCTAATGAGCTCACCATCCACATTTCTGCCTTGATCTGTGTGGATCTATGCATGTGTGCTGAACCTAGATATGTGTTCATAGATTAATCTTTAGAAAACAGAGGGAGCTGTTTGATCCTCCAAAGGGTAGGCCTCAGCCCATTTCATAAATTGGTCCACAATGACCAACACATACTAAGCTGCCTAGGCACCATCAATAGACTTCTAGCTACATCACCAGATGGGTTTATCCACTTGTAGTGTAAAACACCCTCAACAACCTCAATCTGCAACCATAGCAGCCAATATCTACAGCAATCTGGAGATGCCCCAATTATGCACTCCTTTGTCAGAGATCCAGTTGTTGTCCATCAAGAGATCTCCTTTAAGTGAGGGTTCTTCATTTGCTAATTGCATAGCTCAGTAGGAGTCCTCTCCTCAAGCCAATTGGACCCTGGCCCTCACTACATCTATCATCTGCATCCTCTACTTCCTCATCAGAGCCCACTGAATAACCCAACTCATCTACAGCGCAAATCACTAAGGGGACAACATAGTCTATCTAATCAGCAAACGTAGCTCATGACTGGTGAGCCTTTGTGCAGTGATCGCATGCACACACGCAAACACACACACATATACACACAGGGCAAGTCCTTTTAGTCCTTCAGGCTATGCTGTCGAGGAACTGTCTCGACATTGCATCAGCCTGCCCATGACATACTCCTCGGCAATGTTGTATGGTGAAATTGAATTGACACATGGCTTCCAAACAACAAGCCAGTTGCCCCTGAATAGACCTAACCTGAACAGCCATGTGAGACTACCATGATCAGTCCTCAGCAAGAATTTTAATGCCAGCAAGTGGTGCCTAACCTGTCTCGTTAGCTTCACTACTGCTATCAACTCTCTCCACATCACACTAATGATGCTGAGTGGAATATATCCAGAAATGATCATATGCTGCAGGCCTCTGGACACTGTCCTGAACCTGGGAAAGGACAGTGCCTGTGCCCACAGCTGAGACATCAGTATCAAGCACAGCTTTTTCCCTGAGGGTATGCCAAGATAGGAGCGGGGGCAAACTTCTGTTTCAAAGTCTCGAAAGACTCTTCCTGGGCCTCCTGCCACTTGAAGAAAGGTTTTGGTTTTTTTTCCCCCCAACAGGTCAGTGAGAGGGGCTGTTATGTTGGCATGACACAAATCTATGGTATTAATTGGCTAGTCCCAAAAATGCCTGTAACTGCTTAACATTCTGTGGACAGGACAACTCTGCAACATTTCTGACCAAAGCCGAGTTGGTGTGTATACCTTCCTTAGACACCACATGTCCCAGTAACACTACTGAATCCCTAAACAACTGATACTTCTTCCCCTTCAGCTTCAAGTTGTTACTACAGAATTGCTCCAACACCTGTAACCTATTCAGATGTTCAGAGGATTTCCCTGTTACCATGACGTCATCTATAAAGACCCATAGCGTTTTCCACTAAAGGCCTTTCAGCACAAGGTCCTTGGCCGTCTGAAAAGTTGATGGGGCATTACACAACCCAAAAGGCATTTGGTTGTACTGGAATGGCCCATGATGCTTAACAAAGGCTGTCTTGTCTCTATTTAGGTCAAGTGCTGAGAATCATTGTGAACCACTGAGGATGAGGCATTCCTGAATCCATAAGAGTGGGTGGCCATCCTTTACAGTAAGTCATTTCACTTCCTGTAATCCACACACCAGCAGACCCCGCCACTCCCCTTCCTGATAAACACTGCTGGGTATGTCCACTCCCCACTCGAGGGCAAACATCCCTGAATCCAACATTTTACATGGGGGGGGGGGGGACTCCTCCTCCTCTTGAAAACCCTAAAAGAGGATGACATGGAGCTTGTCGTACATTGTGAGCATCTCCTATGCTAATGTGATATTTCACCCCACTATAACACCTAAGGTCTGCATCATACTTGGCAAAAACATCTTGGTATTCTGTAAGTAGTGCATAGAGCTCCCTTGCTTCTTCTGCTTTAAGATTTGTGCTGCTAGCAGTGTAGAGGTCCTGCACAAATGGGGGTAAACCTTGGTCTTCTGGTGATGGCTTGGTGTCCCCTTCACAAACGAAGTGTTCTTGTAACTCCTCAACCCCCTCTTGGACATAGTAGTACCATTTGTTTTTTTAGCAGGTTCCCTGATAACTGGGAGATGACTACTCCCATCAGGGACACGGTGGTCTTTGGCATTCCATCACAGTCCTCTGTGACCTCTGCATTTGCCAACAGTCCAACACAAGTAGGCCTACCTGTCCTCAAGGTCACCTTTTAATATCCCATGTTTTTGAGTAGCACAGGAAATCTTGTATTGTCTCGAATCAGAACAGTCCCTACAATCACATCTTCAGTAACACTAATTGGCTCCAAAACAGCCGGTTGGTCTCCAATCATTTCACGCATGTGCCCAGACTATGTTTTTACCTCAGCTGACTTGTCAGTCAGCTGAAGTTTTTTGAGGGTCCGTCGTCCGTCCGTCCGTCCGTCGTCCACAATTCACATTTTCGACTTCTTCTCAAAAACCGTCCGCCAGATTCACCTCAAACTTGGTGGAGATGTGCCTTGGGTGGGTTTCTACCAAATTTATTCAAATGGTCATGGTCCAGTGATTTTTGGATTTTTAATGAATTTTGTTGTTCTTTTTTGGGTAAATCTTAAAAAATCTTCTTCTCCGAAACCACTCACCCAATTGCTTTGATATCACACAGGAACACTTCCTGGGACTTCTAGTTCTTAATTTGTTCACCTGGTGGCGCTGCAATTTTTTCCTAATTTTTTATGAATTTTTGTGTGTTGTAGCTATTTTCGACTTCTTCTCCAGAACCGTCACTCAGATTAAGCTGAAACATGGTGGATGTGTTCCTTGTAGAAGGGTTAAACAAAGTTGTACACTATGTGGGAATGCTGCGGATTTCTGATTTTTAACGATTTTTTCAATTCTGGTACTTATCGGTCAATGCAGCTTTCCTATTGATTACTATGGAAGTCAATGGGCATTCTAATGCTAATTCACATTTTCGACTTGTTCTCCAAAACCGTCTTCGAGATTAACTTCAAACTTGGTGGCAATGTACGTTGGGTGGGTTTCTACCAATTTTGTTCAAATGATCATGCTCCAGTGATTTTTGGATTTTTAATGAATTTTTGGGGGGGTTTTTTGGACAAATCTTAAAAGATCTTGTAAGTCAATGGGCATTCTAATGCTAATTCACAGGACAACTGACAGGAAATTTACTGTTTACTTGATAACTTGAGATCTGTTTTGAGTTAGCTACACATGTTAATTATTCTGTATGAAGGTCATGCTGAGACAGTACATGAATGACCTTGACCTCGTTTGTGGGGTCACAGTGCAACATACATGAATTTTACTCTTCATAATAACTTGAGAACTACTTGAACTTTGATGTTGCACATGTAAGTGTTCTTCTATAAGGTTCAGACTTACTCAGAACATGGTGTCCTTGATCCTTTCCCAAGTTCATAGAGCTGCAAGTGTGATAAATGTCAAGATCAGCTGAGGCACGGGCTGTTCACACAGCCCTCTTGTTTGGTTTCAGGCTGAGAGCTACCATCTCATCCAAGACCATGCGGCTGAAAGTTTGCAGTTCCAAATTTGTTCATGCCTGGTTAGCAACGAGATCTCCCTCCACCCAAAGTCCTCCATGGGCCATAATTGTAGCATTTATGGCTGCCTAAATGTCTAGCCCAATAAGGACTTCCTGTCTAATTAGGGGACTACCAAGACAGGCCACTCTGTTTCCTTTTTGCCTATTTTAAAGGTTACTTAGAGTCCCTTCCTTCCTTCTACATTTCCATCATGTCCAAATCCCCTGAGCTTAACTCTGAGCAGTTTGGCTAAAACTCAGGAAGGAATCCCTACTCTCCCTGCCATTGTGTTTGACAACAGTGTGGCCTGTGCACCAGTATCGATAACGTCCATCTGAGGACACACCCCCGCCCCCCCCCCCACCATCATTTCAACCTAAGGTGTGGCACAAGGACCATCTACTCCCCATATGCAAATCTAAGAGTACTGATCATTTCCACCTGGCCCAGGATCCCATTCCTCGACTAGGAACACCTGTGTCCCTCCAGCTGGAGGGGGATCTCCAATATCTGAAGGCAGATTGGGGGACAACACCTGTTCTTGAACCCCTTCGGTTTGTGGCCCTTCTCTAGTCACTTCTAACAGGGCTGAGCTTCAGCAACCCAACTCCGCTCTAGGCATTCTCCCGTTGGTCTTTTAGGACTAGGAATCCTGGTCCCAAATTAACCTTGTAATGTCCCATCTCATTACAGCCAAAGCATTGTTTATTTGGTCTGGGGCTACCAGACCTGGCCAGAGAGCATGATCTTACCCTAGAATTATTCTGCCATCGATTTCCTGTGAAGAGCAAATGATCTCTTTTGCACAAGTTTGAGGCATGGACTAAATATGAACTCCCTTGCGAACTACCCTAGTCCCTTTGACTTAGGGATCCCTTGCCTTCAGCCTTGCACTTCCTGCAGTTTTTTCTTGACAATACTGTTGGCATCATGAATCCCGAAGCTGTCCACAAGCTTCTTTTTTTGTGGCCTCATATGTAGGGGCCATTCCTTCTGGCAAGGAACACAAATAGTGGACTGCTACACCCTCTAGACATTCATACAGCCTATCTAGCCTTTCCAACCGAATCTCAAATGATGACCAGTGTGTAGTCCCATCAAATTGAGGGGGCTTGCAGGCTGGGGCATGAGGGGTTTCAACATGAGGCTCTCCCTGGCTACCTGCATTCTGCCTAGTACTACCCAATAAAGGGGCTCTATTCCTCCCCCTATCCCTAGGGGACACCCAATTGTTATCATCGTCGTCGTCGTCGTCGTCGTCGTCATCACCATCTTCCTCAGAGGGAGACCCCTATCTTGGACATCCACTCACTGAGACCCTGTATTCCACAACCGAATTGGGGTACGCTCTCCACCTGAAGTTAGTCGATTAGAATTCTGACTTCTCATAGAGCCTCTACCCACAAGGGGTTCATCTCCATTGCTACTGTCATTGGCTCTCTGGGACGGAGACAGGGGTCTACATTTCCAACATGACCATAGTTCCACCTTTTGACATGTAAACATCTGGTGGTACCCTTGGCACACTGCCAGTGATGGGATAGACCTGATGTAAAGCCTATTTAGATTGTTCCCTTGAATGGTAAGGAGATACTAAACTAGACACTTGAGATACCCCTGTAAACATGGGGGTCACACAGACTCCCATCTTCATCTTCACTCCCTAAGTTCTCTGCGCTTGACCTCTTAGGGTCTGTATCTTTGCAACTTGTTTGATTCCCTGGGTATCATACTGTCTAGACTCTGGCTTGCTTTACAGTCACACTGCTTGTGTTCACAACAGCCCATTCGTGATGGTAATGACCTTACCCATCTACCGCTCTCTTCCCCAACACTCCAAGGGGAAGAAAGCACCATCAACAGCAATGTGATTAACCAGCAATTACTACCAGCAATTATTACTCAGGTGTTCAAGGAACACCAAGGCAGCCTACCTTTTACACCTTCCCAGTAGTACAACTACAAAAGGAGGGAACGTCTCTCCATTCATGCACACCACATCAATAGCATGCAAAATGGCTGTGTTGCACTCCCCAGGAGGCAGTGAGGTCCTGTCTGAGGCTTGACAGCTGCATGTTTCCTTGTCTGGAAACCACTTACAGTGGTCTCATGGCTCTCACCTTATCCTCAGTCGTCTTATGTGATGTGGAACGAAGCCTCTGTGCTGCAGATTTCTGCAAATGTGGGTTCCTTTTAACTGGGTTGACAAATGCTTGTTCTCTTTGGCTAAAAGAAAAGTATAGACCCATATCTTTTACATAGATTGTGAAAATAGGCCAAGCCTATAATGAAAATAGTACATTTATTAAAACCTCCGAATTTGAGGAAAACCCTACATAATACATTAAGATAAACACAGTGAGACTATACAAGTAAAATATACAGAAGTTAATACAGTAGTCCCTCCTTTGAGAGACCGCCTCTAATGCCACCCAAAAGGTGGTCACATAAAGCAGGTGGTCTCTCAAAGGAGGTATAAATAACATGAAAAATACTACAGAAAGACCTGACAACTGTGGTCTCTCAAAGGAGGTGGTCTCCCAAAGGAGTGGTCTTTCAAAGGAGGGACTACTGTACAGGATAAAACAAGATGCACTGTAAAACTAAAAAGCTTAGTCAGCAGTGATACCAGCATATGTTCTTCTCCATACGGTTTAACAAAATTTTAACGGTGTTAACAAAATCTTAAGGAGTTGACGATGCCGTCTTGGCTGTAAAAATGCTTGGGTCTGCAGTTAGGCTGACTTCCAAAGGCTAGAGACACTGGAGATCACACTTCGAGTTACCTAATCTTAAAGTGTACCTGGTACAGCCGAACCAGTTAAAAAATATTCTGCAAGTAAATACAAATTCATGTCATGTACACATGTGCCCACCTTAAAAATACTGTTAAATATTAATATGGCACATTCTCTAATTAAGGACTTGACAGGCTTTACATTTAGAGCCTTCACTAAGCACGAATATTGATGTCGCTTCCCAATCCCAAGGCCCTGTTCATGGAGACAGCCCTGTAGGGACTCCACTTTATTTACAGATGAATGATTGAGATTAACACATTCCATGCTGTACAGAAGAGCAGGGGCACAAATAGTGTTCCAGAGATGACACTTTCTTTGGTAATTTAGCACTACAGCAACTGGACTTCAATGCCTCCTAGATATATGCTACCATTACGCAGATCAGTGGTGATTCTCCTTTAACCCTGCTAAAACAAAATGTTTTATCTCTGGTCAGCATCCCTTTTCAACTAAACCAGGATGGTGGTTAGGTAAAAATGAGATAGAAACTGCAGATCAGCTTGAGAGCTTGGGTGCACTGTTTACAAGTAATGGCTCTGGTGGTTAATTGTCACATGGACCGCCATATCAATAGCTGTAGATGATCTTTCTATGCTCTCAGAGAATATATTATTCACTGTCCATGGCACAGATGGTGGCTAATACTTTCCTATCCACTTTTTGGCCAAGATCCAGGCTTCTCTGTAGAAAAATGTCCCTAGTCTGGACCAGTCTACCATGGATGGCGCAAATGTTGCAGAGGGGAGAGGGTAAGTAGGGAAGAGGTTACTAATCTTGGGGGCACCCCAAATTCAAAATCCACTACGATATCACCACAGTGCAAAGGTCAGGTTAGCCTGGTTCCCATGATGCTGCTCTGGTATGAACATTGGAAACAGACAATGAACCAGTTACTGCATAAAATTAAACCAGCCATGTGGAGCATATTGTTCACATTGACTGACCTTGTGCAAGCACTTGGCCAACCTATTGTCTGGCATGCTCCATTTGGCTGGTTTTACTATTATATCTACCCAGAGCATAATGTTACTGTGAATATGTTAATATTCATGGGTTCTAATTTTGGTAGTTTTTGCATTTTGGATCTTTCACTGCAACTTTTCTTTCCTATACATGCCATAAAAATCTTTTTCACTGGATTCTTTCTGTAGCTGTTTGGAAGCAACCATGAAACAAGTGAAATTAAATGAATTTACAGTGTATATACTGCCATCCCCATAGGTTTAACATGGGCCACTCTGAATATGTCTTAATATGGACAATATGGATGTCGCATGGAACATTATGTAACATCAACAGAATAGATTAGGATATGCCTGAGCAGTCACACACACACACACACAAAAGACAACAGCCAGAGAGGTGTGAAAAGTGTGTCTGGTATTGGGGTGCCTGTGGGCTTTATGCGGGGGCCATTGCACTACTGGGATCAATGTAAATCCACCATGCCACTGCCTGTTGGTCACTCACAACTGCTTGAATTTGACAGGGGAGGAATTATTGGGATGTTGGAGGAATCAAATTCCCCAGGCTGAGATCAACAAGCTTAGAAGCAGCATGTCATGGCAGATCCAAGCTTGCTTACAGAAGCATGGGGGGCACACCCACTATTGATGCATGCAGCCTCCAAACAACCAAAAAGGTGCTTTGAAGGACCACCATTTCCTCCCAAGAGATGTAAAAAGCAATAGTATAATGAAGTAAACCATCCTTACAACACATGCATAATGTTGTGAAAAAAAAAGGGGGGGGGGGGCATTTAATTTTTTCCTAGAAGTATATTTTAAACATATCCAGTTGACATTTTCCAAGTGCCACTAAGCTCAGCACTTTGGATTAGAATTTTTTGTCTCCCCATTTTAATGAAAAAAAAAATTGAACAGGAAGGCAGGGTCTGGACCCAGCATGCAAGTATCAGAGCAAGTATCACACATGTAGGGCTGCTTTAATGTGCCATTTATTACAGCTTGTCAGTTTTGAGCAATATTGAATGGGGGCAGTGAGTGTAACCGGTCACATGTAGAGGTCAGTACATTGTCTACATTACTGGGTCGAAGAGGGTTAATTGTTTTTTTCCACCTTAATTCAGTTGTTAAAATAGCTTTAAATAGTATACAATATTGGGGCAGAAGTAGATCTCCTTGGAACCAAGTGTATGAAAAAGGCTCCTGGCTATCAGCTTGGAGTCTATTTTTCACACAAAGGGTTCACAGGAGGTTAATGTACATGTCTGTATGTGTGTGCATACACATGTATATGCATCCAGTGCTCTGCTGACTGCCGATTATAAAATCCATTTACATCCATCAGTCTGTTTGTCCCTTCAATTTCTCAAATGCTGTTATATGGAATATTTTGATTTTGCACATGGATGTTCCCCAGGTGGTAATAAACCAAGATTGTCATAGAGATGATAATGCAAGTTTTAAATATTCATTCAAAAAAACTGAAAACTTCTTGCCAAGAACCACTTTCCCAGTTGCTTTGATTTTGCATACAGGGACACCTGTGATCACACAGTTCTCATTTTGAACACCAGGTGGTGCAATTTTTTCTATAATTTTTGTTCAGGCTGTTTTGGACTTTCTCTCCAGAACAGCTACACAAAATTTCAAGAACTATAATCAGATTATTATCTGAAGCTGGTATTCTGTTCATTTTTGACAAAATTACCGGATTTTGAACTTTGGGATCATGTGTCAGCAAGTGCTTCACCTGCACATCTATATAACAATTAAATGTGTATTGAAATATTGAATGTTAGGCTGTAGTCAATACAAAATGGTAAAACTCACTTATATAGCCACAAATGACCATACATAATCACAAAATATTGTAATTGTCACTTTGATATGGCTTTTCGATGAAAAAGTGGCATCAGTTTGCGAATCACAAAAACACACCCAGTATGAATTACTGTGCGCAAGTTAACAAAGCAATTGCACTGGTAGATTTTAAAACAGCACTTGAGCTTGTTGAATGAAACTTGTCAACAGGCTTGGTAAAAATGGAAATTTTGAGAAAAAAACTCACATAAATGTCCGTGTATGCTGTTCACCTGCGTTCACCAAACACTAACCGTCACATCGATATGAAATTTCAATGGAAAAATCACATAAGTTCACATTAAATGGTCTTCACAAGCTGGAACGTTGATATAATTGATCAAATGTGTGCAGCGCCACCTGTGTTGCCTATTCTCTTTTCTTCTTTTGAATTTGTATATGAACTTCAATATTTTGTCAACTCCTTATATTTAAGGACTACATATCTGGTTAGTATTTTGGTTCCAGTTATATATTTGTTGCGGGGATTGGTAAACTACATTGGTTTAATACGATGATTTTCCCGAGTTATGCTCTACATAATTATTATACTTACCTTGCATGCCTCTGTGTTGGGGCTTTTTATATGTATATCTAAAGTTACTGTTATGCAATATCGAGAGCTTCTGCTTTGGCAAGTACAATAGTTTCTTCAAAACTTACCAACTTTTTATATATGATAGATTAGCACTTTTTATAAAGATTATACTTTGATACTTTATACGTTATGACTTGACATGGGTATGGAGTTTAAAATTTCTTTGGAAATTTCGAGGAGGTTGACAGCCATGGTGTTCTTGATGAAGTACTTATACATACCTATGTATACATATATATATTATTAGTGGTTCTTGTTCAAAATACTGTCCCGTCCAACAAGAAAAGGTTGAGGCTCGCGTACTATATTATGCGTACTGTTCTTTTTCGTTATCAACTTAAAATTGGGTATCTTTTGACCATCTGCCCATTACTTATATTAATAAACGGCAATGTTCACACGAACCCCAGTCCTAGCAATGATATGAGTGACATTTCATTTTGTCACACAAATGTCCGTAGTCTTTCAAATAATAAACTTCGATCTATCCGTTCAGACCTTGCGCCAGACTTTATATTATTTTCCTGTCTGAAACTTTTTCTTTCTCCTATTTCTTGCCTTGCTAACCGTCGCTCAAAACGGCTACAATGATATCATCTGACGTGATTGTTCAGGTGCCATCAGAGGTGGAGTTGCACTTTATGTTTCCATGGCCTCGCATGTATCATGGCGTGCTGATTTAGAGACAGCCAATCTTGAACTTTTGTGGTGTGAAATCAGGCTAAATAATAAGCCATTCCTTTTCCGTGTAGTATATCGACCCCTGAGTTCTGGTTTTGTTTGAGGACAAACTCCTGGAAAGCTTTGACCTGGCACGCAATACTGACTTTCAAAACATCATCTTGTCTGGCGATTTAAATTCTGATTTCAATACACAGTCGGGTCACAAGCTTGTTCACTTTGCTCAAATTAACTTCCTCAATCTTCATATAATTAAACCTACTCATGTCACCGAATACTCTGCTACTTGCCTTAATCGGATTATTTCAAACATTCCCAATTATCTTCATGATGTTTGTGTGCTTCCTCCTACATCCGTGACCACTCTGTCATGGCAGCAAAATTACTGTTTCGGCGTAGAAAGGAGCCAGCATACAAACGGCGTATTTGGGTATATGACAAAGCTGACTTTGATAATTTTAGAAATCGTCTTCATGCAGCAAATTGGACCTCTTGTTTTGCTACTAATGATGTTGATGTCTGCTGTAATTCTTGGTCTAATTTATTTTCACAAATTGCTACTCAATGTATCCCTTATCAAAGATATTGAGGTTAGGCCATCTGATCTACCAAGGTATAATTCAAGACTTTGGTTGCTGAAAAGACAGGTTAAAAGAAAATATATGATAAAAGCTAAAGACTGTAATTTTGAAATCAGATCATGGACCTCTTTTTGTCAACTCTGGTACTTCTATCAGTAACAACTAAAACTTGCTGAGGAAGAATACAATGATAAACTTTGCTCCGACCTATACAATCCTTCTCGGATAAACCAATGTTGGTGGCGCACTGTTAAACACTTTTTGAATTGTAATCATTCTAATACTATACTCTTCTACACGAGGGCAAACATTTCTTGGAGAGTGCATCCAAAGCTGAAATTTTTAATTCCTATTTTTTACAGCAATGCAACATTGATTCTGCTACAGCCACTCTACCTGAACCTACCAACCCCATATCTTGAGCCTAGACTCACTAACTGTTGTAGAATCTGAGGTCCTTGAAACTATATTAAGTTTAGACACATCGAAAGCATCAGGCCTTGATGGTAGAAGTGCCAAACTCCTAAAAGAGGGTGCCCCTGCTATTTCCCTTCACTGACAAAACTGTTTAATCACTCTCTGAATGTAAATAATTTCCCTTCTACTTGGAAGGAAGCAAATGTTTCCCCAATTCATAAAAAAGGGCCAGGAAATGTGTGTACTAACTACAGACCTGTGTCATTGCTCAGTTGTACAGAAAACTATTTGAAAAAAATAGTATTCACACATCTTTAACTTCTTACGCGATAATTTTATTTTTCACATCAATCTGGCTTCATTCCTGCTCGATTGGTTTGAAAATTACCTCAGCAATCATTATCAAGTCGTAATCCTGGGTCATTCATCCAGCTGAGGTAAAATAAATCCAGGTGTCCCTCAGGGTTTGGTGTTAGGACCACTTACGTTCTTTATTTACATTAATGATATTGCCGACCTTGTTCAATCAAATATTAAAATGTTCGCCGATGATAAATCTCTTTATCCAACTGTTGATGACCCTATTAGTGCAGCAAACATTCTAAACTAAGACCTCCTTGATGTTGACCAGTGGTCTAAGGATTGGCTTTTGACTTTTCATGTTAAAAACTGATTTAATGCTTATTTCCAGGAAAGTCAATCCACCTAATCCTCCTCCCATTATTTTTCAAGGTCATGTTTTTGGAAAATGTCGCTTATCACAAACATCTTGGATTTATGTTGGTCTGATCACATTAGTGAAATCTTAATAATAAGAGGCCCATGGGCCAAATGCTCTGCTGGCACTACGGCTATATTGCACCTGTTCATTTCAAAGTTGCCAGTCCTCAAGTGGCTTCTAAACATGTAAAGCTAATGTGATTTTAATGTCTTGTTTGTCCACTAGATGGCACTTCACTCCACATGTAATCATAGTTTATCTGTGCAATTCCTATGACGGATTTAGTTGCATGTGCCAAGACAACAATGAGCGAGTCTTAACTTTGTCCTCAGTGACCTTGGGACAGAAGATCAAAGTCACCCACACTATGTAATACAAGAGGCCCATAGGCCTGGTGCTGTCCTGACACTGCCAATGATGTCAAAGCTACATCCTGCCTTTACAAAATCACCTCTTTCAACTTTACAGGCATGGTCACCTCACAAAAATAAGTCAAGGTCACTTATATTACACGATTCTAGCTTTGGACATTGTCTAGATGTCCTAAAAATTTGGCAAGTATAACCCAATTACTTTTGGAGATATGGAATTCTATATCTTAACACACATTTTGGATCAGAATTTCCATCAAATTATAGGTGGTGCCACTAGTATCATTACCAACTTAGACTTTGACCTCCCCCACAATCCCACCAAATTTTGTGATCTGCCAAAAATTAAGGATGCTAGAGTGTGCAAGATTTTTTTTTATATTTTGACCCCTATATTGCATAATATTCTAGGTGGCGCCACCAATATCGAAAAGATCCTAGATTTTTATACCCCTTAGAAGTCCTGAAAGTTATATTGGGCTAACTTGAAAACTGTGGACAGTACTGTGGTCACAAGATTTTCACATTTTGACTCGTATATTACATAATACTATAGGTGGTGCCACCAAATTGATGTCAACAAAGATTTTTATACACTTTATTAATTCCTAAACGTTACATGGGCCTATCTCAAGAATTGTGGGATGCATATCCTTAACCAGATGACCCCAATATTCAAACTGGCCATTGGACCTTGACCTTCAACTAGAATTACAAAATTGTTACTGTTCAAAATATGCGCCCAACATCCAGCTTTCCATATGTAGTCTGTTTAAATCCAGTACTAACTTTCCGAGTTACTGGGGAAAAACAATAAACTTGGACAAGCGCCAAACACCATAATTACTGGGTCACAGTGACCCAAAAAGCAGGTCACCAAGTACACTTTTATGTCTTATGTTATCAAGCGCAATTTTGATCTGGAGGCTAAATTCTCTTTGCCATTGATGTCCAACCTATACCCAGCCATTACAAAATCACCTTTTCAACTTTACAGGCATGGCGACCTCCTAAAAATACGTCATGGTCACTAATATTACACAACATTCTACCTTTGGCCATGGTCTATATATCATAAAATTTGGCAAGTCTAATCCAATTACTTTTCCAAATATGGAATTTTATATCTTAAAACACATTTTGGATCATGTCAAATTATAGGTGGCGCCACTTGTATTATTACCAACTTAGACTTTGACCTCCCCCACAATCCCACCCAATTTGAAGATCCACCAAAAACACATGCTGGAGTCTTCACAGGATTTTCACATTTTGACCCCTACATTACATAATAATGTAGGTGGTGCCACCAATATCAAACAAGGCTTAGATTTTCATACACCCTACAAGTCCTGAAAGTTATATTGAGCTTACTTGCAAACCAAGGACGGTACTGCGGTCACACAATTTTCACATTTTGACCTGTACACCACATAACACAATAGGTAGCGCCAACATTGATGTCCACGAAGATTTTTATACCCTTTATAACTTCTAAATGTTATACAGGCCGGTCTTTAAAGCTGTGGGGTGCAGGGCATTCACGAGATGACACCTATGTTCAAACTGGCCATTTGACCTTGACCTTTAACTCAGATTAAAAAATTGTTATGTTCAAAATATGTGCCCCACATCCAGCTTTACATAGTCTGTTTGTTCAAATCAGATAACTTTTCCAGTTACTGAGAAGCACCGCATTTCATGATTACTTAGTCACAGTGACCCAAAAAGTAGGTCACCAAGTACAGTTTTATGTAATAAAGTGCAATTTTGATCTGGAGGTTAAATTTTCTGCCATTGATGTCCAGGCTGCACCCAGGCATTGTAAAATCAACTGCTGCAACCTTACAGGCATGGTGACCTCACAAAAATGAGTCCAGGTCACTGATATTACATAACATTCTAACTTCGGCCATGGTCTATATATATCCTATATATTTGGCAAGTCTAATCCAATTACTTTACAAGATTTGGAATCTTACCTTAATCACATTTTGATTCATAATTTCCATCAAATTACAGGTGGCGCCACTTATATCATTAGCAACTTAGACTTTGAGCACCCCCACAATCCCACAAAATTTGATGAAGATCCACCAAAAATTACAGATGCTAGAGTGTTCACAAGATTTTCACATTTGACCCTTACATTACATAATAATGTATGTGGCACCACCAATATTGAACGAGGCCTAGATTTTCGTACACCCAGCAAGTCCTGACATTTATATTGGGCTAACTTGAAAACTGGGCAGAATTGCTCTTACAAGCAAAAGTTTACAGATGGACAGACAAACAGACAGGAGTGGTCGCATAAGTTCTGCCACCTTTGGTCAGCAGAGCTTAAAAGAATGCTGCCAAATACACCCTTTGGGGGGCCTTTGACCTTAAAAAGAGGTCACGGTCAACAAGGCATGGGCCACATGATACAGCTGTGGTGTTTATTTCATAATTCTTCCCGAAACAGTTCATGGACTCCAGGCTGTGCAGACAAGATGAAAGGACAGGATGAACTGACAGACACACCACAGCCCATATCCCTATGTCCTCTTATACATGTACCTTTATTTCTGTGGTGGGGGGACAAAAAATATATGGACCATATATGAATATGTGCTGGGCACAAGCACACAAATGGCAGTGACAATATGCCCCACCTCCACTTGGATGGGGGCATAATGATGAACAAACTATCAACCGGAACACAACACAAAATATTTCCCAAGATGTTACACTTTAATTCCGTTACTGTACAGACTTAAGCGATAAATTCATACGGAATTGGCTGCAAATACTCTGGCTTGTTATACTTGGTGCTGACAAAGTGGCCAGATCTGGGCTGTTCAGGCTGTAACAAACAAAACACAGTCATAAGTAGAAGTACTCCCACCATGTTTTACATGCATGTTCCTTTCCTGTCCATATAAAAGTACACTCATCCCCACAAAATTAAGCTTTTCATTGTACACAATTTACTAGCCTCTTTTCTTCAAGTATGATCATAACTAATCAATTTCAGTTGCTTGCTTGCTATAACCATAAAGTGTGCACCATTACTCCCACATATCTTCTTGTCACATGACTGTGCTGCACTCAGGGCACAATGTGTCAATGAAAGCTGTTCCATGGAATCTTCAGCAGGTTGCTATTTCCTTCCATCTAAATTTTGGTGGCTCGCTTTGTTTGAGTGACATAAAAAACAGCCCCACTGAACCAATCATTTCATAATGATCAGCATCATACACTGTGTCTGAATTTTTCAAAGATTTCTGATTTTCAGTTTATTTTGGATGGTTTCTGAAGAAATATTATTGAAATGTGCCACTTATCATTTTATTAAAAAGACATGTAGCTCTATTCTTATTTCTCCATGTTTCACAGATGGGAAAAACTGTCAAAATAAAACTACAATGAAAATGTATTTTAACATGGGATTTACATTGAGAATTTCCAAAACAGGAAATCTGTATCTCCAGTAACTTCCTCAAAACTAACAGGAATAAAAAGGGAAATTTTATACATGCAGTCCTGATTTCATTTACCTGTCTTCTGCATTCAACCTTGTCCCCCTTTGCTTTAGCATCTCGCTTCTTCTTCTCATTTTCGTGAACACGGTTGAGAAAGTCCAGTCTGCAGTTGGAGTGCTTCACGTGTTCAATGCGTATATTGATCCTCTTGGCCAGGATGCGCCCCCTGCAAAGATTAATGTCTATGAAAGCCAACCAACAAACATCATTTTACACAAAAGCTATTCAGAATGAGAAGCATGGCATTATATTGAAGAGAAAAAGGTGCTCTGGTTTTTTCCCCCTTACAAAACCATTTGAGCATTTTCTAGTAGCACATCAATTACTGGCCAGCCAATTTCACAACCTGAACATCTACTTTAGGCTAAACATATCATGTCAGGAAGACATAGGCTCATGTAAGATCTACCAGGGTCCAACGAACTGACATTTTTCACAGTTTCTGATGTTTTCATTGAAGTTACACACATTGAACGTTAAGTTAGATGGTGTCTGCCTGCAGTCTGTGAGAAAAGTTTTTTCTCTTATTGGTCATTTAGCTCAAATTTCAAGAGCCCCAATACTTCAACATCAACATGTAACTTGCTAACATTTTCTATTGGTCCGGGGAATTTTTTATTGGTAAAAATGGACGGACCGGTACTGTTCGCCTGGACTGTGCCTGGTTGGTAGGGCACATTTTATAGCCCTTCTATTTTTCAAATCAATTAAGTGTACATTGTGGATGGTAGAATTTCAGTCCTTGTGTGGGCAATTGCCTCGCATCAAAGTCAACGGCACTGTTTTGTGTACGTGAATCAAGAATATGATTTAATGTCTCCATTTCCAAGAGGAACTAGCAACTCACTTGACTCTCTTGTTGACAATGACACCCACAGCATGCTGAGTCACATTGTAAATTCTGCCTGTTCTGCCGTGGTATGATTTGTGTGGCATACCTTTTTGAACTGCTCCATTGCCCTACAAAAGAACAGACAAGATCATCAGTCATTCACACCCTGTTGTGGCCAAACTGGTCACCTAAACTGTGGATTGGGCAGAAAATATAGTGCCCTTTGCTGAGCCACCTACGGTGTTTTCCAGAAGCCCAGGCTGCTGGCAGTTTCATGGGCTAGTACTTTGCAAACTGTTAGCTAATTGACTTCGGGAGTTTCTGCAGAAGAGTACAGGATTCACAAAAAAACACTGGCTACTTTAACAAAATACGCTTCCGTTTCGTTTTTCGAAAAAATATGCATCTATAACGATATTTTTTTCTCGCTCACTGCTCTTCTCAATTAATTCTGAAATGCCCAGAAAGGATTTTTATATCAACTGATGTTTCATATTCTCTTTACAGGAGTCGAAATGCTGCCAGTCCTCCAGCCCAGAAGAGTTTTGTGGCAGGACTGAAAATTTGTGTGATTTGTCTGTCCTGCCTAACGACATGACTTACTGGGAAGCCTTTTGATACCAGATAAGATCAGATGACAGTCTTAGTTTTTAAAGCTTTCATCAGTGTTTAACAGTGCAATACTTTTAATTTTGTCCAAAAATATACAGCTAATGTTGGCTTGGAAAATGCCATTTCAATTTGGCTATTAAACAGCACAAGGTCATGAATTTATTGACCAGACAGGACTGACCAGAGTCTGAAAGAGTGATGAGTGTCAGAAGTGTCAGTCATGTGGACTGATAAACCCACAGAGTTTATTTCAGCCCCTGAAAACAAAAGGTTCCAAAATAAATGTGTCACATCTTGTCAATTTGCTGATGCACATTGTGACACTGAAAAGCATGCTACAGGCACCATGATGATACTGACAATCACGTAGGAATGATCTCATATGTGCCATGGATGAACATGTAATACATCACCAGCTCAAACAGACAGCATGAAGACTGCCATGCGCTCTGTAATGACTGTCACTCACATGACATGTTGACTGTCACTGATCTCCCTCCCATGTGCTAGCAGCAGGCCCTTTAATCCCCATGCACACCTCAGCTACTAGACACACTTTCTGGCCAAATCTGGACCTTATCTAGATTCAATGCCAACTTTTTTCTACTCTGCACTGGACCATAAACTTAGCTTTCAGAGCCATGTTATGTCACTCAATATGTCTGTATCATACTTGCTATGTAGTTTATGTTCATATACCCTATGTTAAGCCAATAGGTAACTATTCTCGAGAGCATACCCCAGATGGATGGGCATAAGTGTGTGCAATTCCCTTGCAACCAGCATATACATGTATGGCAATATGCACACAAAACATACTTATAATATTAATATATATATATATATATATATATATATATAATATATACTCAACAGCATACACACAGATGGATGGGCGTATGTATGTGCAATTCCCCAGCATATACATGTACGCCCATACACACATATATATACATATCTAGACAAACAGGCAGACAGAGACGCACACACTACACACCCCTCCCTGTTTCTATGTCCCCCATATACAGCTTTATGGGCTGGGCACAAACATCAAGACAAGAACATAGTTGTTGCTCCAACATGTATGACCTTGACAATGAGTCAAAGGCCACTCAAAATAACACATGTACACACATAAAAATGTAATCAGATGCTTTCCTGGTGTAAATATCAATATAAATCTCCACTGGCTCTTAAAATGTGAGAGGTAATATCCCTTGCAAACATGTCTAGGTCACCCTGACCCACCCTCTTAAATGGGCATAGGGATCGTACGATAGGTTTATGCAATAAACTGTGTCATTCAATTTTAAGTTCTAAGATGTCAAGCCAGACAGACAGATGCACAAACACCCCCACCCCCCATTTAGCCAGAAGTTCAAATATACCCTACTTTTTTTCTTTAACAAAATCTATGGCTTATGAGGCTAGTGAATGTATACTAGTATATATCTCTTCCATTCTCAAAACAGATCTATCTTAAAAGTTGTACCAAGACTGGCTACACTGTTAGTCTTCCCAAATGCTCCTGCAGCTTAGCTCAGTCACTTATTTTCCACATGACAAAATGTCAGAAGGTGTCCTAAGTGAAAAGTTCATCACAGCTAAGCTCACAGACATTTCAAGGGCATGAAATATATCTCACTGTAACTCCCTCAGTATATTTCTCAGAGTTCCAGGTTATCATACCGCATTATTGTTGTTCACATTAATCAAAGAGTTTATGGAAGAAAATATGGTGATACTTGTACCTTGATGTCTACTATATCCCCACGTTTGTACACTTTCATGTATGTGGAGAGTGGTATAACACCCTTTGTCCGGAACTTCCGGGAAAACATATACCGGGTCCCACGGCGGTAACCTTTTGTGTTCGTCATGGTGGCTACGGAGGAAATAAATGTAAAACATACTCAGTACCATTGATTTTAATGCCAGTTACACGAAATATGACAATTCAAGTGCAGACTCCACTGTGCACACAGTATGGAAAATAATAATAATCAAAAAAGCTGTTCATGTTCACATCCTGCAGAGGCCACTTGAATCAAACAGGACTAGGCCTAGGGCTGTGTTTTTGCAATACACGAACTTTCCACAATACAAGTGCAATTTAAATATCAGTTCCTTGCAAATTGGATATTGCACTTGTAAAATTTCTCAAGGTAAATTGTGTGTACATTTAACTTCTACCATAAATAACCAGTTAATTATATTCTTGTATATGAATTATGTCTGATGTGCAACTTCACCATGGTTGCTTTTAAAGTACAACTTACTGGGTAAACTACCACTCCACCTGTACACTTTTTATATGCAGGTACAGAACCTTGACGTCCAAGGTGACAGGATGTTTTTTCCTGGTGGTGACACTGGTCCACTTTAAACAGCATGGGTTTGTGCCAGAGATGTGTTTCATGAAATGCCACATGTATTTCATGGTACATGTATACAATTCACCACTTTGGAAAATCTGATAAAAGTCAAGTCTCATTACTTTCTTTTCTTAAGTATCAGTCTTGCTAACTGGACCACTCTGCTAGCACATAGCAGCATGTACTGTAGCATGCCGGCACAGATGGAGATGCTTGTGGCCATGGATGCTTGCGAGAAAATACTTAAATGTGTTTTAGAGCATGCGAGATACGATATAATGCTTTTAGCATTCGGCAATGCACCAGTAGCATAGCATATGCTATACATATGTATGCCAATAGCACAATCCTTGTTCTTGTCACAAAAAGACTGTAAATTTGGGCCCAGCCTTGGCGAGCATTTGGTTTGGCCTTGCATGATATGTGAGCATTGTCAATGCGGGAGTCCAGAGGTCATGTGTTCAGCCTCCAAATGAGGCCAAGACCAACCAGTTGACTGGTGCAATTTATAAAGTCTTTTTAGTGTTGTGAGGTGCACTGTCATACTCTTTTATGTTTTCTTATTGTGTTGAAACCATGGTTCATACACCTATCTGGCCACAAATTTCAAGACTTTTTCAAGACTTTTTCAAGACTTTTCCAGACTGATTTGTCCAAAATTCCAAACTACCTTTGAGTTACATCAGGGCCAACATGTAACAAAAATAACAGGTATCATTTAACTGAACTTCCACATTTCTGTTGCAAATGAACTAAAATACCCAAGTCTGAGTACAAAATATGATTTTCCAAACTTTTCAAGACACAAGTGTGAAATTCAAGACTTTTCAAGGCCTTGAATGACATGAACTGAAATTCAAAACTTCTCCAAACTTTTTAAGGCTTGTATGAACCCTGTGAAACTGTTTCCTTCCCTTTTTAACCTGATAACTTTCCACTTCAGAGCCTCATTTTGTTTAGCCATTTTGATTTTAATCTTCCCGCATGAGTGAAAGTGAAACAGTGTTTCTCGTCAATTTCTGATTGCGACCAAAATATTGATGCACAATACAGTTGAGGTGTTTTTCAGAGTCAATAACATCAGCCTATCATTTACTCATGTCAGCATTATATTAAAAAAAAATCTTGAAGAGCCACATTTTCGTTGACATTCACTGTTTGTGGCAAATTATTTTTTTTGTCAATGAAACTTTTGCAATGTTTGGCATTCCTAAGAAAACATAATGCCAAAAGAAAGAACATACAGCCTGGGCTTTAAATGATTGACAAAATGTTACATTTTTTTTTTTGAAATCAATGTTTAATTGCCACATAAAGATATTAAATTTAAGTAAACTGAAGGCTAATGCACCATGCACAGTGTATTTTTTAGCAATTTAACCCCTAGCACGCTGTGTTTGAACACATTCAAAATTATGTGAACACTGTTTGTCACCAATGTCGAGCGCAACCAGGCCCAACCCAGGCCAACCTTCATCAGCTACCTGCTGCCCTGCAATGTTATTTACCTAGAAGCATGTGCATTTTATTCCAGACAAACTTCAATACTTGCAGCTACACCCAATTCTAAAGTCCCTGCCATATTTGGAACATTACTACCCTGTGGTGGCAGAAACCAGAATGAGGCTGGAGAAACCAAATGAAGTCCCCATTCACGTGTATGTTAAATATGCTTATTTTTCTAGCTCATAAATATAATTTAAAAACATTTTGAACACACCCATTGTGTTATCCTGTTAGGACAACCCTAGGACTAAAACAATACGGGAAAAAACAGGTTTTCAGCATTTGATCCATTGTTGCAAAAGTTACTGTGATGTAGTCTATAAATATAAAATAAGGATTCATGGCAACATAATTTATATCATCTTATTACAAAACATAATATACTGAATTCATATTTTAGAACCAGTCATGCATTTGGGTATGTAATTTGTATTACCTGGGACATCAAAAAATTTAAATAAAAACATGGTCTAATACTAACGTCTCATCTGAATATTTTTTCATCCTGATCAGAAAGTTAGCACTGCACTGATCAGTTTCTCCCTTAAGTCAATTGAGCTTTAGAATAAATATACCTGTGAGAGCTAATTATACTAGCATACCCATAAAAACACAAATTTGATTTAACTGTTGCTGCTGGAAATTCCTAGAATGCATACAGTCAACTCAGTTATTCTGGCTTTGGGTCCAACGGTACAGGGTTTCAAAATTGTGCTGAGATGTATATCGGCAGCAATTAGGAAAAGTCCAAACACTGAAGATCTTTCCCCATATGTTGTAGCCCTCAAGTTTTAATAGAAGAATGACACCATGGTCCTATTCAAAAGTGTTTTTATTGATAGGTATGAGGTATCAAAGTAAGCAAATTTAACATCCAAGTGAATGGGGACTTGAATTGGTGTCCACCAGTCACGTTCTGGTTTCTGTCACCAGAGGTTAGTAGTGTTCCACATATGGCGGGGACTTCTGAATAGGATGTATGGCTATTTTGATTTTGCAGTCAAAAATATATATTCTGATCAAATGGATAAAAAGCAAACAACTGCCCATTTTTCACAACATTTTGAATGATACACCTGTAAAATTTCCCCTCAAAACTTAATAACTTTGCACCTTTGGGGTCACCATGTTTTGCATCGTCCACAATCATGCCTGCTGGAATCCTAAGGTTTTTGTCTTTGTATGCAAGTAGTTCTCTTATCAGCTAAGAAAAAATATTACTGGGGTATCCCTCCAAAAATGGCCTAAAATGGAAATCCTTTTATCTCATTACGTTATTCTGCTGATCCTTTATTGGCTGATGGTGATGTCAGATCTTCATATGACCCATTTGAATAATTAACGCCGAAGATTAGTGAGGGGGACCAATAGGAGCATAAAGATCACCCAGACCATCCCTAACTTCCTCCTGGCTCTCAACATGCTGTTGATGAAAGCATGGAAGCCAGGCTGTTCAAGTGTAAAAACTTTTGATATTTTCATACAATTAGGCCTTGGATCTTCTGAAGCTATCTATTATGATTGCAAGAAATATGGAAGGATCTTCACTGTACACTTGGCATTGATGAAGGCAATGTCTGGTGCCCGAACTCCACTTTCACATCAAAAGCATTGTTTTTGCCAAACATATCAGTTTTGCCTTGAATAGATCTAACTGCTAATTGTAAATAACTTGTAAATTAAGAAAGATAACAAGATTAGATGGTGTGGAAATCAACCACTTGTGGTATCAGTCATTTCAAAGAAATGACTAGAGAATAAATATATGCAATGTTAGAGATGTACAAATGTCGCAACTGGCACTGTGGGACCACATATGGTTGGCACTGCATTGGAAGTAGGGCTGTAACGATACACCTTTTCACGATACGATACGTATCCCGATACGGAACTGACGATACGATACAAAACGATACAATTTGATACTTAACCATAATAGTACAGGGGTCACATTATTTCAGTACGGGTTCGTTGGACCCATCTTTCTTCTTTTTCAGGAAAAATAGTAAGTCCATGAACTGAATCGATGGGTCCAGTCTGAAATTGTGCAATCTAGACTTTTGATGTAATTTGATTAGTTGGGTTTAATTGGTATAATCAACATACATCAAAATGATAAACAAATAAAACATGCAGGTAACTTAGCCTAGAAACGAACATAACATAGGGTCTATATGCTCATGTAGGTGACTCATTATTATAAAATTTAAGATTAAACAAAAAGTTACCAACATGCTAACTTGATGTAAAAGGGTCTAAAAGTTGTTGACTGTACCAAGGATGGATTCAATCTGCCCAGGGACCTGCTATTAGGACTAAGTCTATAACACATCCCCGGTCTACCAAAAAATGATTGTGAAGGGGGCTTAACCCCTAGCACGCTGCCACTGTGCCAGTATCTGGTATCGCACAGTTTTTCAGCTTGCACAACAAGCGGCATGCATGACTGAACATGCCTGGGCTCTGTTATTTTTGCGATTGATTGCGCGTGATGAAATGGTCAGAAATTACATGATTTATATTTCTGTGCACTTTCTATTTCAATATACCTGACAAATTTGATGCCGCAGGTGGTGTTAAGAGTCTGATCTTAAGTGCGGTCACTTTTTTCATCAAGCAACACGGTAGGCCTACAACTTGACAAGCCATGCAACACAAGCGAGTGTACACAGCCTGTCACGGGCATGCACCCAGGCATGGTTTTCCGCTATGTTGAACGTATATTTTTTCCGGCCTCGATCATAAATTTCATTCCTGCCTTGTTCTGTCATACAGATTTGTTACATTCAAACATTTCAATAAAATCAAAACAACTAAATTTTGTTAAAAAAAAAAAAAAACGGCGTGCCCCATCGGAGACAGTGATCAACAACATCGTGTCAGGCCTAATGCAAATTTTCGCTTCGTTCACAAAAGACTGTGCGATGACAAATGAGCGTACTTTCCTTGCCGTCCGTAATGAATTTTCACTCGTGCCTTTGTCTCTGTCTAGATTTGTTCGATAGATGTCTTCTTGGTGAAAATATGATGTGAAAATTTAACATCTTGGTCCAATAATCTTTGCGTAATAAGACTTGTACCTTCCCAACATTGCGGGCATGAGACAGGCACATGGGCAACAACGAATTTGATTGGACAGTAAGTGGCACGTGATCAAATCCACACAATGAGGAGCCTGGAAGTGCTCTCAGCGCATTTAATAATGAGATGAAATGACGTCCATCCATTCCCATTATGGGAATTTTTTGGAGGGATACCCCAGGAATATTTTTTTCTTAGCAAATAAGAGAGCTTGTTACATAGAAAGACGAACATCAGAGGATTCCATCAGTATAATACATATTCATGATAGTGATTATGGTCGATGCAAAACACTGTGACCGCGTGGGGTAATTTTTGCAGTTGTGTCATTCAAAATGCATCGCGTTTGTGCGTGCGTCCACAGCGACGCGAAATGACAATGTTTTTATTAATTTCCGGGCGTCTTTTCTTCATTTTTGCGTCTATGACGCAGGACGCAAGCTTAATGTGACCCCAGAATAATGAGCGTGCTGCTTTTTCTCGCCGGGCACAGTCATTTTGCTGACCTAGATTCAGACTTTGCACACAAGGGTATGACGTAGCGCCACAAAGCGTCATGCATATATGATTATGAAGGGAATCCCAAAACACTTTTGTAGGCAAAAATAGATTATAATCCGAAGGCTGACGAATGGTTTGTCAATTGACGAGTTTACCTTCACAAAATTATGGTAAATCTTGAATTATGACCTTTAATTCCGTATTTTTTCTTTTTAGAGCTGAAATTACTTATATGATGGAATGTATCGTATTTTTGCGATACAGGGGACCTCATTTCGATACGTGTATCGTGGATGGACTGTACCGCGATGCACCGTTATCGCGGTATATCGTTACAGCCCTAATTGGAAGTGACTGGCACTTTAAGAGTTAATACGATCATTATATTTGTTCCCATAAGCAGTGTGCTGCAAGTCAATGACACGGGCCTAGGTTAAATTTTTCTTGTTACCGCTTACCACTGTAGGCAGTAACGTTAGCCCACTGGTAATCTCATGCCTGGAGTGTGGCTGCAGAAACCTGCATGGGCCTGGTGCCTTGGCTTGGGAAAAAGGCCCATTCTGCAAGATGGTTTGGGGGGTACTGACATCAGAGGCTGGCATGCCCTTGGCCATTGGCATTATGCTAAAGCCATTTGCAAGATGCTAATTGGCATTGATATGTGGCAAGATGCTTCGTCAAACAGTTTTAGCATTGAAGGTTGATAATGCTGATAATTTGGATGTGACCATGTTTTTCAAGTTGTATAGACTGTAGATTTGGATTGATAAATTGCTTAACTTTCAGAAAAAAAAATCATGAGTTATATGTATAGCTTGCACCGCTCGCTATTAAAACTGCTTTTACTTTATGTGATGTATGTTTATATGGCCAATTGGCCAAGCAGAGTATAATTCACCTCCAAAGGCTTAGCAGATTTGGAGGTGAACAAGTGACTGGCCACACTGAGAAGCTGGGTAGGACTACATCATTGATATGGTTGGTGGACACTCTCTCAGCCTGGCCTGGCACTGCCTAGTAGCACGGAGGTGAACAAACCAAAGTATATGACGTAAGCTTTTGGAGGAGAATTGTACGATGCAAAATTAACAATGCCAAAGGTAATGGTAACGTGCCATCCCAGCCCTTCGACTGAAGCGTCCTCTACATGATATTCACAAGAACCTCAAATTCCTGATGCATCGTTGCCAACGTTGTACGAGATCGATTCTTTCTTGCCATGAAATGTTAATTCGGAATCTGCTGATTGTACATGAGCCAATACTTCACAACTATTGACCACCAGCTGCCTAGGGAACATTCACATGGCGTGGGTTCCCTTGCTTGTGAAGTGAACAGTGACAGTGCTGCACACGTGCGTTACAACTTACAGTCGGTATGTGACCACGCTGGATTAAGGTCAAAATGGTTTCAAAACAACTTTTCACTCTATAAATGTTACAACTTCATGTTCTTTTATTGTATGCCCTTAAAACATGAGCGACATCACAGTCCATCTGTTACGAAAGTAGCGAATAATTGTGAAAAACTATGACACACAGTCCCTCTTCTCACCTAGTTTTAATGGCTGCCACAAGGAAAAGGAAGGTGTCACGTGACGAGAAAATTGCCGTGGCATAAATTGCCGGAACGCACGGAACTACACTACATTTCATGGCATTCGAAAGATGCCGGGCAAGTAAGTGTTCTTGCTTTCAGCTAATGTGAAAAGTATTGAATTTATTTCCACTGAAAGCCACATATACCTGCAATAACATTCAAAAGTATAATAAGGACGGCAATAATGATGGTCATGATAATACCATGGAGCTACTATAGTACTATCTCCATGATAATACCAATGCTGCGTAAAGTTTTTCTGAAAAAAAAAAACATCTTTTGTGGCCATCCGGGGTGGCCATATTCACACACACAAAAAAATAATAATGATAATAATCTACTAAGCAGTTTGGGGTGAAAATGAAAATCATCTTGTTTTTTATCCCGTATTCCTTTATCCTGGGTCGCATGAATGATTTAAGTGTGAACCAATCTTCCCATTTGTGGCTATCGTACAAAACACATCATTAACTGTTAAAGATTAGCCTATATTTGTTGTTGTTTGTTGTTGCCATTTTTATTGCTTCGCAATGGCAGTGCCTTTAATAATAATTTGTTCCAGATTTTGATCCAGCTTAAAAGTTTAAGCACTGGATTAAACTAAGATTAATAGAATAGAATAAAACGTCTGAAAGCAAAATAAGTATTGCAGCCAAGAACACAGATTGTTTATTCCTGGAAATTTTATTCATATATTAGGGCAAGGATTATAAGTAGTTCAGGGTCAAAGGTGCAGCAATTTAATTGTAGGATCAAAGTCAGGATCAAATCCTTTTTTTTTTTTTTTTTTGTGAATATGGCCACAGTGGTATGTAAAAAAATTATAGATTACATAATTGTCTTCCTTGTGACCCCCTAGATATGATCAAGCTTTACGTTACTTTACTTAGATAAGTAACACATTCAATCTGTTTATTTCATGACTAAGGAATCCACATGGAAACAGGTTATATCCTTGAACACTACAGCTAGAACATATTATAAGCCTGAGAATAGCACACGTGTACGCCTAAGCCCACAGGCGCTTGTAACGTTCAGTCAGTCAAGCTTCCGTGCTAATATACGCGGGGTGGGGGGTGGGTTAAGAGGTTGGACCTGGAACATCTATGCGTTCAATAACCCACAGAGGGCCTATCTAATATCTATGTAGGAGCTCCATGTGACGACGTTGTGGTTTTAGGCCCGTCCGCCACCATCTTATTAGCACAAATAATTGACTGAACAGATGAATACACAATATTTTATTGCAGAAATGGCCCTATGTGGGGCCATATCTGCAATAAAATATTGAACGCATAGATGTTCCAGGTCCAACCTCTTTACCGTCCCCTCCCCCCCCCCCGCGTATATTAGCACGGAAGCTTGACTGACTGAACGTTACGAGCGCCTGTGCCTAAGCCTGCTCAGAGATATCCCAGGCCTGCTCGAAGCCTAAATTTAAGTCCTGCTGGTGCCCCTTAACTTAAGCCCTCCAATCTTGTCCTGAGTATGTAATGAATATCACATGTTGAACATGTGTTTGATAATGGGACGATTCAACTTATTATAAATTTGTGATATTCACACTGACACATGCAACACAAATAGACAATGTATGGTGTTAAGTCTCAAGACAATGTCAATGTTAATGATTTCAATGTTGCAGCACCATGGCAAGAAAGAAAGGTGGGGGGAGAGAGAGAGAGAGAGAGAGAGAGAGAGAGAGAGAGAGAGAGAGAGAGAGAGAGAGAGAGAGAGAGAGAGAGAGAGAGAGAGAGAGAGAGAGAGAGAGAGAGAGAGAGTAAATTCTGATCAAAAACTGTGAAATTTGGTTTATTTCGGTTTATATCATACCAAAAAACGACGAAAACCAAGAGCAACGTGATTTGAATTTTTTAATTATATTTTTCTTGAAAGCATACCGTAAGGGACAATTAGTTATATTTTACCGAGAATTCTATTTTACGTGAAAATGGCAACACGGATAGGTTGCTCGTTACCGATGAAGCTGGAGCCCTACACCTAGTGGTGCAAATTCATTTTTAGCGATGCGGGAGCCAGTCAATATAGGTGGCACCACTAAATTGAATTTCTCATAGGCGGCCATTATAACACATCCTGGCGTATCTCAGAGTAAGAGCTTTAACTTTAATGAAGACTATGCTCACCAATTAAGTTCAAGTCTGCCTCACAAAATAAGAGGCATTAACATATATGATGACCACCAAACTTTTGACTTTGCCCCACCTGAACGCGATCATGTTGGATTTTCACTTGTCCGCACCCAATATCAGCTTTAAATTTCCGACCACCCCGGAAAAAAATTATGCCCAAAATTAATTATTCAAATCACTCTATTTTGTGATGGCAAAATCTGAATTAAAATTATATGTAACAGATTTGAGCCTGCCACAAATTCCACCACTCTGGTCAAGCCAAATCCTACAGTGCTGGTCATTAGACATTATACCTTTGTGCTGCCCTCTGTGGCCAATTTAGGGGTGCAACCTATAGATGGTTATTTGCATAAAATCACGGACATTCACGTTAATATAAACTGGCCTGTAAACCCCGGAAAAAAACTAAACCGAACTTCAAGACCGGACAGAAAAGAGATACTTTTTCACATTTTTTTTTTTCTTCACTGTAGGCTATTCCACACATAATATGAATGGGTGTAACCCAGAAAGGGGAGCGAAGCTTTTTTGTCCGCAATCGTGCAACCCGGTCTGAGCGGTGGCGCCGCAGTGTGAGAGTCTGAAGCAAATTGTCGTCTGCTGCGCTGCCAATCATTTGTAGATAGTGACGCAATCTTCAGTCTTCATGGGCGGAGACTCGCGCTGCTACGTGACGTCACGCTTTATTGTGTGAGGCATGGAAGCACGGACATGCGATAACTCACACAGTGCCAAGTTTGTAATTTATGGTGCATAGAAAATAAATCAATGCATGCAATTTAATTAAGTAATTTGTGCACCCCTGATTTTTGCCACGCAATACATAGAGAGTTTATATTTAAACAGTTTATTCCTATTTAATTCAACCAATCGCCATGAACCATGGACGGCGGCCCTGTTTGAGTGACTTTGGTTGCTAACCAATGGGGACCGATTATTATCTGATTCTGCTGAAGAAAGCCAGTTTACCCATTGGCTTCCGGTCATGGACAAAAAAATCGAGCTGAACAACATGTCGATCGTGGTGGGTCCCATTGCCGTAGAGGGAGCTTCGCTCCCTATTAACAAATGCCATATCAACAAACACTTAAAATCAAATCTTTATCTTAATTTGTGGTTTATAATAACAAATATAAGTGCTTAATTTGCTCAGTTGTTGTGCCAATGAGGTTCAACCATGCTTTATTAGCCCCATGTTGTTGTTGCAATAGGGTTCAGTGTCATGCATATATTCGCCTAGCTGTAGTGCAAGCTTTAACTAATTCCATTTCAGAGAGATGTATATTAAAGGTTACGGTTTTGGGTAGCCCCCCCCCCCCCCCCCCCCCCCCAGTGAATGAGGAATTTGTACTCAAGAGGATAGCCCCTTCACTGGGCACCTGCGCAAAGTACTAATGTACCATGAGAATTGTTTGCCAAAGCAAAGTTTAAGTGCTGGGGGTATCTACAAGCAGGAAGTAAAGACAGGTGCTGCAGGAAAGTTTACATTGAGGTAGTCAAGGGAAAAACAAGATGGGTCAAAGACATGGATAAGTTAGCAGAGAGATATGAATTAAAAGGATATGATGAGGAATATGATTGGAAAGTATATACAAGTATAGGTAAGACTGTTACAGAGAGTTGGAAAGAGGACTGGAAAAGAGGAGTCAGGGAAAAAAGTGCATTAAAACATAGACCTCGATATATTGACCCCGCCCCCGGGGGCGGGGTCAATATATCGAGGTCTATGATTAAAAGCATACAATGCATCAGAAAAGCCAAAGGAATGTGTGTATTGGGATGGAGGGAAGGTATCCAAGCTTCTTTTTCAAAGTAGGGCAGGAGTTTTCAATGTAGAAAAAAGAAAACAGAAGTGGACAACAGGTAATAATGGAAAATGTAAGATGTGTAGACGAGAGGCAGACCAGACGGTGGATCATTAGCTGTTGTGGTGTTATGTATATAGAGAGATAAGGGAAGATTTTTTTCAGAAAGTGGCACTGGGAAGATTTCAACAGTTTACAAAAGGTTCGGTGTTTAGATGAAGAGGAACGTGTAGACTGGGTTTAAGGTTTGAAAGGTGGCTTTTGGGGAGGCAGGAAAGGTAATAAAAGTCTGTATAGGACTACCTGGTAGGATGCTGTTAGAAAAGGAATGAAATGGTAGAGTTAGAAGGCAACAGGTTAAATTAGAATTCCAGAGTACAGGGAGGAAAGAGAATGGTGGTAGCCCTTATGAAGGCTCCCATGGGGGGGGGGGGGCGTAATGATAATGATAATGATAATGATGATAATGATAATGATAATAATAATAATGATAAAAATGATAATAATAATGATAATAATAATAATGATAATAATAATGATAATGATAATAATAATAATAATAATAATAATGATGATGATAATAATAATGATGATAATGATAATAATAATAATAATAATAATAATAATGATAATAATAATAATAATAATAATAATAATGATAATAATAATAAAAATAATAATAATAATAATAATAATAATAACAATAATAATAATAATTCAGCTTAGTCTGTTTTGGAGGCAATATGTGAACGAGTTTCACAAGAATCGTTCTGCCTCTGTTTGACTTTTCTATCCGTACGTGTTCCGCCTTTTAGTACGTCTCGTTTCAGATCGATCAACTTGAACTCTTGTGAGTTTAGAATAACCTTGTTTACATACGGCCCAGCATGGCGGTCGCAGTGAACTGATTGCCAGCAGAATGGTACGTGATGTTATATTTTGCATGATGAATTTAATTCTTCGATTCCTAATATATTCCACAAATCAGCCTGACGACAGTAACGAATGTAGCAACTCTAATCTGTGGCCATTTACGCATGATATATCTTAGCTCAGAATCCCGGACGCAGGGCCGATCACATTCAGAACAAGAAAACGCCGCCCAAACTTGGGCCGAAGCATTAAACGCGAACAGCTCCCCCTCCCTCGAAAAATGTTGTCAAGTTGGATGTACAAATGTATGTAATGATATCAGACCGACCAAAACTGCATAACCGACAGCAGTCTATTCTGTTCAAATTTCGGTGCATGATAACATTTTTTCACGGCATTGTAAATATTGGTGTTGACATTTTATTTAAGCCAGTCAGCTGTTTTCCACTCTCACAGCCAGCGCAGCAATTTGAATGCAATTTTCGAGAAGAGAATTGAGATGAATCATCAATAAGTCGCCGTATTGACTTTCCGAGAAAAAAAATCTTTTATTGCACATGTTCATATGTATTGGATTTTATGCGAAATAAAACTTGTAAAGTTTTGAAACATGGTCGGAGGTTTGAATGTGTTGTGCTCGTTTTACCGATTTGCGCGAGCCACAGATCGCATTCTATGGATCTTCGGTTCTCGCGCACATCTTCTTAATGTTACTTCTTAATGTTACAGCCTGCGCTCAGTCTTATGCATTACTGGCCGTAGATCTAATAATAATCTGATCTGTACATTGAAAAACAAAGTTAGTAGAAAGATTAGTACATTGAAAAGGCAGGTGTAGCCAACAGAAAACAGTGTTAGTGTTTTAGTAAGGAGGTTAAAAAGTGTGTTAATAACTTAGTTAATTTAGATGGGCATGGTCCGGTGAGCTACCAAGCGATGTTGGAAGCTCACAAGGCTTGGGGCTGTGACTATATTCACGGGGAGACTGTTTCATTGGGGGATACCACGCGGAAAGAAACTAAATTTTAAGAAATAATCTCTGGTTGTCTGATCTTGTTGGAATGTATAGGGGTGTCGGTTTGAAGTCAAACAGCATTTTGGGGTGAAATAATTTTCTTGGGGGATGGCTACTAAGTGGTGAATTATTTTGTATACCATAAACATACGTATATTGGAGCAGCGTTGTTGGAGAGTGGGCCAGTTTAAGGAGGATAGCATGTGCTATTGATACTGCTGGTACTGTGGTAGTGGTTTGTAACAAACCTGGCTGCCCTTCTTTGGACCATTTTGATTTTGTTTACATCTTTAGTAGTGTGGGGGTCCCAGACACTGGCACAGTATTCCAGGTTGGGCGGGACTAAGGAGTCATAGGAAAGGGTTTTTGTTTCGGTTGGGGCATTTTTAAGATTTCTTCGGAGGAGGCCAAGGGTACAGTATGATTTGATATTATCTATATGGGGAGTCCAAGAAAGTCGAGAATTGATAGTTATGCCAAGGTATTTTGCACTGTCTACAGTTTCAAGAATGTGTCCGTGGAAGTTATAGTTGTATATGAGGGTGTGTTTTTTCCGGGTGATCTTGAGAACGTTGCATTTGGCCGGGTGAAACCTCATGAGCCAAGATGTTTCCCAGGATGCTAGTGTATCGAGGTCTTGCTGTAGAATGGATGTGTCTTCCTGACAGGAGATCTTCCTGTACAGGAGACAGTTGTTGGTGAAGAGTCTGACAGAAAAGGATGTATTGTTGGGGAGGTCGTTTATGAACATTAAGAATAGGACGTGGCCTAGTACGGTACCTTGGGGGATGTCAGATTCTACTAGTAGGTAGGGTGAGGATTCACCGTTGACTAATAATTTTTGGGATCTATTGTTGGGGAAGTCTTTAATCCAGTTATGTGTCTTACCAGAGATACCATAGTACTTAATTTTGTCTAGGAGGTGACGGTGGGAGACTGTCGAAGGCTTTCTCGAAATCTATTATTTTAATATCTATTTGTGCCAGGTATTTAATGTTGGAGGCTAGTTCATGTATAAAAGTCAATAGCTGGGTTTCACAAGATCGTTTTTCTCTGAAGCCATGTTGCCATTCAAAAAGAATATTGTTGCTTTCAAGGTGTTTCATGATTTGACTGGCCAATATATGTTCCATGGTTTTGGGGCATATACAGGGACTATGCTTTGGTCTGAGGAATTTTGGAAAATGATTTGTATTGGAAATGCAAACCTGGTGCCCCCAGTTAGCAGAATGACTTGTCCAGGGATTAATGGCACCAAAACGAGTTTCGCACTGGTTCCCCACTGATGACCCGATTTTATAAAGGCTAGTAATGCCTAAAACTTTCTTCTAAATTTCAAATTTTATGAATAAGATTTGTTCCTTAAATTATAAATTCATTTGCTTTTATGATTTAGAACTATGCAGTTTTTCAGTGAATGATACGAAATAGGACTTTGCTCTTAGAATATTGGACTTGATAGTGTTCAAACAGTACATGGGCTTACAGAATTATGTTTGTTAAGTTTCTCTTTGTATTAGATATGGGAGATACTTTTTTGTGTAGGTCTTTTAGAACTTGGGCTTGAATATTTTCAGGTCTGACAGCTTTGTGAGGGTTTAACTGAGATAACATTTTGCATAGTGCAACAATCCATGGATGGTGCAGCACGCTCTTCCTATGGGGGCAGTATACTGTATTATATGGGCACAGTGTAACGGTGGCCACACGCATAGTACAGCAATATGTAGGGCCATGCACTTGCTGCTTTAAAGAAGTAATATTTCTGCTTTTAATTTTATTGAATTCTGCTTTTATCTTTTCTCAGGTCAGAGACTACACTAAAAACAAAATTTCCCATCAGTCTGTGGTACAGAACTTTCTGAACTTCACAGTTTAAAGGCACAATCTGAGTGACAGGAATGCTTTCAAGGATTTCCATCAATGATGATTGATTACACAATACCTAAGGTCCAAATTAGCTAGTACCGTCGGTAGCCGTTAAAGCACCAGGGTCATTTCCCGGTGCACCTTGGGGCAGGTTAGGTCGTTTCAATATAGCAGCCATATTGTGCCATAGTTAAAGTCCAGGGAAATGACATCGCAAAGTTCATTGTTATTTTCCAATGTACTATGGAAGTATTTACAAGCTACAATGACAGTTTACAATTGCAAAGTTCCTTACTGTAAGCCAGACACAAGAAAACTGAGTAAATTGGATGAATACCCCTGGATGCAAGGGGTAGCTTTCCACAGTTTTCCTCCAAAGAAAGATAGAAACGACGGGAGTGGTTGAATATGGTGAAAAGACCAGAAGATTATGAACCACCAGGCAATTTGACATAATTTGTTAAAGATATTTTGTTGGGGGGTAAAGGCCCGACACCAGAACACCCAGTGCCCACGTAATTTCCGTATAACAACTGGACGATTGCAAAAAAATAATGAACAACAAACCGATGGCAGAACCATGCGAGACAGTCGAGGATTGAGTGACCTACCCAGCAATGGAGAAAGGCCAGTTGCCAAGTAGAAAGTGGGGGTGCGATTGCTGCATTGCAGTGGTAGCTCACATTACTAGCTAATTTAGACCAAAGCTATTGACAAAAAGATTTTACTTGAACTTCACAGTCAATGACAGTGTGTGCTACACATGATCGATACTGTTTAAGTGTTAGCAACACTTAAACAGTAGCATGTATGGATGTATCAATCGTGTGCAGCAATACAGTTACAATGTTATATAATACATAAAATGACTGCAATCAAATGAGAAGATTTCAGACCTGAAGCATGATGATGCTGAATAATTATCATATAAATCAGAAATTCAGTTGGTTGCCATGATATGATTCCAATTTGCTTGTTTTGTTTGTGTTCACAACTTTGGACATGTCCTGTCAGCGTGTCCTTCTTCTCCCACGTCAACCTGTGTTGGCAAGAAGGGTAGAATAAGAGCCTTCCATCAACATAGAATATGCCAGGAAACTGCTTTAATCTGACTTCAGGTGTAAGACGAACATTCCCTAGTTTCTTGGCTGGTTGATTTGTGACAAAATGGTCCACCATGATGGCTAGGAAACAAAGGATGCACTGTTGGGACGAGCACAGAGCTTTGCTTAGGCACACTTCAGCATGGCAACAAAACGGCAGATGAAACCGGAAGTTGCTAACACGAAAGTTGCGAACAGCGTCACCAATGGTCAAAGCATCAAATACAACACTCAAAATGAAAACGGATGTTTTTTTTTTTTTTTTAAATAATATTTTATTGGCCTTTCAATATACAATAGATAAAGTCTGAGCTACCAAATTCCATGAGATGCAAAGACTTCTTGCTGATTCCTGTTATACATAATATGTTGTTCAGCGTTGAACTTATTTCCTAAATACCGAAGAAAGGCTCGAAATGAGACTCTTTCTTTTTTGCAAACACAACAGTGAATGAAGTATTTTGCTTGCAGTAAACAATTGTTCAGAGCATACCTTTTTGGCTCATTGAAAAATCCAAACATTATATAAAATTCTGTCAAGTTTATGACATTATGATGATTACATGAATTCCACCACTGTTGAAACAGTTCCCAAAAACGTGTTACATGATCCCACTTACAGAATCGATGAATAATTGTGTCTTTTTCCTCGCAAAAAATACATTGTTCCGCTTCTATTAATTTATACTTGTATAATTGTGCATTATGCGTTACAAATCTATGTAAACAGGCAAACTGAAAACTTTGTAGTCTTGTTTCAAAAGTACATCTGAAAGGTAAAATATGAATTTTCCCCCAGTTATCTTCATTTGTAGTAAAATATTTCATCCAATGTTGCCAAGCTGTTGGGGTCTGTAAGTTATTAGAATATATTAATGTCCAATAAAATTCTTTACATTGGATAAAATTAATTTTTCTTTTTTTCCCTTTAATAGCTAGCACTGGCACATCTGAAATAATTTTATGGTGTTCAATCAATAGAAATTGTTTCCATTTTACTAGAATAGCAGATCGAATGGATAAATATTCTAAGAAGTTTGTCTGTAGACCATATTTTTCATGCAAGGTTTTCTGTGACAAAAAGTTACTCTCATCGTCAACAATATCACCGATTCGCTTAATACCTAACTGATACCAATGTTTTAGAAAAACGGGTTTTTTCTGTATCGAAATGAAATCATTAAACCATAGAAAATTCATTCCTGACGTCATTACCGTTAGTTGGCTCATAATTTATTTTAAACTGGTTCCACAAATTTATAAGGTTCTTGTAAAAAAAAGGGGCAACTGCCAATTTGCAAATATATGACACCTTGACAGAAACAAGTCTTTCAGGTTAATGAATGGAATGAAAGCCTGAAAAAATTGCTTCCATATTGCATCCATATTGTTAAATAAATTTTTGACCCATTTTAAAAGCAAAGCCTTTACTTGAAATTTAAAGTGTAAAATTTTGAGCCCGCCATCCTGGATTTTCTTACACATGATTAAATTTTTAACTTTAGGAATTGGTCCATTCCACAAAAGTTCATTTGTGCATCGTTGAACAAGATCAATATTTTTTTCTTCTATGTAAACAGAAGAAATGCAATAGAGCCATTTTGATGCAGCTAAACCTTTGAATACTATATTTTTACCAATTAATGATAACTGTTGAACCTTCCACACCTTTAACATATCTTTGAATGAAAACAGATGTTGGTGATCATCAGGGATGTTGATTTTATTGCATTAATAGTCATTCTGGGCCATATTTCAAGGTTTTTGGTTTTTAAACAATGAATTCTGGGATGAAAATAACAATTTCGCAATTCCGCCCCTTTTCCCGCAAAAGTGGAAATTGCATGGACCTAAATATGATCAACAGATATTCCAAGATACTTCTGAGACTGGTCCAAGGCTTTACAGGCCTGGACAAAATTTGTTGCATAGATAGGCTTAAATCTACATTGTGATAACAGTTGTAACCACAGAGGTTGCAGATACTCGCAGGAATTTTGTCATTTTGTAAGATGAGATACCATGAGTAGAGTGGATTCATGAACCTGAGTGACTAAGAAGCCACGACGCACAAAGCATTGAGGGATTTCATATTCACAATGAACAAGGACCCAAGAGTATGAGGGACATTTTTTTTAAAATTGTGCAGTTTGTACATGATTACATTAAAATTGGTTTATACTTTGAACTTTAGGGTGCTGAACAATCTTAGAAACCACATTACAATTTCTAACATCCGATGCACTTCTGTAATAGTTTTCCTCTTTGCATGCATGCACCATTATTTCATCCAGTACCAAGCAAAGGGAAAAAGAATGCCCAGTTCTAACAGACTGAGTGGTGAAGTGTGGTTAAGACAGGACGTTAGCTCAGAGCATGCCAAGGAAGGCTGATAACTGTCTTCTTCTCAGGGTGGAGTGAGTTAAAACAACCCATTTTTCCAGAGCCCTCCAGATTTTATTCTGCTGGGTCCCTTGATTTTAATTTTTCTGAAAAGTGAACAGAACACCTCAGATTCTGAAGTCCTGTGACTGCAAAAAGTCCAAAAGAAAATTAAACAGTGGTTTAACAGATATCATTAAAGAATAAACGATAGGCAGTAACAGTAGAAGCACGATTTAATTACTAGTGTGATATATGTGAATGAGTATGCTATTATTAATTGGAAAACTCCAGACAACATTTGAATTTCCTGGTAGACAGATGTACCTGCACTGACAAAGTTTCAGACATGCTTGAAGGCATTAATACACACTATGTAAGCACTACTCTGGGTCATTTTTAACCCTCAGGAAATACAAGCATGCTGGTCCTTGAGTAAAGCCTTTTCATGAGGGACTTCAATATGAAAATGTCAATATATAAGTCAGATGAACACAAATTCTGCTGTGATTTGCACACAAAATGTTGAAAAAAGGGTGTGTCAGATTGTTTATGGGCAACTTTGTTTTTGTATGTTACTTAGTGACATCAACATGCATTGTCCCTCAAGCCCACTAGGTTCTATGAACATGATAAAATAGAAAGTTAATAAATTGCCACTAATTTACTTATCCATGTACTTGTTGTTTAAGGCGCAGGCACTTACCTGAGGTCTTCAAATCCGTGAAATTGAGCTTTTGCTACTTTTGAGATGATGAAGTACTAATCTTCATCCATGCCAAAAAGTTTCACTGTAACATGTTTACTTCTATGCAAAACTTTAAGATGAAAAAGTTTCCTTGCTTTATGAGTCAATCAGGTAATTAGCTGTTAGATGTGGTCCTTAATGGTGATGTTTAGATAACCATTTACATTCAAAGCCTCACTGGATGTGTTTTTACATGTGAGCAGATTATTTCACAGGTGACTGATTAGGACCACCATATTGTTTTTTAGTGTATAGGTCAAAGTTATGACAGAGTTCAAAAGATTTGCATTTAGTCATCCTTTTTAATGGCCTGAGCAGATGTCATTTGTGAGTAATATTAAAGTTAGCCAATCTCCTTGGTTATTTTTCGTAGTGAATATCTCAAACAATTTTTACAAGACTTGGTAATTTTGAGACCGCCTCACTCAAAACTGGATAGATGAATCTTTGTGAAATTAACAGCTGTGTGAAGACAAGAGTATAGGTAGCCATTTTTTGTTTGGCAATATTCCAATTTTAAATGTCACTTTTTGAACTCCAAAGTGGAAAAAATACCAATGTTAATTGCAGATGCTTCAAAATTCAATAACATAAATTTCTTTTAGTGGAAAAAAAAAATGGTTACGTAAGTTATACTATTGTCTTTACATGACCATTGATTTCAAGCTTTTTATGTTAAAAGTTTTGTTGTGATTCTTTCTCAAAGTGTAAATGAGACCCCTTAAATAAGATGCGCCTCAAATTTTACAAATTAATCTTAGAATATTTATTGTTACATGCAAAGAAACTACACCTATTGACAAAAGTAAAAATGTATACATTGATGGGCTTGTGTCCAAAAACAGAGATGCAGTGGCAATTTTTGTACCACTCTGTTATATGGACCCTATGTAAGAGCAGGCACCTTAATTCAGCATCACTCTTTTCTTCACATTACAGAGAAAGGGTTAACTCAACACCGTATATGGTGACAAAGCCCTCAATGGATCATGTTTTAAGAAAAAAAAGTATTTGCCCCCAGATCCTTCAAACATGAGTTTGCATATTTCCTGTCTTGAGCCAGCTGTCCATTTGGCCCATGCCTTTCATTGATACTGCAGCTAGAGCTGCATCCCCCCCCCCCCCAACTATAAAGTAATAGTGCAAGTAATTGACCTAGAAGGGTTATTTTGATAGCTAGTATTTTTCACTCTGCATTCCTTTGATTCTGAAATAACAGGTGAATTCTTCAAACCTTTCCACATTTATGTCAACAGCAACTTTAAAGCCCTAGTATCATTTCTGCTGTGAATTCCAGGGATGTTAGAGTGACAATAACAATATTGTAATGCTGCTGGTACACCTGTCAACATACTCAATGTGTAAACAGGTGTATTACGGCCAGTTTTCCTTTTACAGACTTGCATTTCTCCCATGTATAAATTTCACTTCCTCTCCTAAGCCTATCTGGACATGTCCAGTGAGGCTTGCAAGCTAACCCTTCGTGTGGATACCCTATGTTGGATACCCAGGTGTCATTCTCACTTTCTGGCCATTCTGGTATTGTACTTATGACGGCATGCAATCAAACAGCTGCACTTATTATGGTCAGCAATCAAACAGCTGCAGTCAAGGTGATCAACTTCTTGAGTTGGAAATTAGCAATCAGCAAAATTTGGTGTATTCAGTTGAATACACAACCCACATTGACTGTCAAAAACCAAAGGTGATGTACATGCTCACTGGATTGCTGATCAATTACTTAATGGGAAAACTAGTTTTGCAGTTGAGGTCTTAAAATTTACAATGAGGTAGCTAATATCAAGGTCAGTTTGCCTGGAAAGGCATGCATTTACATACTCCCTCAAAATTTACTTTTTTCATTTTATGTTAAAGGTACATGTACCAGGGATCTCCCACCGTACCAAGTAGTTTTGTTTTGTCATTTTTACTTTTATGAGAAAATTTAGCCCAAAGTTGTTCATTGTTGTGAGCATCTTTTACAAGTCAAGCCATATATGTATGTGTCAGGTGTTTATTTAGATAGGCAAATCCACCTAACCAGGGAGTTGGGAATGTGTTATGATGCATGTGGCTCCACTGTGCACACAATAGCTGGTGTTAAGTACTGGTTAATTCAGCAGTATGAGTGGCAATTGTAAGTGATCATCAAAAGAGCATTTAGCCTTGCATGTGCATATCTGTCAACATTCCAGAACTCAAAATAGGGAGATTTTTGTAATTTTGAAAAATCCATGGGGTAGATTTGCATTTTTACAAAGAATATAATAGAAAATACTCAATTTTCATGGGTGAGAATGTGCAAAATTTGTAACATTTTGGCACGTTTGAAATGAACAGACTGTTTTAGAACAAGGGCGTGGTACTAGCTTGTGAAAAGTAAGATGAAAAAGCTTACTACTCAATGTATTTCAGTGTTTCTTTCACTGTGAAAATACATCAGAGAGTATATTACCATAAATATAATCATACTGTACATCAAAAAGCAAATTGCATGAGTCAGATTTAATTTGACAACCTGTCTCAATTCTTTTTAACTTTTGACTACAGATTTCTCATAATTATCTTCTTCTTTTTTTTTTTTTAATCTCTGTGACATTCTATTTCTTTATGAGACACTTCAGCACAATTAAAATGGAATTCCCCTATGGGTGTCTTGATACTTGCTCCACCTCCACATTTTAGCATTGGACATGTATTCTTATGCACACATTGAACAATACAGTAGATAGTGTTCCAGGTCATTTTTGTGTATATGACGATCATGGTTCTGCTTGATGACTGCATGTTATGAGATAGGGCTATGCAAGTCTAATGTTACTTACTTTTTGCGCACTGTTTGAATGTAGCTGATGGGGGGAAGACAGCTTTTACTCTTATACATTTGTAGCTATTGTTCTGCTTTGGGAGGATTGTTTTGGGGTTGGCCTCCTTTCATCCAGTCAATGTTTTTCACTGTGATATTTGATAAGTGCATGGAGAAACTTTGCTCAAATGTAACATGTATAAGAGAGCCAAAAGAGACTGAGATAAACTTGTTTGACTTCTTGATCATCATGACCTGTTTGGTGACTGATGAGCTTTTGCATCCATATGGCAGAGTGGTCAGTATTGTATTGAAATGAAAGGCTTGGCCCTCAACAATGTCTTTACATCATAATGATGATACAGTAAAACTGAAGTTGATGACCTACTTTACCAAGTTGTGATCTACTTATCCAAACATGAATTTTTCCGGTTAAATACACAAATTTTTACTTGATATTAGCAAAATTGAGCCCTACCAGGGATGTGTTGTCTAAATAGCACATCCTTGGGTGCACTTACTTCTGTACATAGCCTGTGGGTAGGGATATTTTTATGTACCCTTCAGCCTTACAGTGGAATTTTAATGATTTTATTTCCTAAATATTGGGAAGAAATATGGCAAAGGTCTTATTGTGTACGTTCTGTTACCACGTGACTGTTTATTTTGAATTTGGACAAGAACGCTAGTTTGATTATGAAAATATTTTCAATGATGTTTTGTGTGTTATAAGCTCTGCTGACTTGTCAATCAGCAGAGCTTATAAAATGTGTTTGCTTCTGTTGTCTGTCTATCAGTTAAACTAAAAGAATCTTGTCCAAAGCCGTTGCATGGAATGCTTTGATTTTTCACACAGACGTGTCATAGATGGGCCTTTACTAAGCTTGCAAAGATGGTGTAATCATTTTTTATGGATTCATTTTAGTTTTGTTTTTGTTTTTAATTAAAATTTATTTTCTCATGCAACTACAAGGCCTAGTGCCTAGTACATACAGGGTCATCTGGGGTCATGTGGTTCACAGTTTGGCCACCAGTTGGTGCTGCAATTTTGCTCTATTTGTATTGTGAATTCTGGTATGTCAAGTCTATTTTTGATGCAGTGTAGGAACTGTGTTTGCTAACGTTATGGTTCCAGGTCCACCCTCCCCCATCTTATTAGCACAAATGATTGCACAGAAGAATACACAATACTTTATTGCAGATAAGGCGCATTGCATGATGTTCTAGGTTCACCCTCTCTGCTCTCGCCAAAATGTGAAATTCTTGTGAACACTAAATAGCATCTTTAATTTTTGGTGGATCTTCACCAAATTTGGTGGGATTGTGGGGGGGGGGGGAGAGATCAAAGTGTTAGGTGCGGATGATACTAGTGGCTCCACGTATAATTAGATGGAAATTATGAGCCTGAATGTGTTTTAAAATATAAAATTCCATATTTGGAAAGGTAATTGGATTAGAATTGTCCAAATTTATAGGATGTATATAGACCATGTCCAATGCTAGAATGTTATATAATATTAGTGACCTGGAGCTACGTTTTGTGAGGTCACCATGACTGGAAAGTTGACAGAGGTGATTTTGTAATGGGAGGGTGTAGCTTGGATATCAATGGCAATGTCAGCACAGCACCAGGCCCATGGGCCTCTTATGATACAAAATCTGGGTGACCTTGATCTTCTGTCCCGACGTCACTGAGGACACAAAGTTAAGGACTCACTCATTTGTTATCTTGGCACATGCAAAAGATCCATCACAGGAATTGCACAAATAAGTTATGATTACATGTGGAGTGAAGTGCCATCAGGTGAACAAAGGAGACACTAAGATCACATGTTCAGAAGCCACTTGGGGACTCGCAATTTTGAAATGAAGGTGAAGATTTAGGTGCAGTATAGCCATGGTGCCAGCGGAGCATCAGGCCCATGGGCCTCTTTGTTTATTTATTTACTAATTTATTTGTTTGTTTTATTATCTAAGAAAAAAATCTATTCCTTTTTCACATGTGCAAAGGCATTGGCTTATGTGATATGGGCCAATGGAGGCATACACGGTATATGACTTCATTTTAGTCCAATACCCTTCCAGTTGGTTGATAGCACAGTTATCATTGATGGTCTGTCTCTGTTAAGTGGTTAGTGTACATAGGAAATCAAAACATGCAATTCAACTCGCCCCTATGAGTGCCAAATATATTGTGTGCTGTTGCAAACCATGGATTAAATGGCCAGTGACCCACTTCACACTCATTTTGTTGTAATTCTATAAGTATATGATTAAGAAAAGGCATACACCTGCACACCAATAATGTAATGTATATATATATATATATATATATATATATATATATATATATATATATATATATATATATATATATATATATATATATATATATATATATATGTATATATATATATATATATATATATATGTATATATACATGTTTTGTTGTTTTTTTTGCCTGGTCTAACATTGTAAAAAACAGAAAAATGTTCCAACTCATGCCACAAACATGCCCTTGAGTGCTGTCATTATACAAGATTTGTTTTATCTGAACCTAAGTTTTCTTTGGGCAAAAGTGAAAAATGAGAAAATGCTATGCTGTCAGCCACATTGGAAAAAAAAAATTAAAAAAATAAATCACCAGGAGGCAAATTGTAATACAGGAAGGTGCCTGAGAAGCCATATTTTGTTCTCTTGTTGTATGACCTGATTGGGAATTTTTGCTTCAGGACTTTTTAGTGTTTCAATTACTTGATATGAATGATCTTTTCCACCACCCATAAGACTTTTGCATGTTTTTTTTTTGTTTTTTTGTTTTTGTTTTTGTTTTGTTTTGTTTTTTTTTAACCACAACTTATCCATTGTTCAGGCCTCAAGACATTGCAATGTACAGGTCACTGCATTCTGTTCAAGATTATGAGGTTAAGTTAACCGAGGTGACCTCTAATAGTTATGACTAACAAAGTGTTTGGTGTTTTTTTTTATGTTGCAGGGTGCTAATGCTTCCCAGCTGGAGAAGGAGATAGGATCAGACCAGTTCCCGGCCAATGAGCACTACTTTGGTTTAGTTAATGTAAGTGTATGCACTGTGGTCCCACATCTAATTAGGTCCTCCCTATTGTACAAGAAAAATGGTCACATTAGTCATGCTGGTGGGACAGCTTGGTGGTTGGGTGGGTGGGGGGGGGGCTCTACTGTAAATTAAGTCAATTTCAACACTGTATTTTTATTTTCCAAAACAGTGAAATTTGAATTTCGTTTCAATATATATATATATATATATATATATATATATATATATATATATATATGCGTGGAGTGCAAAAACCTTAAAAATCTTGTACATTTACAGTATATGGAAAGGCACACTTTCAGCTTGACATTAACATGTGCATGTGGTGGCCTTTAGCAAAGGGTAGATGGATAGATGAACTTTATAGCAGGAAATGCCCTCATTTGCAGCATGTATTTGTATGCAGCTCAGGGTTGCATCAAGATGTTCCCAGGACCCACACTGCCCCATGATCCATGAGTATGTATAATGGACAAACAGACATAGTTGTAAATAATATCCCTATGACAGGCCTTGAATTAAAGAAGACTGCAAATTAGATGTTGAGTGTCTTAGTGTCTCAATAGGCCTATAATTTTAAACAAAACTTTTTGCATTCTGTCATGTTTAAACTAGACATGGCTTTTTTGACCCTATGGACCTTTGTACATACGTTTTTGACTCTGTTGGGTAAAGACTAACTATAAATTTATGTTATTCAGCTATAAATACCAAGGAACATTGCCTTTGGTCGGAAATGACTTGGATTTGTTTCATTAGGACTACGGTTTGGATGTGGTAATGACACTGTCTAATGAAGTACCTTTCTTTGCAGCAGAATTGGTGAGGATATGCTTTTCTTGATTTTATCACTAATTCTGGGTCTAACAAAAGGACCAAAATAGGCCTTAAAAGGCCAAATTACACATTTTTGTTCTTTTTTTCTCAAAAAAAGGAAATGGGCTGGGGTTGGTCACTAAAACTCATGGTGGACCTGAGAATCTCACTATTATTATTATTATTATTATTATTATTATTATTATTATTATTATTATTATTATTATTATTATTATTATTATTATTATTATTATTATTATTATTATTATTATAACTGTTTTTTGGGGGGGGGGTGTAGGTGTGTGTGAGGGCTCTGGTGCCTTTACCTGTCTGACGCTGACTCCTTTGCTGTGAGTCCTTGACTGTTAAGGGAACAATGAATTATTACCCCCCCCCCCCCCAAAAAAAAAGTGTGCCAACAACATGAAAAATGGAACTGTAAAAGCTGGTGGGAAGGGAGGCCAGGGGCAGACCTACAGTGAAAGGACTATATTCGATTGGGACCACAGAATTGAAGGTCTTGATTATAAGGTGCACTTGTATATGTGAGTCATGCTGTATTTTTATTTTCAATTTAAATTTTGTTTTTCTGGAGTACAAACCATAGCAAAATTCATGTGGTGATTTTGATACAGTTTTGGATGTGGAAAATATGGTATAAAGATGTCACTAAATTTATTGAATTTTTTATTTATGCTGTTCCCAAATATAATGGTATAGTATGATGTGCATACAGGCAAGTATAATACAAAACAATATATATATATAATAATAAATAACGTCCTGGGTACTGCTGCTGGGGTTATCTACATGTTCAAAATTTCAACCTTTGTCAAGGTTTTTTTTTGGGGGGGGGGGGCATTGAAAAGGTTCCATATTGCTGAAATGTTGATATAGGCATTTAGGTAATTTAATATTTTTATAAAGAGTTCAGCAAAGTTGGAGAAAAAAATATAATATATTGTGCTGACAAGATTTGTCCCTGCAGTACCTGTTGATGTCTCAAACTTTCTGCATTCATTAGACTACTAGGACAATTCAAAACAAACATTGAACAAGGCTTGAAATGAGCCATATCACATCACCATTTGCAATACAAATTGTGTTATTTTGCACTTACCAAAAATGAGTGATCCATTGCAATATACTAGTGGGAATCAAGTTTTACCATTTAAGTTTATTTGTGTACAAATTAGAGTCAACAATTGCAGTGATCTAACATGGATGAAGAACTAGACATTGAAACCTTTCTTTTCTGTTTTTACCTTGCAGCATCCAAGAATGTCGCAAGATTTCCTATACAAGTCAAACACAGGATGATTTAAGTGAAAATAGAAGAATTAAAACAAATTTAAATAAAATATTAGAAATAAAAAACATTACCAAATTTATATATCAAAGGTTAATTACAAATACTTGCAGCACCATGAACAGATCATAAGAAAATTAGAGACAGACCTTAGCATACATTTAGATAAAGATGAATGGTTAGAAACTGTAACAAAATTAATTGCGCTACAATCTCAAGCGAATTAAGACCCTTAAGGGTTCTAAGTTGCCTTTTTTTTTAAATAATTGGGATACTTTTATATAGTCTGAGTGCATAATTATACATTATGTATACACAGATAATGTGAGCACTTGTAAGTGAAAGACACTCCAATGTATTTTGTATGGAAATAAATAAGTTAAAAAAGAAGAAGAAAAAAAAATGATTTCCAATAGCCACAGGTAACCGCTCAACACAACCCAGAGGGATATGGCACTTGACCCCATGTATTTTTCAGAAACAGCATGAGCACCTTACAGCCAGCCTGGCAGTGCGGAGAAAAGTGAACAGAAAAAAAACCTCTGGATTAGAATGGAAAGGAAGGAGACGTGCATGATGAATGGATTGACGTCTTTATCACACAGATTCACTGTAAACTGTGCACAAAACATGAGAAGTCCATTGTCTGCATAGAAATTTCATTGCTGCTGGGGAAAACGAATACAAAGGTTTCATTGTCTCATTCAGTGCATTCTGGATATGGCAATGATAATGTCGAGGCAATAAATGGAAGTAAAATAAAAAGTGAAAAAAAAAAAGAATGGATAAGCACTTAAAATAAGAACAGCATGAATCAGCCAGCACCAAAAATACCCACTGGTACAGACTATATATAATAGTGCCACAGAAAGTCTGATAGGAAAGTTTGTTCATGGCTCCTGGCCTCCATGGAAGGGTTGTCCTGACCGGCTTCCACACCTCGCAGAATTTGCAGGTCTGATTCCTTATCAGGGCTGTCATGTTGACTGACATGTCTCTTGGACCCTAATGACATTGTCAGCATGTCACAATAAAAGTGGTACACATGCTCCCAATAGGAGGCATTCATATTATGGGATCTTGTGCTGCCACCTGAGCTGCAGCCAAGAACTTGACAGGAAAGAGGGCAGATTCATGTATTAAGCAGGACTTTTTTCTTTTTTTCTTTTTTTTATAAAAGTAACAACTTGAGAAAACAGTCAGTTTTTAAAAAGTGGTTCACTAAGTTTTCAAACCTACAGGATTAAGAACATATTAGAATTTTCATTTGTTCAGCACAAAAAGTGTCATTTCTAGATGATTAAGTAGCACAACTGGTACAGGTTCCCTCATTATGCTAAAGGCATAGTTCTGTTGCCTAGCAACTGAGGAGAACCAACCAAGTCTCCAGTTTAAATACAATGTAATATCATTAAATATTAATGACTACTATTGAGAGTAACCTGGATTGTGAGACATTCTTTTCCATGAATCCCATTCTCTCCTTTGTCATCCATCTTAATTGTTACCTGGTTTTAAGCTGCAGGAACTTGTGTAAGAAGAAGAACAACAAAAGTGGTTAGAGTGGAGACAAATACCAGTAAAAAGGGAAAAATTACTTTCGAAACATAATCACGTTTTGATTTTTATAAATGCTGTAAAAAAAATAAGAAAAGATTGGACTGAAACAGCTAAAACACCTGTCACCAGACAAAATTCCAAGAATACCATTGAATTGATATGTGCAACGTGAAATGCAAGGAAAATTTTTTTAAAGTTTATATTTGGTCTGCATGTCCTGTCAGGCATATAATTTTTTAAAGCTTTCCTTGACAATATGGAAAGGTTTTTTTTTTTTTATTTTGAACTGCCATCAACAATACGAAAAGGCAGCAGTTATTTTAAGACACAGAGAACTGATATAATAGACTGTGCATATGCAGGACTGAACCTTATATTTGCGGGTAGGAAGTGAATGCTAATATGAAGCTAATCTGTTTCAGTTCGGCAATACTTGCTACTGTAACTCAGTATTGCAAGCCTTGTACTTCTGTCGACCATTCCGAGAAAAAGTGCTGCAGTATAAACAGCAACAGAAGAACCAGAAAAAGGAAACCCTGCTGACATGTCTAGCAGATCTGTTCTATAGCATTGCCACACAAAAGAAGAAAGTTGGAACCATAGCTCCCAAGAAGTTTATCCAGCGGTTGAGGAAAGAAAATGGTAAGGATAAGAATTTGTCAGCAATAAAGGCGCCTGCACTGGGCTTGTATCACTATCAGTGATTAAATTAATCCTCGCCCACTCAAGGTGCGTCAAAGGGCCCGGACATAAATTCATCTACCTCAATCTTTTCACATAAAATCCTTATCAACATAAAACTTTTTTGCTGAGAATGGTAGATAATACTTACAATATTTATACCATGCCCCATTCCAACAGCTTTCCTTAACACCGGTTAGGTGCATTGCACCCAAACCATGCCAAGGAAAGCGGTTGACTCAATCTGACGTTAACCAGGGCAGAGTCAGTAGGGCAAGACTTTTTTTTTCATCAGTTTATCTTGTCCTGTTGTGATTTCAAATTTTTATTTGTCTGTCTGATGTCGTTTGCATTGAAAATAGTCGGTCACAGTAAGTCTACAATACACAGTGAACTTAAAGTGTCACAAGTAAAGTCATGCAATTTATAACAAAGATTTTAAGTACAGTGTCATTTGAGATTATAACTGGGTGAAGTAGTGGAATTTAGGAGGTCAGGTGGCAGCACTGGGTGGTATTCATTTGCATAAATTTAGCTGCTTCCGGTACAAAAGCTTCGATGGAAATTTGTTGTTGCACAGGTAAATAAAATTATGCAAGTGATCACCCTCAGGTGCTGCCCTCTGAGGTCCTTAAGGGGACCACTGTATATGGCCCAGTTTAAATTTGTCCAGGGGGCATGTGAATTTTGAAAGTGACTTGCCCTCATGGGTATTTCACTTTTCCTGGGCGGACAATAGGATAATGGAATTTGCATGTCCATAATAGAGAATATGTGAGTTACAGCTTGAACTGGATGGGAATAGCATACTTGTGATCTTATACAATAGTCTGCACTGTATTTGTTACAGATTTGCAGTCATTTGTAATAGACAAGTGTGCAGGATCAAAATTATACAAAGTAGGACCCCAGATGCCTGTGCATTATGCTGAGGTCCATGGGTTCATCTAAGTCCATGGACATTCATGACTTCTGTTCCTCTTGTTCAGTGCCACAATTATGTGATATAAATCCAAAGTTCTACTTGTTAAATGACTCGGTCTCCAAGGAAAAGTTCTTCGTGGGTGTAGATTCAAGCTAGTTTTCTTATGCAGAACTCCCAAGTCAAGTTCATGTAAAGATGTTGTCAAGTAAACGTTTGTAGTTTTATCCTGTTTATGGAGATGAATCTCACTGCTGGTCCAAGATAATAACTAAAAAATATAAATAAATAAATAAAACTCACATACACAAACAAATGGCAAAAATATCTGCACTAAGTCCTATGAATGAATGTCTGTAGCACTGGTGCCTGTGTCATTATATTTATGACAACTGTAGTCATTGTGATGATTTCTTTGTTTCAGAATTGTTTGACAATTACATGCAGCAAGATGCACACGAGTTCCTCAATTATTTACTGAACACAGTGGCAGATCTGTTACAAGGTAGGACTGGATCACAGCAAGGTCAAGTGTGGCATTGTTTGTATATGTTATATTTGGACACCAGAGGGCAGAACCTGTCTGGTCACTTTATGGAGAGACAAACAATCAAGCAGTGTTCTCTGCAGCTCAAAATAGTGGGGGCATTTGCGCTACCTTTTTATTTTGTTCCCTGCCTTTTTTTCAGGCTTTTGCCTCCTGTTACACTCTGTCTGACATTTGCTGGATTAATTACAATGTTACAGTTCTAAACAGGTTCACATTAATTTGGAAAATATTTTTTTTCTCTTTCTTTTTTTAGCAGATTTACATTTTCATGTAGGAACACTCCAGTCATTTCCATGTTATCACTAGGTAACCTTTTTGCTTCCTGTCCTGCCTTAAAAGTGCCCTTTTAGATTTAAATTGCCCAGCCCTCTTCAAAAGTTGCAGAGACCACTGATTAAGGAATGGTTCAACATTCTTATCATTTTCAAGAGAGCACACGGGGAAATTTTTTCCTCCCCCCCCCCCCAAAGAACTTCCTTGCATCCAAGAATGATGACCTTCACAGTTCAGTTGAAAATGAAAGAAGCAAAGTCATGAAAAACCTGTCCTACTTTTGGTTCCTATTTCAAGCAAATAAGTATCAGCGGCTTGTAAAGCTACAAATTCCCTGAAAAGGCAGATACATTTCCTAAAAATGGCAGACTTTAGCTTCAGATAGCCCCAAATTGCGTTGAATATTCCTTATGAAGCACAGAATTTCCTACTAAGTTGAAACACTTGTGACATAATGTTCAATTTTAATTTTGAAAAAAAATGAAACCTGTTTTTAAAGACCACCTCTAGGATGACCAACTTGGGGTCTTTCAAAACAGGCGGTCTTACATAGGAGTTGAATATAGCATGAAAAGTGCTAAAGTAATCTTCAAAAGGTGGTCTTCTGTTGAAGGTGGTGAAGACCGGGACAAATGTCCATCAGTTAAAAATTCTGAAACTAAGGTAATAAGTACTTCAGTGAAAAATTGTCTCGACGAAGAGTATGTTTTTGACAGTTTGATATGCTCTCGCCTACCAGAAATATGAGTAAGTATGAAGGAAGTCTTGTGAGATAGACACAGGCCAATTTTCTAATGTGCCATTTTGGACAAGTCTTGTGGCACACCTGGCAGTATGGGTATCAACGTTTGCGAAATATATAATGTTTTCATCATACATGTATTATCCAAGTCCATGCATGGCATAATAGACATGTGGGGCAGTTGTAAGATCAGTTGAGCATGTTTTTGTGAGGCTTTGGCATAGCATTACAATGTAAACCCCAGGGTTGTTCAGACTAAGAGATACTGGAGCAAAATCTAAAATGCCTGCAGCAAATTGTATTTTTTTGACCAGGGGTCTGGAGGCCACCTTGGCCTCCAGTGGGGGTCCAGGGGCCGCACCCTGGAGGAGGCCCGGAGGGGGCTAAAGCCCCCAGAAGATCATGAAATCTGCAGAAAATAAGGGCTTTGCAGGAGCTATTCGGGCAACAGTTTTGATACACCTATACACCTTTTTAGCTGAAAAAGTGGTATACGTGTTACAATAAAATCATGTTAAAAAATACCAACCCATGCTTGCTTAAAGGGGTACTGCGGTGATAATTTACAATTTTTGGGTTGTTTCATATTATAAATGTGGTCCCATCTCAGAAAATGCAAACTTTATTCCAAACTGGATAAGCAGGTATCAAGTTTTCTTAGATATGTAAATGAGGGGTTGTGATGTCATCTGGGCTAACTGCCATGACAGCCGAGTAAAACTTTGACAAAAACATGGAAACCTGACCAAGTACACATATTCCACTTTTACTATGGATGAAGCAGTGTGTATAGATATAATCAAATTTACTAAACTGAGATATTTAGTCATTTAATGAGGATTAATAAGGAAAGAAAAATGCAGAAATCAACACAAGCTAACAGCTCCTGAGGTTGTGTAATCAACTACTGAAGCAGGTGTCAACTAATATACCACAATGATAAAATCAAAGGGGGTGATTAACAGAGTACACAAGTCATTATGATAAGCCTGCTAATGCTGTGTCTTTTATGATTTGTTATCGCATGGTTTTGCAACAATAGGACGGCAGGACTACATATTAACTGTCCATACAGAACTGTCTGTGGAACTGTCATGATTTGTCTCCTTGTGAAGTTGTATACACATACTTTTGATGACAGACTTCAGTAAGGACACATTGGGTTTCATAAAATTGACTTTGCCATTTACATGAGGTTTGGTACAATTGACTGTCACTTTAACACGTACATTAGGGTTGTGGTTTCCCTGCAGCGTGTCCAGTGACAGGAATCCAGCCTTTTTTGGCAAAACTATTGTGTCTGTAGTATTGTGGATTTTGTATGATAGCTGTCAATGTAAAGAAGTTCCGGGTGGCTGTGGATGGGATGGGGCAAGTTGTTCCTGTGTGAAGTTTGCTGGTCTCATCCCAGGTGTATACATAAGCAATGAGAGATGACAGAGATCAGTCCACAACAAAGACAATCAGCTGGACTGTTTCTGAGACAAGATTGTCAACTACTGGTATCCCTGTCTTTGTATGTAATCATGTGTATACACGTACATGTATGGTTCAACCTTGCAAGCCACATGACGCTTCAACTGCCTGTCACAGGAAACATACAGATCATAATTTTTCCCTGACATGAAAGCAACCATTGTATAACTATGTTGTGTTTACAGCAAACGTTTACCCTTTGTCCATTAAACTAGCCAAATCCAGATGGTGGTCAATTGACATCGGGAATGTTTTTGACTAATTCTGAGGGTTTTGGGGGGAAAATTAATGAGAATAGAAAAGTTCACCCTTTTTCCCATTAAATAAGCCGAATCCAGCTGGTGGTCTAAAGGCATCTTCTTGAATGTGTTTGACTAATTTCAAAGAATCTATAAGAGCTATCAAAATGACGTATCCAGGTCAGTGACCTTCCCTTGTCTGAGTCAGGTGATCAATGAAAGCTACTGACTCAGTCTTCAAGGGGAAAGAATAATCTGCACAAGGGAAGCTGCTGATTGAGTCTTATTTTAAGGGGGAAGGGTTGTCCACTCAAGGAAAGTTGTTAACTCCGTCTTAATTCAAGGGGAAAGGGTTGTCTACTCCATCTTAATTCAAGGGGGAAAGGGTTGTCCACTCAAAGAAAGTTGTTTCCTCAGTCTTAATTCAAGTGGAAAGGGTTGTCCACTCTGTCTTAATTCCAGGGGGAAAGGGTTGTCCTCTGAAGGAAAGTTGTTTCCTCGGTCTTAATGCAAGAGGGAGGGTTAACTGCTTTAAATGTTGTGCAAGTCCTCACAGGTGATGGCTTTGTTTCAGCAGAGAAGGTGTGTAACAAGAACAAGGCCTCCACGAACAACAGCACCATAGGCAAGCCTGACCCCACCTGGGTACACGATATCTTCCAGGGCACGCTCACTAATGAGACCAGGTGCCTCAACTGTGAAACTGTGAGTTTCTTGGGACTTTAAATGTTTTCATTGCTAGTTCTGACAAAATCAATATGCACTGAATTGATGTAAGAACACTAGATTTATATTTGTTGTAAACTAACTTTTCATTCAAGTACCAGCAAGCAGAGATCATACGAATTATTTAGGTCAACAGTTGCACCCAAAGTACACCTCTCAGTCAAAGCATGATGTTGAAAGAGTCTAACTGATTCTGTAATGTATGATCTGTATATAATTCCAGTAGACTTTTGAAGTGAGAAAACGGTGGAACAGGGAAAGTAAAATGGAGGGTTCAGGTGCCTGTCCAATAGAGGGCATTTCAGTCTGCATGGGTTGAGTTGTATATTCCATATCTTGCCATTGTAATTTGCAACTTGGTAACTTTAGAGGAAATGTATGTAAAGATGCTAAATTGCTGATCCAGGTACAGAGCTGAAATATCCTGTATCAATTATAGACCCTCAGCTGGAAGAATACACAGTTTATTGAATGTTGCTTGAACAAACAATCCAATCAGAATACATCCACACATTGCTAAACATCAAGAATTGCGGGTTGCCTAGTCAGTCAGGTACACATTGATAATAATATTATGACCCGTCCTCTTCAAAGCCTGACTATTTTGTGATGATGTGCTCAGGTGAGTAGTAAGGATGAAGACTTCCTGGACTTGTCGGTGGATGTGGAGCAGAACACGTCTATCACATACTGTTTACGTGGCTTCAGCAACACGGAGACGCTGTGCAGCGAGTACAAGTACTACTGTGAGGTATGCTGCAGCAAACAGGAGGCACAGAAAAGGTACGTACTCTCGACCCTGTCCACTGTGCTTCTGACACACACAAAACCTGAATGATTGCTGTTTTTGATCAGTTGGGGAGGCCTACGTAAAAGATCATGCTAGCCTCATCAAAATCATATCTTGAAAGTTGGGGCTGGGGATCAGCCAATATATTTAACTTCATCCCCAGTGGTCATCTTTAATGTTGACTATAAGTGGAACTAGCCATCCAAGTTATGTGCAGTTGTATTAAGACCAAAATCATATGAAGAAAAAAAGAAGTATAGTAGATCCATATCTTTTGCATGGATTGCGAAGCAGCCCAGGCCTATAGTAATCACACTCCTTGGCACCGATGTTGGCCTGTATTTTCCTGCCTAATTGTTTGGCGGAGGAAACTGAAGGACTCGAAGAAAACCACTGAGCACAGTTATAGTGGTAGGAACTCTCTTCACTTGCCTCCCCAGCTGTGAATTGAAATGAGGCTGCAGAGGTGAAAGGAGAGTGTGTGACAGGTCAGCCACCCATGCCGGCATAATCATTAATTGTTACAGTGCTCTGCCTTGGCCTGCACAAACTCAGGAGGTGGGGTTTGCAAATAAATGAATGTGTACACAAGTAACACAATGACTGCAGTATATATCATACTGTAATAACACAATGATATCGTCAGTTATGCTGAACTTTTCACATTGATCATGTCGGTAGTTCACATATATCATTTTTAGATCAGGTCCAGTTTAGGTTCACAGGAAACTATCTGATCTAGATAAAGTGTGGTTCAGGTTCACAAGAAAATAATAATAAAAAAAGTACTAGATAATAGATAAAATCCACTTCAGGTCCACAAGCAAATCCCCCCCCCCCCCAGCCACCTCTAGGGCAGGCCAAAAAGTGGTCACACAAGGCAAGTGGTCTCTCGATAGAGGTGCAATAACATGGGGAAGATAGCAAAAGGGACATAGTAAACATGATCTGAAAAGGCAGGTGGTCTTTTATGAAAGTGGTATCGTAAAACGGGTTTCACTGTAATACTGCATTGTATGTGTACAGATGATGGCAGGTGTGGGGCTATCAAGTGGATAGAGGGGGCTTGGATTACATGTATGGTCACATTGTCATGAACTATCAGATCAAGAGATTCACTGGCTCTGCCAATGGACTGAGCTGTTCACCCAATTGCCCTGTTCTTAAACAGCGCTGACCAGTAAAGTGGTCAAGGTCTGTAAGTCTTTAATTTATGGTCTATCATATAGATAGCGAACTGTACATTCCTACAGCAGTTTTGGAAAACCAGTGTGTAATGTTATGCTCGCTCAGCAAAGTTAATATATTATTTTGGGTTTGTTTTTTTTTGTTTTTTTTTTACAGAATGCGAGTGAAAAAGCTTCCACAGATCCTTGCATTGCATTTAAAGCGATTCAAATATATGGAGCAGCTGAATCGCTACACCAAGCTGTCCTACCGAGTGGTCTTTCCTCTAGAGCTCAGGTTGTTTAACACGGTAAGTCTGTGCAGCATCTTATGCTTCAGTTTGTCAGATGTGGAGGCTTTTACTGGCGCAGCCGTATCAATCTCCAGAATATACTGAACTTCAGTACAATGTAATAAACCAGAGTGACAAATGGTAAGGGGCCGCTCAGCATTGTCACAAGCATGGACAGAGTATGTGCAGGAAGTGCAAGACATATCCTGTAGTACATGCTATTTAACTCTTTCATTGCCAATCAAGTCATTCTACTAAAGTGAAACTAGTCTGAATTATCATTAGGATCTCAGATTCATATGCCTCGTAAAAAGATATTTTGTTCAAGTACGAGCATGCCTCTAGTTCCAGAGAAAATATCCCTGGTCAACAGCTTTGCGCCCAATGCACGCCAAGAAAAGCTGTTGACTCAGTCCAAATTTTGCATTTAAAGATTTAAGACCACAGTACGAACCAATGACAGTGGTCTCATGGCTGGTCTTAAAAGTATGAGACAACTTATCAAGAGAAATGAATTCTTGGCGGAGATACATAAAAGAGATTACTCAGTGTATGCTCTTGAAAACGTTGAACGGCCTCTCTTAAAGTGCAAGATGAATAAATGAAGTTCATTGGTAATTCCCAACCTTTAATCTTTCCCCAGTCAAAGGAGCCAAAAATGCTCAGATGTCAAATATCTGCATCAGTGATCCGATTTATAGAAAACATGCTGACTGGCCTCCAGGTGAGTGAGTCCACAGATTTCCTTGGAACAGCCTGGGCACATTAGACTCGAGTGCACCAAGAGAAGCTGTTCACTGTCTCTTTGGTCAGGCTGGATGGGAGGAAAAAAGCAGATGATTGTAATGACACTGGACCCTTTCTCACAGTTTCAAGTAGGAAAAAGTTGCAAGCAGATACATCAGCATTAGGTCCCACAGGGTTACAAATTTTAGGTAAGACCTAGCATCTTGGCAAGAAGCTGAACCTTTATTGAGCTGTATATATGGTTGGCTAGGCTCAGGCATGAAGATGTGGTTCCATATTGCATAAGAAATGGCTAAAGCAGGGTCCCTTGGTGTGCAAATCAGCACACCTGGCCATCATGGTCCTCTCGTCCATTCCAGGTCCTTTCCTCTGAACAGTGCAATTCATTGCAAGGGGTGATCTTTCGTGCCATTTCTAGACATTTAACTGACCCATGCCCACTGAAAATGTCATGTGCTGAATTTTTCATAGAAAGAGAAGGACAGAATTGTCTCTGCATTGACATACTTGAGGGTTGAGGGATATCGTGGTAAACTTTCCATATGAAAATACTAAAGGGAAAGTGAACTTAAAAACTGACAGTCCTCTGGGACCATCTTGCCAGTAATCCAGATTTTGCTCCAGAAGATAAACTTGTAAGTGATATTCTAACAAAGTGTGCACATTGCCTGATTGTAGTCTGATGATGCCTGTAATCCAGAGAAGATGTATGACCTAATAGCTGTGGTGATACACTGTGGCAGTGGACCAAACCGTGGACACTACATCAGCATCGTCAAAAGCCATGGCTTCTGGCTCCTGTTTGACGATGACATTGTGGATGTAAGTAAAAGACGATATTCTCCTCTGGTCATTCTGTCAGCCTGTAATGGTAGTGTCCAGATTGTATGCTTTTATTATAAGCAAACCTCCATATACTGAACACCTCTATACAGAACACTATTGTCTGGTGTTCAGTATCGGGAGGTTTCACTGTACAATGTGTTTAGCCTTCAATTTAGGACCCTACTTGGAACATTGCAAAAAAAAGGACTGGTAATTCTTGCAATTTTTTAGGTGTGATTTTTTATCGTTCATAATCCACGGAGTTAGGGGTTCTCAAAGCAGAGGCCTTTTTGGGGGGGGGGGGGGGGGGGGAGGGGATGTGGTGTGTTGAGAACCAGGTAAGGTATCTGAATGAAAGTTCTGTGGCATTTGCATGTTTGGGCTGGTTATCACTAGGTGGCAGCACCTTAAAGTGTACTGCTCACCAGCTCTGAAGTTGTTGAGGCCAATGCATCTTTGACCAGAGGTAGCAATGAATCATTCAAATGTTTTTAGTGCTGCACTATAAATATTGACAGCACACCTATATATGTTGAACAGTGACAGGCTCAGAGAAAGATTGCCTTACAGTCTGAAAAAGTATTGTGTATATGATTCTGAAGTGGCGAAAACCCATTTAGATGGCTTCTAATGCCACATGCTGTTGTCGTGTGGGGATACTCAATCTTGATAATTATTGGAGGGGTGGGGGTGGGGGGGGGAACGGGATGTGAGGACCTCTAGGTGATTATATTTCAGTATTTGGTAAGCTTTCTCAATTTAATTGATTTAAAATAAAGTGGTATAGGGAATGCACTTAATTTCAGCATGTATTTTTTTCTTTGCTAATCTCACCGATAAAAGAAAGCTGAAAACAAACTACAATGAAATATCATTTTAACATAGGTTCAGCAGTAACTATGTCAAATAAAGAATTTAAAACCGATGTTTAATGCCTGCAATGCAGAAACTGTGAACATTTATGTATGTGAAGATATTTACAGTACATAAAACATTGTATATGTACATAAACAGCTGCAAAAATTAAGGAATTTTAAAAAAAGTTGATTTCACTACACTTTTATAAAGGGCCAGGTATCATGTAGAAAAAAAAAGTTTACAGACAACTAGGGATAAACCATTTGAAAATTTGACAAATACATGTTTTACTTGCAGAAAATTGATGCTTCTGCAATAGAGGACTTCTATGGATTGACTTCGGACCTGCAAAAGAACTCCGAATCAGGTTACATCTTGTTCTACCAGTCGCGAGAGTAAGGGACCCCCCCCCCACAGCACATAGAATGATTATGGAGCTGGTGTAAAACATGAAGGTGTTCACCAAAACACAGTTTCCATGTGTGTCTCACGAGATTTGCAGTCTCAGACGTATTTTTGTGGATGCAAGTGGCCTTGCTGACTGACACATCAGTTGTGTTTAGCGAAATAAGCTTGATAAAATCCTCATCGAGTCACCTCCGTCCCGCAGCTACATTTGATGCACTGTGTGCACCAGACTTGTGTCCTCAAACACACATTTTAATGCAAAGTCAGACTGGTTTAATATCTAATATTATGCAACCAAAATGTCAAAAATTTCTCATCTACCCTGTATTTAATTTTGGATAAATTTGTGTCCTAGTTAGGTGCTGTCAGAAAAATATAGTTTTCCTGTTGTATTTCATGATTTGGAAAACATCCACATCCATAAAACTTCATCTGTTTTGTAAGTACATGTAATATACAGTTATACACAAATCAAGATGGGATTGAAATGGGTTTATGTCCTTCTAATTTTATAAACAAGAAAAAGGGCACAAGAGATGCAAGGTAAGATGTGAGAGAACAACGGGGGTACATTTATGTATATTATATATATATATATATACATGTATATAATATATGTATACATGTATTGTGCAGCTCAACTTGCGAGGCCATGCCAGGGTATTGACAATACAGGTATATCGTATTTATGTTATGTGGCTCCATAAGGATGTAAAATGTAGTTTCAATGGACCAGGTTACAGCTGTTGTTTTTGAAGCTGTGTGTGTGCATTTGTTGCTGCTGCTATGCACATTTTTATCAGAGGTATCAACATAACATACATGTAGGGCTTCTTAATGAAAACACTCCAAGAGAGCAAAATGTCCGATTTAACACCCATAGGTTTCAAACAGGAAAGTAATGACTGCAGGTGTCCAATTTGACAGGCTCTTCTTACTGTTGGGCTACTGTCTGTGGCCTGTCTAGGCCCATATGTTGGTTCCCACAAATTTATGAGCATCAGATTTATCACCAGACAGTCATGCCACAGCCATGAGATGCTAGTATAAATCGTTTTGCACCAATGTGATATTATAATGTGATTGGTTGTCCATACACATTCAAACACCCAGGTCAACAATATGTACTTCACAGGTACAGATACATGCCACATGTAATGGAGCATGTTGCCTGTAGGTGGCACTGCAGGCAGTTTGCCCCCCAGGTATCGTATTTATCTTAATAAAGGCACAGTGTGCTATGAAAAAAATTTCATCGACAAAAGCTAAACAAAAACGTAGATCCTACATGTAATATTAAATACTAATTCTCCCACGCCATATTTTGGGGGTTCTTTCTTTGAAAAAAAAAATGGGGGTGTGCAATTAATAAGGAGTGTGCGCTTATTAAGATAAATACGGTATCCGCTTGTTGCAGGTGGAGACACCTGTGGCCATATTCAGAATATAGATGCATCTAAAATTTCTCGAAGTTTGTGTGGAGTGTGGAAGGCACTGGTAATTTACATGGTTTTATTACAACAGGGGAGGAGAGTATAAATATATTGATGTGTACATAGAAAGTATTTTATTCAAGGTGTTATGGGAGTACAAAACATCAGATTAGCATGCTGTGAACTTGGCAGAACAGCAGGTAATCTAATATTTAAATGTTTAAAAAAAAAAAGAGGTTCTTTACTGCAGTTTGCAATAACCCAGATTTTTGTGTTTGTCATGTAGATGGTATTGTCAGGTTGGGTTGACTTGACAGTGAAACGCACATCAGAATCATTGCTCCACCACTCCCCTCCCAAAAAGATCAATTATATCAAACAAGACTGAGACTACTGTGCTATTTGACTCTTCCCATTCATAAAGCTCCCAACGGCTTCAGACTTTCCTAAATTTCAACATCTTCCAGGTAGTTGCATTGCAAAATTGGTATCATAAGCACAGGGTTTAACATTTCTTTTTTTTTTTGGGGGGGGGGGGGGGGGCTACGGGCTGCATTGCCCAGGCTTCACAGCTGTTACTTATTTGTTATTTTCTCTGCATATCTCCTGTCTTTTCAACATTAAATTTGGGCTTAAGCTCAAAATATTTTTACCCTAAAATACCCCTGTGGCTCCAGGGAAAAGGGCATCTACCACTACATGCATCAGTCCTGGTGGAGTTTCATACATAATTTTTGGCCTATGAGCCTGAATAGATGGTAGCGCCCCCCCCCCCCCAATCGAGGGCAGGGTGAAAAGCCTGTGCTGAGCTGACCCAAGATTGTTCACAAAATCAAAGTTGCAACTGAATAGATCTGTGTTGAGCTTTAGCTGGGTGTTTATGACATTTGTAGGTATTTCTAAGATTTGCCTGAAGAAAAATAATTTGAAATGTAAATTAGCATTATAATGCCTATTGACTTGTAAATTAATCAATACTAAAGGTGCATTTACCGGCAAGAGCCCCTATTGAAAAAACTGTTAAAATCAGAAATCCACAGCAGTGCTACCTAGTGAACAACTTTGTTTGACCCTTTCACAAGGAACATATCCACCGAGTTTCAGCTTAATCTGAGTGACGGTTCTGGAGAAGTCCAAAATAGCAGAAACACACAAAATATCCTTAATTTTTTTTTTAATTTTTTTTTTTTTAAATTGCAGTGCCACATGGTGAACAAATTAAGAACTAGGAGTCCGTAGGAGTGTTCCTGTGTGATATCAAATCAATTGGTTGAGTAGTTTCAGAGAAGATTTTTTAAGATTTGTCCAAAAAAAACCCCCATTTTTTTTTTTCGAAATCTAAAAATCACTTTTTGAACAAGCTTGGTAGAGACCCACCCAAGGTACATTGCTACCAAGTTTGAAGTGAATCTTGTTGACGGTTTTGGAGAACTCAAAAATGTAATTGTGAACAGCCGGACGACTGAGCCTCCTATAAGCTCAGCCTGACTAGTAAGTCAGCTGGGAAAAAAAAAAAAAAGACCTTGATGATTCACTGTTCTTTGAGGTTCATTGTGGGTGGAAGGGATGGAGCTGATGCCTCCAGTGAAGGTCGGTATAAGGAATGTCTGTAACTAAAACTCAAATAAACTTAGATACAGGGCTGGTGTACATTCTCAGTGGTTGTCATATTTGCAAGGCAAAGCTTTCTGCTTTGAGGCAGTGCTAGTGCATGGAGCCTGTAAAATGTACTGACATGGGATTTGCAGGCAACAAGCCCTCATTTTTCATAGAATAATGCAAGATATTAATTTATCAGTAGTCACCACTGTTATCTATGAGAATCATATGACTACATGATATTAAAGAAAAATCTACTAATAATGTATGATTATATTTTGCTTTGTACATGTATTGCTGATACAGGCAGGACATACGGGATTCAACATGGCAGTTGTATCTTTGCAGATATTTGCTGTATGTGTGAAGTATTTGGATATTGTCTTGATTGTAGAACCCATTCCATTGACTTTGATTTCTGAAATGTATATGACATGAAATGTGCATCGGATGAAGCCCATGGTACATGATATACTATCCAAGAGTTGGTTTTTTCCCCTCAAAATCAATTTTGCGAACCTGTGGGTTATCAAATAAGGATCATGTTTTTATTCATCTGCAAACTATTCACATGCATAAACTTGGCAGTGATTGTGTGCAAAATCTTGTTCATTTTTTTGTAAGGTTATGTAAAAGCTGGAAGCATTGCCTTGAGATGTTATAGTTGGGATGAGTCCTTATCCTGGGCCAGTGGATGTTGGTTTAGTTGTGTAGAATCTGCATGCATTCACAGAAATGCTCTCAGAATACCAGTCATTTGGTTCAGCTTGTTACTCAGCTCACTGTTTTACATTATGACAGTCCATAGTTTGAAGAACATGTGCTTGGTATCAAGTTAAGTATGTGTTGGCCCAAGATTACAATTGACTGCTCGCTTACGATGTTACCATTGGATGGCAAAATGCTTGCCAATGGGTCTTAAAAGGCAACAGGTCAATTTAAGAATTAAAAAAGGCTGTCAAAAACAATCAGGGTTCGGCGAAACAGTGTTTATGTTTATTGTTGATGTGTGGACCAGTTTCCATGGTTATGCCACTTCCCGACCTTGTGTGACATCCACCAGGATGCGTCACACAATTGTAGCGATAATTTCAGCTATAAACTGTGGTCTGTTACAACATGGTATGTTCTGAGAGTTCCATGCTCTAACAAATGATATCTTTGGCGTGCAGAGTATTGTACTTGAATTTGAGCTACAGGTGTATATATTTTGCAGAGAAAATATTTATTAATGTATATTATATGTGTTATTATATATATCATGCTGACAGAATGCTTCCATTTGGCTTGGATATTTATATTGTCTTGTGACATTATGTGTTGACAAATACATATTACTGAGTAAAATGGACCACTTGTGTATTGTAACAGAATGAAAAAAACAAAAAAGAAAGAACCCTCATCAAAAAAAAAAAAATCATTAATATGATTGTACTTCACAAATTTACTATTCATCATCACTTGTAAATATTATGCACCAATCATAGGAATCGTCTACAAATGATGCACTGAGATGTAGACATTACCAGTGGATCAGGTCAGAGAGGTGATATTATTATTACTGGTACATGGTGCACTAATCCTGCCAGCCGGGGCCACTCAGGTGCAACTGAGCTGTACATACTGGAAGTGTTGGCTTGCTAACTGTAAATAGACAATAATGTAGAATGACCATGCCTTGGCATACTGGATACACATGGTGGTGTAAAGTGACAATGTTTGGTTTGCTGGATATGTATTGGTGTACTGATCCCAGACCTTGGTACATGTAACTGGATATTACACATAGTGGTGTACGTGTATTTTACTTGATACACACAGTGGTGTATTACAGACTATATCTTGGGTGCAGTGGATACATATGGTGGTGTATGTTGAATACAAACTATGGTGTAGACTGGTCAAGGTCAAGTTATGGTATACTGGATATATAGTGGTGTTTTGTGTCTAAGCCCAGGTATACCTGACACACTTAAGTGTATATTGCCCCAGTGTTTCACAAGGCTATGAGAAAGGGCAAAGTGGCAGTAAGAGTGTCAAGAGACGGTAGGGTAAATGACCTACTTTTTCTTATCTTTCATTTGTTCACGTGAAAAATGAAAGACAGTAAACTTGAAACAGGGATAAGCTACTGCACCTCTGTGGCCATGCCTAGGTATACCAGAGAGGCCTACACATTGATGTATATCATGTATATGGCCCAAGCCCTGCTATACTGGCTACACAATGGTGTGTGTGGCTCATGTCAAAGTACATGTATACTAGATACACAATGGTGTGTACTGTCCATACCCAGGTATAATCCCAGATACCATGATGTCTGGTGCACGTGTCAAGGCATGTTAGCTACACAATGATGAACACTGACTATGCCCAGGTTTACCAGATACATAATGGTGTCTAGTATCCATGCCCTAGTATACTAGATACACAATGGCATACACTGCCCATGTCTAGGTATACCAGGTACATAATGGTGTCTAGTATCCATGCCTTGTTATACTGGATACACAGTGGCATACACTGACCATGCCTAGGTATATCAGATGCACAATGGTGTACACTGCCCATGTCTAGGTATACCAGGTACATAATGGTGTCTGGTACCCATGCCTTGTTACACTGGATACACAGTGGTGTGTAGTGACCATGCCTAGGTACATGTATACTGGATACACACATCCAGTACACCACATTGTTTTATCTGTTTACACATGGGCAGCAATGCCCATGGAAAGAGCATCAGTTGACAATACATTTGAGTTTGTTGATCAAGGTACAGGTCCATGCCATTTGTTACATGTACAATGTGATCAATAAAGGATTTTAACAAGTACACATGCTTTCTTATTCCAGTGTTTTAGGTGTACTGACCATAGAATACACAGCTGATCTTTTTGTGTGTGTTGACCAAGGAAAAGGAAGGTCTCCAACCATCAATACATGATTTAGTCATCACTGAGTTAGGGCAGCTCTTGGCAATCTGCATTACAAAGACCCACAGGTCATTTAAGATGCATCTCTATGCAATTTTGAAGGACTTGGTCTCAGAGATGTGACTCTTCAGGATAAATCCTTAATTTGCCCCCCCCCCCCCCCCCCCCAAGCCTTTTAAATGTTAGGGATCACATCCTTGTGGTCTATTTACCACTCGTGCTGGTCAACAAGATATCTCAAAAGATTTATACAACCATAAACTTGTAAACAAGCACAATAAATGGACTGGCAATCCTGCTGGAAAAAATAAATCTACAGAAAATTGGGTATGGTCACACACTACCTAGCTCAAATTTTCATGTGATGATGCCCCCTGGATTTTCAGATTAAGCTATTCAGTACAATGTGATGCTTTATGGAGACTTGCTTGCACTTGTGTTTTGATACATTACTGATACACAGTGACGTACAAAATTCACAAGGTTCCTGCGCATCATTAAAAGTCGTTAATTTTGATTTCCTGTTTTTAAGTCCCTTAACTCTTTCATTGCCAAGTGTGACATAAGTGGAAACAAATTACTCTTGCATGTACATGTACTGTCTTATAATTGCGGTGCTAGATTCATGTTCCTTGTAAAAACACTTCTCATTCAAGTACCAGCATGCCCATAGTCACAGAGAATATTTTAATCCAGGTCAGCAGCTTTCCCTGGCACACTTTGGGTGCAATGTCCCGAAAGGGTGCTAAGGAAAGCTGTTGACTCAGTCCAAAATATGGCACTGAAAGAGTTACAAGGCAATAAATTTTGATTTGCACCATGAAAAGTCATTACATTGTAGTTTGAATTAGTCAAGTGAACAGTAAGCTTCGTGCCGGTTGTCCTCTGTAACCTGGGGAATAAGGTCAAGGTCCAAACTTAAACTGGAGCACAACCATTTGCACAAAACAGGTAGACACTTCTAAAAGGTACATCCCTACCACGTTTGGCACAAATCTGGCTAAAGTTATATATTAAGTTATAACCATTACAAGAAATTCCAATGTAAAACTTTCCTATTAAAACTTTTTTAAACATTTTTGAAAAAAAATTCAAAATATCACTGGAGCGTGACCATTTGAACAAACTTGGTAGAGACCCACCCAAGGTATAAGACTTGCATAGTAAGCAACAGAAAAGGTGTATTTACACATAAGTCCCCGAATTGAAAAAAAAAAAATGGTTAAAAATCAGGAATCCACAGCAGTGCTACCTGGTGAACATCTTTGTTTGACCCTTTCACAAGGAGCATATCCACAAAGTTTCAACTTTATCTGAGAGACGGTTCTGGAGAAGTGACAAGTAACAAAAACACACAAAAATTCATAAGAAAAATTTGAAAAAAAAAAATGCCGCACAACCTGGTGAACATATTTAGAACTAGGAGTCCCTACGAATGTTCTTATGTAATATCAAAGCAGTTGGGTGTTCGATTGTGTAGAAGATTTTGTAAAATTTGTCCAAAAAAAGGACAAAAAAAACAAAAATTTAAAAAATAAATCATTAAAAATCCAAAAATCACTAAGCATTACCATTTTAACATACCTGGTAGAAACCACCCAAGGTACATTGCCACCAAGTTTGAAGTCAATCTGGATGAGGGTTGGGAGAAGTCGAAAATGTGAATTAGCATTAGAATGCCCATTGACTTTGTAATCAATAGAAAAGGTGCATTGACCGATAAGTACCCGAATTAAAAAAATCGTTAAAAATCAGGAATCCACGGAAGTGCCACCTAGTAAACAACTTTTTTTGACCCCCCCCCCCCCCCACAAGAAACATTTCCACCATGTTTCAGCTTAATCTGAGTGACGGTTCTATAGGAGAAGTCAAAAACAGCAATAGCACCCAAAAAATCATCAAAAAAATTAGAAAATCACAGCACCACCTGGTGAACAAATTCAGAACTAGGAGTCCCCAGGAGTGTCCCTGTGTGATATCAAAGCAAATGGGTGAGTGGATTCGGAGAAGAGAATTTTTTTTTTTTTAAGATTTGCCCCCCAAAAGAAAAAAATTCATAAAAAATCCAAAATCACTGGAGCATGACCATTTGAACAAACTTAGTAGAGACCCACCCTAGCCACATCCCCACCATGTTTGACGTGAATCTGGCCAACAGTTTTGGAGAAGTCGAAAACATGAATTGTTGACGACAGATGACTGACAGACATCTCCTTTGAAACTTAAAAGCTTTATACACTATTCCACCGACACTGGTATACACAGGTAAATAGTAATACAACTTTTGGCACCATAAAGTTGACTAGAGGTGTTCGAGGGATAGTGTAATAAGGTATTAGCTGAAAGCCACCTCTTCCACTATACTGGATGATGGCCGAAAGGAAAGAACTTCTGCAAAAAGTGAGTATGATCATCGTTTTCCAACTCAAGACGGACTAGGGAAACTTCTGTATGTGGGTTAAGTATACTTTACACCGGATACTTTCCCTCGTACCACTCTCAACACTTTGAGGACTACACTGTGTCATTTCAAGCTCCATCTTGACATTTTTTGACTAATGCTCGAGTTAGTGTTGTATTTTTCAGGTATTTGGTCATATCTCTGGAAACGTCAACAGATTTTTGTGTAGTTATTTATATAATCTTTGCATTGTAGTTTTACAACAAAGTTCTGACTCTATTGACAAAATTGCTAAAAAGTGTGGTGTTACTAGCAATACGTATCACTTGTCTGATACAAACTCCATATGCTTGTTTCTCTGGAATGTTTGCTGTCAGATCAGGGTAGGAGATATCAAATTTGAGCTGGTCTCTCTTGTCAAATATTTTTGTTACATACTGGTTGTTCTTTATTTCTATATCCAGATCAAGGAAAGTAGCTTTTGTATCACTTTCATTTTCCAGATTTAACATGAGTGCTTTGAGAGATATGTTTTTTCCAATTTCCCTTTATTTCGTCTCCATTGTTTAAAGCACACAGGTCATGTATAAATCTTATTGTGTGAGAATATGATCTTCTTGCAGCTGTAAAGTTTGTTTTTGCCAATTCCTCCAACCATTTTGACTGATAATAATGTAAATAAAGGTTGGCAATATATGGGGCTGGATCTGTTTCCATTGGTATGCCTACTAGTTGTTGATAGATTCTGGATCCAAAGCAAAAGTATGAATTGTTGATAATGTATTCTATCATTTGAGCACACTCTTGCTTCGCGCAAGATATTCCCTTTGCTCTTACCTTTATCAAATTTAGCCTCAGCACCAGATATTTTAATATACTGACATGTGCCACCTTTGAATAGACGCACGGGGGACCATAAGATAAGCTCAGCTGACTGACAAGTCAGCTGAGCTAAAAATTGTCTCCAACAGTCACTTAAAGTCACTTGAACTTTCCTGGGCTGCAGGAACCCTGATCCTTTAAAATAATAAAATGCAGAGAACATCTTTCTCATTATAAAGACTTTTTTTATTCTAACAATAAAACACTGGAATGGGTCAAAGGTGAAAGTGAATTCAGTGTTCAAGACATGCCACAGGTACATCACCAACCATATTATTTCCACACTGTCTTGTTCCTAAATGTATAGGCATTCACATATCCAAATATTTTGCACAAAGCAAATCTGTTTTTATGGATTTTTACCACATGCAAGTGTGTTCTGTTGTACACCAATGGGCTGTGGGATTAATGTACAGCAGAGTCTTGTATAACCACAATGTATAAATATACAGTGTTCACTCTGGTACCTATCATGATGAACACCCTGCACAAACCTAAACTGCACAAAACCACAGTGACAGTCCATCTCCATGCTGTTTCATTGAAGACAGAGTACAACTGTACAAGAGGCATGCGTGATGTAGCTTTTCACAGATGCCTGGCATTGTCTGATGCGCACACAGTGGTAATACTTGACAATGGAGGTACTTATTGAGAAATGGGGCTTTCATTGCAATGCAGAAAATACACAGCAACTGTCACCAATGAGAAGAAAAGCACGACTGGACTGTTTTAACTCTTTTAGTGCCACATTTTGGACTTGGGCCACAGCTTCCTTTGGCAGGCTTTGGACACATTGTGTCCAAAGCCTGTTGAGGAAAGCTGTTGACCTGGACTATTATATTCTATGCATTTGCACTGTTGTACAGGTAAGGGGCGGGGCCACTCCAATGATTGACAGTGGTGATGGTCAGTCCCACACCTCCCCCCATGTGTGGTCACCATGCGGCCTACACCAACAAGCCAGACTGAGACTTAAGACATAAGCCTCCAGATATAGCCATTTGAGAGAGAGAGAGAGTCACTGCAAACTCCAACTGTCAAGTCTCTGGCTCCGGGAGCCTGGTGTCCAAAAGTCGACCAACAAGCAGGACAAAGGTTTGGTTTGCACGCACAAGACATACTACTTCATTACGTCAAACACCACCGGTATAACTGTCGGTATGCTGTTACTTGAATTAAAAGTCTTTTTACAAGAAACATGAATATCCTACTCTTATTATAATTCAGACCATCTTATTTTAAGTAGATCAACTTTAGATGCAGTTGGCGCTGAAATAGTTAAAGCCTCTTCCGATAAGCAACAAAATGGGACATTTTGGATTTCGGGGCAGTTGGGAGGTAGGCTGAGAAAAGGAAAAGAATCCAGCTAGCATATCAGCAAACAGTTGAATCACTTTGTGTTCATCTTCCAGAAAACTTTAATTAAAATTTGACAATTACACTTTTGGTTGTACTCTTTGATCTTACAAACAACTAAGCTGACAGCAGCACCATGACACGCCAACTGCAATGCATTGTGGTCCTACAATCAATATTAACCATAATACTGGCGTCCTATTGGTTGCTCCTTACTTAAAGGGTAACATCATGACATGATGGCACAGGCTGCACCTATCATGTTTTTGGAAGGAAAAGAGAATTTTCCCATTCTCCACCTGACAAAAATTAAAGTTCCCCATTGAGATACACATGTAGAGGAAATAATACATAAATAAAAATTATTAACATTTCTCAGTATTGCAGATTTTAACTGGCGCCAGCCAGCCAAATTTACACTCTCATTTTAAAGGGGGAAAAAAAAGGCAGAAAGCCCCACCCAAACACTCCATCACTGTATCCTTGTTGCCCAAACTACACACGAGGTTCTTGTGCTTGACCCTGACTCCATGCTGAAGCCCCTGTGGCAAGGATGACACTGCTGTGTACAGGTATTTCAGATGTCTTATAATAGTGGGAATAGGTAACAACAGGACTAAATTACATTTAATTATTTATAAATACAGACAGGTAAAAACAAGAGAAAGTTCAACATTTCACATGCGTACAAATTATCCCATAGCCACCCAATCCCCTCTCCCCCACCCCCTTAAAAAAAAAAAAGAAAAAAGATAAAAAAGGGAGAAACAAAAGGTCCCACCTTTTTTCCATCCAGTAAGGATAGCATTTCTATTACTGACATTTGCTGTATCTGTGCACTATTTTTTTATTTTCACAATTTTTGGGACTCATCATTTGTCTGGTCAGAACAAGTAATTTTTGCATAAAAATGCATGCACCACAACATGATCCCGTCATTGCATTATTCTTGACAAATCATTTTTTATGTGTTATAATCAGGCCTGTAAGACTCCATTTTTTTTTCTGTTGAAAGACTGCAACAATAAAGCACTTTATCATAAACTGCACCCCCCAAGAAAGACATCTCTATTCTCAGGCACAATTTCTGTTGCATATGACATAGCCTTATAAAAAGAGGGACCGCCATATAACATTTTACATAATTTTGCCAACAAAGAGTATTTGAAACTGTGTACATGATTTTACCCCACATGCTACTGCTATGTCAGATTCCAGTAGGCAAGAATCTTTAGAATAGACCCCCCTCCCCCATAACCATCTTTTAAATTGTTGTACAAACATGACAAATGTGGAAAAAAATACATTGACCAGTACACCCAACATCTTTTAAATGTTTTTTTTATGTATTTAAAATTTATCTCATTTGTACAGATTCTTATATATGTATATATACAAGAATCTGTACAAATGATTCAACAAAAAATATTTCCCGATTATGTTTAAGCCAAAATCAACATTTCAGATGAGCATATTCATGAACCTATTTAGGTCACGGATCAAAATATACATATTTCTCTCCCTTAACACGGTGGTTTAATTTAAAATGGTGGAGAAAACTGTTCTGCCTGAGAACTTGGCTTACTAAGAGTTTTGCCAGTGCTTTTGTTATCACTTATCCTGTACAGTCTATAAAACACCACTTTTTTTCTCTTTTTATCCCTCTACCTTCTGTGTGAATAGATTAGGTTTCTACTTGACAAGAATTCAACTATTAATACAAGAGATACATCAATAGTTCCAGCCCTCCATTGTCCACAATCATGCCAAGTTTGAACAGTTTCAAGTATATGTAATTTCTCTGATTTGTTAGCAACAGAACCTCAGAATTTTGACACAGAACATATTATCTTCTACCACAAAAACAAGCAGAATGTCAAAATTTAAACAAAGCCTAATTGGGTAACACATGAAATATACAGAATCTTGCAAGTCTGAGAGGAAGTTACTGCTTTTTCTCACAAGTGACGGTTCTTGACCTGAAAAATCATTGGCTTTTCACAGCATCAATGGACATAAGTTAAAAAAAAAAAAAACCCAACCCCAAAAACATTCATTTTATTTGATTTAAACAAATTCCAGCATGATTTCAACCATTTTCAATGCTTACATGTTGTGCCTTGTTTGTTCACATTTAATTTAGTCATAGTCTAGAAGTATCATGGTTGACATTGCAATACTGAACCTCATCACGTTTGATTTTGACCAAACACCAGGGCTTCATGAACATTGCTGGTGGTACATCAAAATGCAATATCTACATGGCTTGACCACCTGGCTTTGAGGTAACAACACTGTTGGATTTCCTGTCAGGAACTGCTCCCTCCCACTCCAACATAGAATAAAATTGTTCCACTCATACTGTCCCCATTTCTCATAATCCATTCACTGCAGAACATTATTAACATACATATTACCCCCCCCCCCCCCAAAAAAAAAGCATTGTGGGCAATAGAAACTATGAATTGACTTCTTTTTTTTTTTTTTTTTACATGGGAATAAAATAGCCTGGGTACAAACATTACAAGCAGATGAAGCCAAATATTTACTCTGGGGTGTATACAAACTGGACATCAAGCTACAATTCAGTCACTGCTCACCTCTTCTTACAAACATGATAGTGTGCACTTTTCAAGTTTACAATACACATTTTGCCAACCCAGCACCTTAATCTATTTTTTGCTTTACAAAAATACTAAGCTAAAAGATTACAGAAGCTTAAAGTTTTTCTTTTACTCAACATAAGAGTACTTAATTATGAAATCAGTCAAGTGGGTGATCTCTGCACCAAAGTGGACTGTGTCATTTACCAGACATGAGAGGTAGAGTTAGCGAAGTTCAGTGAAACCTGTCTTAACAGACCACCCCAGTGCAGGATCCAAAATTTGATCATTCAGAGGCGGTATATATTTTTATGAAAATAACTTGGCAAATTATGCTGAAAAGGTGGTCTTTCATTGGAGCAGTCTTTCAAGACAGATTTCACTGCATTGCAGAAGGACTACAGATGACCACGCATTTTACAAACAAAGCCACTTAAAATAAATAACAAGTTCAGTGGTGATCGGGATGTCACCAATTGTACAATACCCCTTGCCTATAATGATGGTAAAACAGTATGCACACAATATCACCACGGCAACACTGCCTTGTTATAGTCTGACAGACATTCAATCTATATCATTGGTGCTAGGTCTCCACGAGACAATGCCTTTACATGACAAAATTGCCTGATACATGTCAATGCATTTTTATATCACATACGTTGTGGAAAAGTGCTTCACTTAGAATAAAGTAACTCACAATGTTACAAGACAATACGCCTTTCTGACGCTGCCTCTGGAGAGGCATGTCTGCAGAGTGTGCATTTCCCAAATACTAGCACACTTTTAGCTTTCCTTTGACTTGACAAAATAACAAATAAAACCAGAAACAACTACATTTGTACCCCCCCCCCTTGTTGGTTCTTCAAAATAATTAAATACTGTCAACACAGTCTTCCTTCCCCTGCAAAATGTTTGATGAATACTCTAATAATGCATTTAATGACTCTGATGCAAATATACATATTACAATGTCCCGTTCATCAGAACCTGTTATTGGCATATTCACTTGGGAACTCGAAGCTTCGACTTCCAAATCCTGCTACTTTTGGCAATGTTCCAGCATTTGGTATCACATTCCACGATAAAGTCAAAGTGATATTTTTATTCGACCTGTAAGAAGAAAAATTATATTATACACACAGTACAGCTCCAGTAATAGATACAAATAATTTTGAAAGGTAATGATGTAACATGCATAGAGATTGACTCAAGGAAATGTGGATTTTTGTCTGCTAAAAATCCTCTAGTTTTCTTGACACTGGAATAGAGGATGTATGGAATTTTCATGGTTAGCTCAGCAGGCAATGTGTATGTTACAGGAAAAGAGAAAAGTAAAGCAAAACTGAAATTCCTAACCACCAAAATCTACATTAAGAATAGTTTCTTCTTTATGTATTCAAATTTTGTTAAAAAGCATTTTGGAAATGGAGATATGTAATACGATCACTTAAAAGGACAGAACTTGAATGGCAGTGATACCATTCATTGTTGCAAATCACTGCATTTGCTAGTTTGTAATGCAGAATGAGAAGCATAACCAGCTGGGAGTCATCTGCATCATTCCCATTACAGTTTGTTAGCCACTGCTAACCCCCCCCCCCCCCCCCCCACAAGTGCTTAACATTGCAGATCTTTGTTACTAGTGCATAAAACTGTCGTTTGTCATTATGTTCTGTCCATATTGGTTTACAAAATAAGTACATGTACTCATGACCATACAGTGTCACTGGTTATCGGATACAAAGCAATACACAATACTGTACAATACAGGATAGTCTTGCAAAATATGACAGATTGTTCTGTGGGTTAAACCCTGAAGTGTTTATTTCTAGACTGACTCCACAGACTTCCTCAGCATACTTTGAGTGCAATGTACCACACAAAACTGTCCCCGACCATTTACTTTTCCTGGAACTTACCAAACTTAGACCAGGCATGCTGGCACCTGAGTAAAGGACCTTTCATGAGGAATTTGAAAGTGATGCAAGTACTTAAAATAATTCATCAGATAAGTGGGACTATTTTCCTGACTGGCACTACCAGTGCTAAGAACAATGTATAAAAATGTATGTTTCACTTTACTTTAAAAATAGGTGTACTATAAGCATGAATTTTCAGGCATGCACTGTTTTGCAACAGATTGATATAACATCTACTGTTACCACAACAGCCCTACCTCAATCCGTGCCCATCGTCCCAGAAATAGTATTTTGTGTTCATGCTACGGTAGTCAAGCAATGCGTTCTCTCCCCGCTGAATTATTTTGTCCCACAAAACCACTTGGTTGACTTTCTGAAAAAGAAGACGGAAAAAAAATAAAATAAAACACAAAAGCATGAATTCTGATTCTGTATTTGAAGGACATTCTGCCAGAAGGTACAAATATATCCACACTTCCTACTTGGTCCTTTGTTACGATATAAACATGTATAAGTATTGTCAAGTGCAGTGCATGTTCAGAAAACCTGGTGAAAAGTCCACCATTTTTTCTTTTCTTTTTTTCTTCAATCTTCAAGCTGGGTGTTGCAAGACTATGAAGCTTTTACACAGTGACTTATGAAAATATTTGTTTGTGTTTATAGGTATTTGATTGGGGTCGGCATTTGGTCTTGTTCAAACTTCAAACTGGCTATGGCAAATTATTAGCAAAGCTTATGTTATGTACTGGTCAGACAATGAAATGCTTAATACCCATACTTACATTGCTTTCAGTTTCATATTCTGCAGTCATATACAGGAATAGCTGCTTGACGTTCCAGTTGAAGAGTGGGCCTAAATGTGGCATCAGTTAAGGAAGTATCTTAAAGGGTATATCATGGCAACAGCAACTCCTACATTATGAAAAAACAGCTACAATATCTGCATACACATGGACACATATCCAAATATATAGTGAGACAAGTCTTGAACCATCCAAGGTATGACCAAATTATGGTCTCCCATAGGAGACATAATGACATTAAAAGTGCTACACAATGTAGCCTCAAAAAACGGTATATATATATATTATTTCTCTTGGCTTTTTTTCTGCTGATGCATCAGATATGTACGTAGCACACTTCAGGGGCCTCTGCCACCTGGAGCTGCTTACAGAAGTCTCCCATTTAAGAGATCACATGTCTTTCAAGAGCACAGTTATCAGGTTTCTAGTGCTATCTTTTCTATGTTATTTGACCTCCGGTGAGCGATCACCTGCTTCATGTGACTACTTTCAGACCTGCCCCAGGTTAGCCTGTCAAAGGAGGAGCCACTGTACATTTAATATCTAAGTAACTTTTCAAGACTGAAGTCTACAAACAAAACTGGCTTCACCTTCCCTAGTGTAATAAGTATTAGCAGCAATGAGTGAAACTGAATTCAAACAGTTGAACCTACCAGGGACTGCTCTGCCCTTAAATTTTGGCTAAAGAGATGTGAAAATGGCTAAAATATGTTGCAATGAATTATTAAAAGGCCAAGACTGATTTTTGTTGCAAATTATGCTGATATTTGACTAAAGATGTTCGAAATCAAGACCTGTCTCTGAGCTAGGTGTCACACCAACTGTATGTCAAAATGTTGTCAGTTAATATATAAAGAGTGATATGAGGCAGCAGAATGTCACCCTGATACTGACAAAGATCTTAACTTAGCACATTTTGTCCAAAAAGGATATCTGCATGAAGGTCAAATGTGATGAAACCAAGGTCATTTCTCTCTCTGGATGCACTGTAATCAGGAACATTTTTGCTGAAACAAAGAAAGCAGTTGATAGGTGGACTAGTGAAACTCGTGCAATGTCATTCTGGGGAGGCATATATATCATGTACACATGCCCATTTTAGCAACAAATCTTAATTTGTTGCACATCAGAATATTCTGATTTACGACCATCAAAAGGCAGGAGTCTCAGCACACATGTACTTGAATAATTTTGAGAGAGATCCCGCAAAAAAAAAATATAAGACACAGACTTCTGTCCCTAGGGCCAAACATATTCCTTCCTGTCTCACCTCCCTGCTCTGAAGTCTGAAGTCATTCTTCATTCCTCTCTAGAGCACATATCAGAATCTGTCCCATCACCTATTACACTAATACAATCCTGGCTAGTTACTGAGCTAGCCAAAAACAGTTATAGGTAAACCGAGACACATACGCTTAGCAATGTATGCCATCTAGTGACCAACAATGGAACTTTCCATAAGACAAGTGTATATGACAAGACTAGTGCCTTGATAGCTGGAGGAAAGATGGCGACCGGTTTCGATCTCAATTGATCTCACCAGGCAATGGGGGAAACCGTTAAGAAGCCCTTTTTATATATACACGCCGTTGTCACGTAATACGTGTGGGTGTAATTAAGTGAAAGAGCGACGTGCATTACTGTGGTATTCTTGCCACAGCAGAAAGGATTCAACAGAATTTTTTGAATCTGTGATCCATCCAAATATGGATAGGTGATCATATGACACCAGCCAGGGTTAGGTGGTGCAAATTATGTTGGGCTGAAAGATTCAGGTGAATGATTTTCACCTGGATGCACTGTGTGGGGTCAGGAGAAATGTAAAGTTAAAGTTTAAGGGCAAAAATTTGATGGTCTCTCCAATATTAAAACAAATGTTTTAATAACAGCGTAACTCTAGCATGGGAAGGTGAGCAACGGTAATTAAAATTTAGCATTAGACGGAGCGAGTGTGCTCATCTTCCCATGATATTGAGGCCAAATGGCTCAATGGAGCGGAATTGATGCATCCAGTTTTTTTCCTTTTCCAGGCGCAACAACCTGCTGCGTTCTAGATTAGGAGGGGTGCGGATGTATTCAAGTATCTGGACTTCAATATTGAGTCCATTGTGGTCCGCCTGGGCGTAATGTCTGCCCCAGGGTTATGTTGTTATCCCGTTATTGATGTAACGGAAATGTTCTCTAAGCCTGTCTCGGAGTGGACGTTTGGTTTGTCCAACATATTGTTTTTGGCAAGTTAAACAGGTGAGAAGGTACACGAGGTTGGAGCTCTCACAGCAACCTCCATTGGGAACCCAATAAGTTCTACCTGTTTGGGTGCTTTTTGCATTCCCAGTGCAATTCATGCGTGTGCAGTACTTGCAGTTTTGCCTGTCACAAGTGTTTTTATGTTTTGCCCCCATGATGGCTGGATTGCGATCAGTGGCTTGATTGTATCTGATCCTAGAGTGGATCAGTATGTCTTGTAAGTTTGTAGCACGTTTGAAGCCTATGATTGTATCCTTGTTAGCCAGTGCTTCTGTGTGACGTGAAGCTTCAAGGATTTTCCAATTATTTTGGATAATTTGTTTGATAGGCGGGAGTGACGGATTAAATGTTGTGACCAAGGAAAAGTTTTCTTGGTCTGTGGTGGTATTTGCAGTGGTGGAAGTAAGAAAAGTAGTTCGGTCTTTGGAATCTACTTTTTCTTTTGCTTCTTGCAGTAAGAGGGCGGGGTAGCCTCTCTGTGCATAGAAATGTAAGATTTTGTTTGCATTTGTTTCAAAATCTTTTGGTTTGGAGCAGATTCTTTTCACTCGCAAAAGTTGGCTGTAGGGGCCCCCAGTTTTGGAATGTTTTGGGTGGGCCGACCTGTAATGAAGGTACATATGAGTGTCAGTAGGTTTGACATAAAGTGTAGTGTACACTTTATGGTGAGAATCAAACTTCACTGTGGTATCCAGGAAGTTGACCTCTGATGCTGATATTGTGGCCGTGAATTTGATAAATAAGACAAATCATCACAATCAAAAGAATTAATAACAGCTAAAAAGTATCACAGCATGATAGCCCCCTTCATTATATACCATAACACAAACATAACCTGTACCTCTGCCCAAAATCAAATTTTGACTTCCTTAATTGCATTACTTACTTCAAAATCATGATTTCTGTGACATAAATAAAGCTTACATATTTTGCCTGACAGAGCAACTCCCATCAGCAAGGGGACCTTCCCAGAAAATTTTGAAATTTGTAGTTTAAAGTATATATTCTGATGTATGCTGAGCTTAAATATCAAATAGATATTTATGTAATTTGCAAGTAAAGAATTCATTTGAATCTTCAAAAACTAGTTTTTATGGGCTCAACTGGCCTATGTATGGATCCCACTAAAAGCCATTTTTGAAACTGCTTGTTTTTAAAGGTGTTCCTTTCATCATGAGCAGATTACACAGGAATGCCCTAGTTTCCTTCCAATCTTTTCTAGGAAGGTGATGAACTTGGCCACCTACCTGATACATACATTGTATCTGTACATGAAAGCAGGCTTTATATCATAGGTTAGACCCAATTGGACGGAAACTGCCACGCCCATACAGGTTAGAAGGGGATTAAAAGCAAAAAGATATAATCTGCAGTGTCACATTTTGACAATTTGGTTTTTACCAGCCATTTCACAGGAAAATGAGAGAAGAATATTTAATCAAACCGTGATTCAAGTTCATAAATGCAAGAAGTCTGGGAAATAATTTCATAATTTAGGTGACATATTAGAACTTGGTTCACTTGTTGAGGATTAAAAATGAAATCCAGGCCTTCCCCTGTCACTCGCCAATGTAGCAAAATACTATGAAAATACCACTTTGGCCTTCCCCTGTCACTCGCCAATGTAGCAAAATACTATGAAAATACCACTTTGGCTATGATTTTTTTACAATTGGCTAATGGTTAACAAATAGGAGTGTCCCAAACATAATATTATGCACACAAATTTGGCTACAAAATTAAAATTTCTGGGGGAAGCCCTGAAATCCAAGGACTTTTGTCCAAAATCTTTAATAATCTTTAGGTTTTCAAAGCCTTGAAAATGCATGTAGCAAATCAAATACTTTCAAGGACCTGTGGGAACCCTGCCCATCACTGTATGCTACATCTTGTCATAATCCAATGTCTTTAATCTTTAAACCTGTTTTACTCTTGTTATTCATGTAATGTTAAGTTGCTGTGCAACATTGACATATGTTGTCTTCAACACTTTTTCAAAAGTGTTCTGGCATTTGCCTGAATCACATCCCTTGTTTTCTAACTTTCCTGTGAACATTACAATTCTAGATAAAGATGGACATAAATCCATTCAGCTCTGCTGACAGTCAAAAAGCAGGTCACAAGTTTGTTTTTGTCACTAACATTCATGCATGAAACATTCAGTTTGGAGACTCAAGCTAGTCTTAGTTTGAAAAAAAAAAAAAATCCAAAGAAGAGTACCCACTAAGTTTGGAATTTCCAATGGTCCAGCTTGCCCAGGACTATGGTGAAATTGGGGCTTCTTCAGCCTGTTCAGAATTCAAACCACATTTTGTTTTCACCTTTCAATGAGTGGCCCAAAGGCTGTCATTGATATAGCACAGACAGACATGGCACAATAATGAAAACTCTGCTCAGCTTCTGAGGACAGGCCAACAAAATTTATGCTGAAAACTTGCAATTGCAGAAACCACAGCCACAGATGCATACAACAGGGTAACCATGGAAAGTGAGCCACAGTGAATACAGCTATTCACAACCATACATGCACATACGTACTCACATTATTCAGTGTGGCTCACAATTCTCAGATTCACAGCAATGTCATCAGCTCCAGCAGAGCTTTATGAAAAGATGCAGAGTTCCCCAGCCACTTGCATGTTACAACAGATGTGTTTTATGTCTCAATTTTCACAGATCATGGTGCTCTTCATGAGATTAAATTCATGGATCCAAAGAAGATACAATCTAGCAAAACCAGCTGCTAAGTTTGAAAGAATTATTTCGTGCAAATGGTGAACTTTGCCAGGGGTGGGGTGGAATGTTGGTCTGCTTCACACGGCCACGGGATACTGGGTTGTGCCAGTGTAGGATCACTGACTTTTTGTGGCTGTATTACTGTTGTTGGCCTCACCTTCTTGCATTCCATGATTTGCCAGTGCCAGTTTGCGAATCCCATGGTTGTCAACTCTCCCATTTTCACTGGGAGTCTACCATTTTGGGGACTCATAAAGTGTTTAAAATGACCAGGATTTGGAGACCAAATGGACTTTTTCCTTTGGTTGCATGTACTTTTCACAAGCACTTCCCGGTCATGTGTCTTTGGAGGTTGACACCTATGGGATCCACGCCCAGGATTACCCCCATACAAACCGCTTCTCACCCATCAGAGTTGATTCTAGGATTTGTGTGACAGGGGCCAACACAATAGAAATTCACTATGTTATAAGCATTAAAAGTGGGGGGACCTGGCCCTACATGTGTAATAATCTGGGCCAAAGTTGTCAAACGGTGGTAAAATCCCCCACTCCCCCACCCTAGAATCATGCAACACTGACCCATGATGGGGGTTTGTTAGAATTGTGAATTTTTGCACACACAGACTTGTTTTTCCACCTTCATCATGACAAAGCTGTGAGCTGAGCCTTAGAGAAATGTTTCCTCACCCCTTGAACAATTTCGCTTCAAAATGTCTCTGCTACTTCACTTATGATCTAAAATATGCAAAAACATCCCCAAACATATACGTGATCATTTGCATTCCTTGTAGTTTTAGGACGGCCTGCATTGAACAGTTGAATGTACTTTCAACCACAGCTCTCCTACCCAAATCTGATGCTTTTACATATCTGGTCAACCATGATAATGTGTACTTCCTTTAATACCTAATCTAGTCAAATGGATAATATGGACATTGATATGAACTTAGCAAAATTTTTAATGCATCGTTTCATAAACTTCTATTTTACCTTATATTATATGTCTTTATTATTGTTTGTGTTATTTTTTCATGGCATCCATGCCTCAACAGTTGTAAAGTGACTGCAGATTGCTAACTAGAGAAAATTGATTTGCTTGTCAGCAAATCAATCTGCGTGCATAGAAAACTTTTAGAGATTACCTATTCAGTATTTATTCAACTCCAGCAACAATATTTTTTAATGCATATATCCCAAAAACCTGTAAATTGAAGCTGGAAAGACACCTTAATTTATTATACTTATATTTTTTATTTATATTTTGTGTACCGTATTTGCACAAATCAAACTGCTACAACTTCGATTCATGGTTCATTGGATACAACTATCCTACCAATCTATCAACTGAAGTTTGAATGACACCTCAATCTACAATAGTTTTGAAATTATTCAATACTCAAATTTTGTATATTCACCTGATTTGCATAAATTAGAATGCTACAGCTTTGGTTCATGTTTCATTGGATGCAGCTATGTCACAAACCTACACACTTAAGTTGGAATGACACTTCTATTATAATAGTTTGGAAGTTATTCAAGAATTCAATTTTGTGTATTCACCTAATTTGCATAAATTAAAATGCTACCAATTTGGTTCATAATTCATTCGATGTGGCTATGTCACAAACCTATAAATTTAAGTTAGATTGGCACCTCTATTTATATTAGTTTTGGAGCTATTCAACTTTTAAATATTTCAAGAGCTGCTAATTAGCATAATTTCAAATACTACACTTTTTGTTCACTGTCCATTTGATTGGCAAGTGTCACCAACCTGTATGTATTACTTTAAATTTAATGTCTATCTGTAACAGGTTGGGCTGTTGTTTAGAATCCACCACACCTTCAACGTAATATAAATATGGTATACTGTACACTGGGAATACAATGTACCTCTCCAATCAATGTTTCTACATACATTTAGTGATTTTCAACCACAAAGCATGTTATTATGGCCATTTTGTATGGTGGGGTACTGTGGTCAGTGTTCAGTGAGCACCATGCTGCTATAGTAGTATTTCTGGTTGTTGCCAGATGGCACTCCTCAACATGCTTAGGCACTCCTGGTAAGAGAGGAGGTATAAGGGAAAGGGTTCCATGTGAGTTCGAATCTCTCACAGGGCAGTGGAAGAGGAAGCCCGATAGAGGGTGTGAAGGGAACACCCCACAGATGAAAAGGGTGTGTGTGGGGAGAACCCCCATCAAAGAGATGCACAGTTTTTGGCAGTCTCCTCACCAACTAAATGAGGCGCTGGAAGTCTCAACAACCTTCATAGGTTGGAAGAGGGTTCCATGTGGGTTTGAATCCTCCACAGGTTAGCAGATGAGGAAGGCCGAAGGGGGGGGGGGGGGGGAGGGGAAGGAAGGCTGAGGGGGGCCCCTCCCACATAAGAGAACCCCCACTTTTGGTAGCCTCCTCACCAAGTAAACGGGGTGGATTCTAAACAACCTCCATAGGTTGGACGATATGCAGCTTTTAAAATTTTAATTGCCCCAATTTGCATTCAACTGTTCCAAACAATATAATGCACAAATTTACTTCTCGGTCTATCACCATGCCAAGTTTGATACTTTTCGGAACAATAGTGTCCGAGAAAAGCTGTCAACAAAATTCACCCGGAACTAAACAAATAAGAAATAAGGCGAAAGAATAAAGTATTTGAGGTAAAACAAGAAGTCTTGTGTTAACGCATAGACTTGCACAACCGCCGACCGGCACCACAGGCAGCACAATGTACAAAGGCCCTCTTTTCCGCCAAAGAAACAGGATTATCCGCTCACACTACCCCCATCATTTTTGAGAGCCAGAAAATTTACTCAGCAAAATCTAAAAACAATTTTGGCGCTTCATGGGCCAGTTGACTGGTGGGTTTCTCTTCCTTGCTTTTTGTCCACGTCAGATCAATTTCAAATCCATATGTTGAACTTGAACCAGCCTTGCATATGCTTCCCATGAGATACTTACACGATGACTTTCGACGTATTTATTTTAACACCAGTCCTGTGATCATTAAAGGCTGTCGTTAGAAAGCATCCAAAAGTTAAAGCTGCCATTACGCTTAGCGTAAAGGCAAATATTGTGTTAACCCTAGATAAGAGAGTGTTCATTTTGTCGGACCTGCACGCACGCACTGTCCTGCCGGAAGAATAACCTAAGGTCTCGGCGAAAAAATGTGTCCGTTAAAGCTAGCTCACCGTCGCGGTCTTCATTGGCATTTAATGGTTTGTTTTTCGCAAACAAACAATGCAGATTAAACACGAAAGCCCATATGTACATTTTAAGAAGAAATAGAGCAACAAAACCCACTAAATTTCGAACAATTTCCTTATATTTGCCGTAAATATTACAGTTGTAACGGGGTGTTTCATGTTTCGCTACAATATGGCATTCATTTTGGAATATGAAAAGGACATCACCACCACCGTGAGTGGGAAGCAACATGGATTAAATTGGTGTCAATGACAAATGAAGTTTCAAAGAATTCAGTCAATACGAAGTGATGATGATTCCTTCTGATATCAAGCTAAATGCGTCTTTACAGACTAAGACCATGATTTTTAAACAGTCAATTTGACAATTATTTTCCAATTGCAAAGTTTACAAGAGCAACACATTTTATACTCAGGGCCTGATCCTCTTTGACAAAGGTAGGCTACATAGATATCTGCCGTACATACTAATTACAACTTACATTCAAGTTGAGTGATACGGGCCAAACAAGTATAATTGCCAGGAAAGTCCCGTATTTTGTGAGAATTGAATCGGATTTAATTAGTCATCTCATGAGGCTACAAGTAAATAACTAACTAGCTAAACAGAAAACAGTAAACCTTTTGTCCACAAATAAAGCCCTGTGTCCCAATGGACGTTTAAAGCTGCATGTAAATTTTTAATTAATAGGTTTGCAACTATATTTCATCAGACTTAGATCGTGCACACCTAAACCTGGCATAAAAGCAAACAAGAAAAGAAAAACATAGCCAAAAAACAAAGACAAAAATAAAAGAGCAACAACAAAAAGAAAGAAAGAAAGATAGATAGATAGATAGATAGATAGAAAGGAAGGAAGGAGGAAAGAAAGAAAGAAAGAAAGAAAGAAAGAAAGAAAGAAAGAAAGAAAGAAAGAAAGAAAGAAAGAAAGAAAGAAAAAAGAGCGAAAAAAGAACAGAAGTCAGAGCAGTGGACTAGAGCAAACATTTTTGTCAGATACGTGTATTTTGCTCGACTATGATTGTCTGTAAGCATGGAAATACATCACATTTATACAAAATAAAGATGACGTTACATGTAGGCTAATATTTCGTTTGAAATAGCCGACTTGCGGCCGGACGTAACAATTATCATTAGAGACACATGGTGAATTTTTATTTATTTATTTATTTATTTATTTATTTATTTATTTATTTATTTATTTATTTATTTATTTATTTATTTATTTATTTATTTTTATTTATTTCTTCATTTTTTTTTGGGGGGGGTACCACAAAGAGCTTTATCGTATATTATATGTATTATTGATATAGGCGCTGTCTGTTTTCCAATCGCCTTTTGGAATAGAATATGTTTAAACCAAGAGCTTTATTGGAGGGGGGGGGGGGCGCTCCAGCAATATGAAGTTTGTCTGGAGCATCTCCTTGGAAGCCACGTTCCGCTGCCTGCCTGCACACTTGTTGCGCTATCTAAAGGGCGGCTGCAGCGCGCATGATCAGCTTTGTGAAGTCATTCAAACCTAAGTCACTTGGATATGATGTCTCAAGATATTACTATATTGTTTTCTACGGTGACATTATTCGGTTATGTTTTATTACTATGCATAGACATTAATCATTAATAGAGCGAAACCTACACGCATTTGACAATGCCCGTTTTGTCGATTGAATTTGAGTTAATTTGAATATGTGTCAGATTTGAATTGTCAGTGTTCAGACACAGAGTAAAAACTGTGACAACTCAATGTTAAATATCTTTTCTGGTCAAAAAAACAAAATCAAAACAAAAAAAAAAAACAAAAACAAAAACAAAAGAAAAACAAACAAAAAAAAACACAAAAAAAAAAAAAAAAACCAAAAAGCAAAAACCAAAAATAAAAAAACAAACAAAAAAACAAACAAAAAAAAAACAAATAAAAAACAAAAAAAAAAACCCAAAAACCCAAAAAACCCAACCCCCCCCAAAAAAAAACAAAAACAAAAACAAAACAAAAAAAAAACAAAAAAAAAAAACAAAAACAAAAAACAAAAACAAAAAAAAAAAAAAAAAAAAACCCGGCAGGCTTGAAGAGATGTAAAGGGTGGCGGTGGCGGTGGTGGCGGCTGCGGTGGTGGTGGTGGTGGTGGTGGTGGTGGTGTCCTGCTACACCAGTACAGTTAATAATTTTGCCCTAGTGCACTGTACAGTAAATAAAACTTGCCAGTGCACTATAAGAAAAATAAAAGAACTTTTCTGGTGTTAATTTTCACTCGAAGATGCTGTCCAAAAGCCACTAAAAATAAAAGGTGACGCTTGCTCTTCAAGTGTTTGGTAGGCGACATAAATAGCATATACAGTCCCTGTTTTGAGAGACCGGACCTTGTGTGGACTCAAAACTGGTTGTTGAAAACAGGTGTTCTCTCTTTAGAGGTATAACATGGAAGAGATAGAACTACAGACCTGTCAAGCCAGGTAAATATTGGAGTGGTCTTTTAAGAATTACTGTACATACATCTTTAACACTGTGAGAAATTCTAGCTATATATCGTCTTTAAAACTCGAAGAGCTACTGTAATTGTAAAACTTTAAGACCTACTGTCCCCAGACAAAATAGTAACATGCATTGTTGACATACGTAAATCATAGATAAGACTGAACAAATCATGGAATACCAAAGCCATTTGCAGAAATATTACATTTGAAATAAAATAAATTCAGCACAATATGTGTCTCAAGGCATTTATTTATGTATTTATTTATTTATTTATTTATTTATTTATTTATTTATTTATTTATTTATTTATTTATTTATTTATTTATTTATTTATTTGTTTGTTTGTTTGTTTGTTTATTAATTTTTTTGGCCTATTTCCACTCCAGATTATATTGGATTTTTTTCCGTTCAAATTTATTAATTCTCATATCAATTTATTATTCATAAAGCAGCCAATAGAGTACCCAGAGGAATGTATTTTTGGGTAATAATCTTTATTAACACTTTGTAGATCGTTGCATATCAGTTTCAGCAAAATTGATACATTTCATGTTTTTTTTATTAAGCAAGTACCTATGCTTTCTGGCACAAGCATGCATGTGGCAATGTTTGACTGAATTTGGACTTGATCTGTCAGATTTAATCTTAATCATATATCTTTTTCATATATTTAAAATGATCAGTAATTGCAGTATCAAAGATTCAATTGAAACAAATCAAATGTTCACAAATGAAAAGGGTTACATGACAGCTATGACTTGCTATTTCAATGATATTCAAAATGCGCGGTTTTTAATTTCATTTAGGAATATTTAATCAGTCAGTAGTCTAACCTAATCGCGTTTATCATGACCAAATATACCACTATCACACATTCAAATATTCGGTTCTCAATTCATATGGTGATATTTGATACGTGTATGACTTGCTATTTCAATTATATAATGAGACTGAGTAGTTTTAGTACAAATGGCCACTGAATTTCAGCATCAGTTTCATTTTATGACTGCTCGCTTCAAGCTCATTGGTTTCAAGGAACTGCCCGCTAACGGGCCTGTGTGTAAGTGATGCAAAGCAGTGTCACAAAGAGAAAACCACACATTTATGCATGTGCATTAGTATTCGCATATTAACTGTTAAAGCAAGCAAGTACCCTTACTAATGACAAGAAAATTCGAAATTCGTTAAGAATAGGGATACGTCAGTAGCGCTACCTACTTTAGTGGAAGACTTGAGCAGAGACCTTCTCAGACTCTACTCCCAACAAGTTTGAAGAGAACCCAGCGTGCAGCTTCAGAAATGTTGATAATTACAAAAAGATACAAAAATGCATTCAAAATGCAAAAATGCTACTTCAGCTGTTTAGGAAATTCATGCCATGAGAAGACAGTGACTTTTGAAGAACGTTAAATAAAGGGACAAAATTCAATGGAGTGTGACCGTTTAAATTTGAAACAGGTTGGAAGAGAACCACCAAAGGCATATCATCTGTAAAGTTTGAAAAAGATTTAGTCAGCAGTTTTTGAGAAGTGGTCGAAAATGTGAATTATGGACGCACGACAGACGGACGTTGGATGGATAGCTTACCATTAGCTCAACTATTGAGAAAACCCCTTCATTATTTACTTAAAAAAAAACATTGCACAATTATTTTTAGAAGTAACTAAATTTTAGTAATAACATGTCAGCCTTAAGATAGATTTACTTATTTGCCCCCCTCCCCCGCCTTTTTTAAAATTTCAAAATGTGTGTTTCAAATTGCTTCGAATTTAGTAAGTATATTCAGAAATTTCAAGAAAATTGTTAACTTGTACTAAGTAAAATTTTCTCTCGTGATAAGTCCCTTCTTCAAGTGAATTGTACTCGTTTTCAAATGAAAGAGAGATGCACGTTTCAGACTTTACTGTCCTTTTCTGTAGATTGTCATCACGTTACTGCCCAGTTATATAGTAAGGCTCTAAATTAAACAAAGATATATAGGCCATGGGAGTTACTGCTGGGGAAGATATTGTAATTGTCCAATTTTAGTGTGTGTTACTGTGGCCACATAATTAAGTCACATTGATTCTGTGCAAAATTTAAGAATCTCGTTGAACCTGTAACAGTACATTTTTCAAGGCTAAACCTTTTCTGGCTGGAAGAGGACTGGGTCAACAGCATGGCTTGGCAAGGGCTGGTACCTAAGCCATGCTACGAAAGCTGTTGATCTTGTGAACATTGCCCGACGCAGATCTCATCACTGTAGGAGTGTCAGTCAAGCTTTATTTTTATATATATATATATCATCCAGCAACTTCTGTAGAATGGCTGATGAAGCAGACGACATTTGACTTCCTTGGCCATCTCAGGCGGGAAAGGGCTTTCAGTGCTATGTTGTGTTGTTCAACCTAATCAAAACAAAAGTAAATTTTGTACCCAAAATTTATTTATCCATACAACATCTCATTAGGCAAAGCACATGAAGTATGTAGGTATGTCTATTATGGCGATAAAAGTCGTTTCTTCATGAAGGTTAGCTTCCCTCCAAGCGCCATCGGCCAGGGTGAAGTCCTAGCATACCTTACCCCCGCCGGAATAATAGAGTGTACCAACGGATGTAAAACCACTATGTGCATGTACCTGGTCATCCTTGTTTCGAAGATGAAACGAACTTCCTACATATTTGTGATATTTTATATATCACTTATTTTTTGCTATTCTTGTTTCAGAATTCCACTTTTTGGATAATTGTATTTGCTCAAACAGTAAGCTACCTACTTATGCTTCACCAGGTTCAATTATTGCTGCTTTAATTGTTGACAATGAAATTTTAAGGAACTTTGGCGGGGTATCACTAAACAGCCTTAACAGTGTATTTTAAAACTCTGATCATAATGAAAATGCAATTTCTTTTGAATCGTACTCATTTTCTCGATGAACTTGCAAAATGTAATTTTACCTTTAGTGCAATTTGCCTTCAGGAAACATGGTTAGGAGATTTCTCGCCGGACGTATCAGAACTAAGTATTTCAGATTATGTATCCATTCCCTTAAGGGCCACTTGTAGTTCTCACGGTGGTCTCATGATTTATTTCCATAAAGATTTTCAATACAACGTAAAAGACTTCTACAGTCCTAACGACAAATGGGAAGGTCATTTCTTAGATGTTTATCGTAACGGCTTGACGCAAAAAATTTCCCTCTGTAATGTATACAGGCCACCCAAGGACAGGAATGCTGACAATGAAAATTTTATGAATGATCTTTTCCCAATCATTGAAACCATATCCCGTGAACCAGGTGACAAAATGATAGTCGGTGATTTTAACATAAATTTATTGAAAATGAACACACGTGCAAAATATGCTGATTTCCTAGACATGATTTTCAATAGTGGTTTTGTACCCCAAATTATTTTCCCTGCCCGATTTTCTGAAAGGAATGCCACTCTGATAGACAACATTTTCTGTAATATTTCGCATTGTAAAAAGTGTTGTCTCTCTGGCATTGTTCTTACGGATATATCAGATCACATGCCCTGTTTTATATTCATTGACCAAGCTCTAAATATAGAAAACCCACCCAAATATATTCTAGCTGAAAAATAGACTCTAATTCTGTACATACTTTTTATGATGAAATCAATTATTGTAATATTATGCAAATACTTGATACAAATTCACATCATGACCCAAACATTAATTACTTCAAGTTAGAAACTATTTTGACCAAGGCCAAAGAAAAACGTATACCCATAAGAAAAATTAAATTCCACAAATATTAGCACAAGAAAAATAACTGGATATCCAACGGCATTCTTAGATCTATCAAATTTCGTGATAATCTATACAAGAAAATAAAATGCACGTCACACGAGTCACCTTTGTAGGGCCCTATGAAAATTAATCTCAAAACCTACAATCAAATCCTCAACAAATGTATCCGTGAACAGAAACGATATTACTATTATTAAAAATTTGCAAAATTAAAAAATGATGTAAAAAAGACTTAGGGCACAATACGGTCTGTCATGGATGGTAATAGATTCAAAAATAGATTTTCTTTGGCTTTCAAAATTAACGGCAAAATTATAAATAACAAACACCAAATTGCTGAATGTTTTAATCAGTTTTTTTTTTTTAAACCAACATTGGTCCCAATTTAGCTGCACAGGATAATAATGGTAATTCCGTACCCTTTACCTTTTATCTTTCCACACCAAACAATTGTAATTTTGCTTTCTCACATGTATCTCCAGATGATATTTCTATGATTTTCATAAATTTTAAACCCAAGACTAGTTCCGGACAGGATGGGATATCTATGTATTTATTGAAAAGTCCAGTAACGTCTCTTTCTGTACCTCTAGCTTTAATTGTCAATCAGTCTCTCACCACAAGTATCTTTCCGGATAAATTAAAAATAGCAAAAGTATTACCTCTTTATGAAAAAGACGATAACTCTTTATTGGATAACTATAGACCAATTTCTCTCCTGCCAGGTATTTCCAAAGTTTTTGAAAAAGTGGTGTATAATCAGTTGTACGAATTTTTTATATCAAAAAAGCCTTTTTATGCAAGCCAGCATGGTTTTAGAAAATTGCACTCCACCGAAACTGCGCTATGGAATTAACAGATCGTCTTCTTCAGATTAATTGATACTGGAGACATACCTGTCACGATTTTTATAGATTTATCAAAGGCCTTTGATACTCTGAACCACGAAATTCTATTCCATAAGCTGAATTATTACGGTATGAAAGGAACCCCTTTAAATTGGTTTAAAGATTACTTCACAAACAGAAAACAATACGTCAAATTCGACGATGTTTCTTCAAATTGTTTACCTATTGCAACTGGAGTGCAACAGGGTTCTATTTTGGGTCCTCTTCTTTTTATAATTTACACAAATGACATGTATTTGGCATCTCCAAAATTTGAATCGATTTTTTTATGCAGACGACACGACTCTTATCAACTCACTTGGTTCTTTCAGTTTCCCGCTCAAGGACACTGACTCTGTATCAAATAGCATAGAAATCGAATTAAACAAGGTATGTAATTGGCTGTCAGCCAAAACATTATCTATAAATATTGCTAAAACTAAATATATGGTGTTTCATTTCCATCAACGAAAATTAAATTTCACCTTAAATCTTAAAATAAAGAATGTGCCCATCCTCAAAACAAGTGAATTTGATTTCCTAGGAGTACGAATTAACGAAAACTTAAATTGGCATTCACACGTTAACAGAATTGGAAATAAGTTCTCAAAAATTATTGGTGTTATGAAAAGAACACAAAATTATTTTCTGCAAGATATTCTACTACAAGTCTACAATTCTCTTTTTCTTCCTCATCTAAATTATTGCATCCTTCTGTGGGGGTTCTCGTGTGCCCGTATTTTCAAACTTCAAAAAAAGGCTGTTCGTCGTGTTTGTTTGGCAAGATGTAATGCCCACACGGATACTTTATTTAAAACGTTAAACCTTTTACAAGTACCAGATATTCTTAAGTAAAGATCCTTAAAATTCTACTATAGATATTTAGAAAATAAAACCCCTGATTATACTTTAACAACATATTTGCAGCTACAATACCTTCTCATCGATATTTCACTCGACATAGAAATGACAGCCAGGTTCCTATTCCTTCTAGAAATCTGACAAAACATTGTATTAGGTATTACCTTCCAGCCCTCTTAAAAAACACACAACCCTGTATCAAAGATAAACTATTCATTCATTCTTATAATGGATTCTCAACCTACATAAAGCTTTTCTTCGTGAAGCAGTATAAAGACACTTGTACAGTTGCACACTGTTATGTTTGTAGTAATTAAAGGACTTTATATTTACCCTGTATATTTAAGCTTCTAATCTCTGTTCCTACTATTTTTGCAATTTGTTGCTAATTATAATTTTACCGATAGGTGGCCTTGGCAATAGCTGATCATAGAATCCTTAGCCAAGGTCATCCTAATATCATTCAGTTTAATTAAAAGTTCTTGGTTATTGCTTTATTGCTACTTTGTCACTTCACTCGTTGAAATTCATGTAACCCATTTCATATCATATTGAATAAACTGTTCTGAGTTCTGAGTTCTGAGTTCTGAGTTCGGGTCAACATCTGCGTACAGTGTATCAGCGGCCGCGGGTCGACGACTTTGTCCTTGTGTTCACCTGTCAGGCCTACTTGAATCTTTACAGCTTGAGGCCGCCGGAATCTATATTGATGCATCAAGGCACGCTTCACATTAATCTATTGCGGTAACTTGGTTGGCCGACATTGACTCAAATATTTCAAACTTGTCCTCTCCTTCAAAATGTGTTAATACCTTCTTATCTTTCTAACCTTCCACCCTCTGTCTTTCACAGCCAGACGACCCGACAACCCAGTCGGGTAAGCTGCATCAAAAAGCAGAACACAACACACGAAAAATCTCTTAAATACCCGATACTATGATAAAACGCTGGAACAACCTCCTAACCGATATCAGGGACCCTATTTCAAGTTTAAGCTAAAAGTCACTGTTGAAAAAGATGCCGACTTTTCTTCTCTTGGTAACAGCATAGCATTCGCCACACACAGCTGCGCCTTGTTTTTTCTAACATATAAGGTAATCAATTAAAGTGTGTATGTGTGTTAACACACACTTTTCTGTTTTCCCTTTCTTTCTTTCTTTCTTTCTTTCTTATTTATTAGAAAATTTGTCTGACACTTTTCTCGGACACTATTATACATAGAAACTCCAAACTTGGCATGATTATACCTCCATACAAGGTGTTTGGCCGTTTCATACAGAGGAATGAAGATGTTTAAATTATGCAAATTAGGGGCATTTGAAATTTTAAATCTTGAATACCTTAAAAAGTATAATAGATAGAGGTGTAATTCCAACTTCTACTACGGGGTTATTGACCAGTGTGCATCTAATGAATTTAAAACAAAAGTTGTAGCAATTTAAATTATGCTAATGAGCAGCATTTTAAATCTTAAAACTTGAATATCTTCACAAATATTATAGATAAAGATGTATTTCCACTTCCACTAGGGGGTTGTTGACCATTGCGCATGTAATGAATCTAAAACAAAAGTTGTAATTTAAATTATGCTAATTAGCAGTATTCGAAATTTTAAATCTTGAATATCTTCAACACTATAACAGATAGAGATGTCATTTCAAATTCTACTAGGCGGTTGTTGACCATTGCGCATGTAATGAATCTAAAACAAAAGTTGTAGCAATTTAAATTATGCTAATTAGCAGCATTCGAAATTTTCAATCTTGAATAAAATCAAATGTATTATAGATAGAGATGCCATTCCAACTTCTACTCCTGTGATATGGAATAGTTGTACATTGCCATACCAATATGCTTTGAAGGCACACACACTGATTTGCTATGCAGCAAATCATCTTTCCTAGTTATCATACCGCACTCAACTTGCTCATGCTCAGATCCCTCCAAAGATGCACACTTCATTTGCCCATTTTCCCCTATGTAGAGTCAGATTGGTTGATAGTATTATCCCTATTTTAGCACCCGGTGTTTATCAAACTGTCCCTCATCATCAGGATCAATCCCTGAAATTAGCTGAAACTTTCACCAATTGACGGTGTGTGTCCCTCATCAAAATTGAGTTTTTGCTGCTGTATTCTTTGTTATTATATTTGTGTGTGTGTCCCTGATGGTCTTGACGTTTACTCTTTTCTATAAATTCTTGCACCGCTAAACAAATGTTGATGTTGTCTTCAAGGTTGCATTGATCACTGCCAAACAAGATTGTATTGATGCTGAATGGTGCTAAATAACATATAGTGGTATCAAGGAAGGTACCCTCCTTGGTCGTATGGAGCCCAACGTATCCCTGTCATTACTTATGCTACTCAGGATAGATTAACGGAAATTCTAAAGTTTAGCATTCTAGACCTACCATACGATTTAGAATTATAACTTTGATGCTGTTCACACCTTTTACTGAAACAAGACGATCTATTTACCTCAATAGTATTCAGCAGTTGGTCGAGTCTATCGTAAGTTTACATGGAAGTGTCATTTTCTTTATGTCTGTGTCATTCTCTCTTTCTTTCATTCTTTCTTTATTTACCCACAAATTTGTCGGACATTTTATTTGAAGGCCATTATACACAGAAACTCCAAATTTAGCATGGTTATATTTCCATGCATAAAGTCTGGCTTTTTGTATAGAGGGGAGACAGTTTTGAAAAGAAAAAATGCCAATCAGGACCATTTAAAAATTTAAAGCTTTAATATCTTCAAAATATTATAGGCTGAGTGAGGTGTCATTCCAACTTCATTTCACAGGTTTGTGCTGCAATCACTAGTCAATCACATGTATATGTACATTCGTATATAGGATTTGTTGTTTACGCTCGTGTCAGATGTAACCCTTTTATGTTACCATATGGTGACCATTTTGTCATCCCTGTGGGTCATCCATAAGTTATATATAGGGGTCCTTATCACCGGACTGGCTGGCTTAACAACCTTCGAAGCTTGAATTTACAACATCGTCCAGAATCGTATACCCTAGCAACAATTACCAACCACAACTGTCACATGGGGATAAAGCAAACTGCTATGTCAACGAAAACAATAGAGCAATTGCGACCACACAGATGGTCACAGTCAAAATTAAAAAAAAATCTTTCTGTATGCCTTTAGCGACCCTAAAATTGGCTTTTTAAATGGATACCATTCTCAACAGTATGATTGAATAAGCAGTATACATTTGTGAAGCTAATAAAGCAGCCAAAATAACTGGTCCTGACAAATTTATTGATATTTGAAAGAAACTCAAGCACCAATTATTCACGTCCTGTTACCTGACAAAAACATGAAGGTTTAAGTATAAAATACTCTGACTTAGCTGACCATAATGGGACAGCGTGCTTTATGAGAGGTTTTGATATATTTTATCTGGTACTTTTGAGGAGGAGTGGATGGAAAACATTAGGGATAAGGATGAGAAAGTAAACCTTCACATATTTATGTTCTCAGCTACTGTACCTTCTATTGAGTGAAGAAAGATTAAATTAAGAACCCCAATATCTGCAGAAAAGTGGGTAGCAATAACTTTATGGAGACTGGTAGCTACAAATGCAGGCTACAGAACAATCAGCCATCTATTTGGTGTTGCCAAAAACTCTGTTCCTCACATCGTTAACAACGTCTGCAGGTCAATTGTTTGTGTCATGTATCAAAGATTACTCAAGCGGTCAATGGGTGAAACTTTGGATGACACAGTAGATCATTTTCATAGAAGATGGGGATTTCCTCCAACAGATGGGACTCCCATTTCCAATTTTACGTCCCACAAAGTAGCACACAGACTTGTTTGATAGGAAAGGGTTCTACTCGATGATCATAAAAGCAGTTGTGGATTCTTATCATAGTTTTACAACATGTACCTGGGATGGCCAGGAGGAGTGCATGCTGGTGTCTTTGCTAACTCCCCATGCCAGTGTTTATTGAAGCAACAAATGGTAGAATATTACAACACAGACGCAAACACATAAATTTTGTTTGCGTACCACTGCATATTCTTGGAGATCCGGCATATCCTTGGTTACCATGGCTGATGAACCCCCTTTCCGACCATGGTAGATTGACTGATGCTCAAACGCGTTCTAACTATAGATTAAACAAATCGAGTAGTCGAGCAAGAAAGGTTGTTGAAAATGCCTTTGGGAAGTTAAAGGGGAGATAAAGAATACTATTAAAAAGAATGGATGTCAAGAAAGCCAATATTCCAAAATATTGTAGAGTTGTATGTTGTATTTTACGCAATTAATGCGAAAAATGGGGATAACATTTTTTAGAATAGTGGCTCAATATCACAAACAACCGAGATGATGGAGGACAAGGACCCTGGCCAGAACCAGTGGAACATGACGTGAACCGCCCAAATTACAGACTAGCCCTTGAAATTCGAAATGCACTGGTAAAATATACGAAAACTAATTGATGTCAAAATACAAGTGCATTAATTTCGAACCAACAACCTTCGGCACCAATCACCTATAGCCGAAAATAGGAAACGCACATGCCAACTATATATTATTAAGATACAACCTTCAACATGAAGTTTAAGCTTGAAATATGAAATTTTAATATTTTAATTATTAATGTGTCTTTGCTATCTCCTTTTTGTGATTCCGTCACTATATTAGATCTGATACGTGATATTTGAGAAAATACATTATACTTGGCCATTAAAAAATACAGTACAAAAAAAAGATATTTTGGATAAATCTGTCACTCTGAAATTAATGTCAAAATGCTCCAGACGATGGTAAGTTAAATATCGTGTTAATCGTCTTTCATGGCATTGGATCTCCCTCATTTCAAAGAAAACTCAGGCCCAATATGTATGCATGTACACGTGGCTTTTTACATATTATGGTATGACACTGCTCATTATCATTATGAAGCAAATCCATCTTCGGGATTCCTAACGATGGATCTTGTTCGGTGCTGGTTAACCTGAGAGTTAATTATTCAAATGCTGAGAAGTTGTTGCAGCTGTAGGCCTGCTTGTATTCCCTGATTGCATGAGCATGGGAAATATTCTCAACTCGTGTTCTCTGTCTTTCTATCTTCTTTTGTCTTCTAACTTTTCTTCGTGTTTCCTTCGCTCTTTCTCTCTCGCCGTGAAAAGAGCTTCTTGTTTCGCCTGGTAATTGAGGAATCTGTCAAATTTTGATCCGACAAAATATTCCATCTTCTCAGCCTTTTGATTTTTTCTTCCGTTTTCTCTTCTTTTTGTTTTTTCCTTGCCTTCTCCACAGCAGCATTTGCAATATCATCTTTCTGCTCGTCTTCATGATCATAACCATCGTCGTCAACATAAATAGTAAGCACTGTCCTTACTACCTTTTGGCTTATTAAACATAATAGCCCCCATCACATCACATACAATGATGTACATTGTAGAATTTTACAAGTATTGTAGTCTCTGAAATTTGCATTTGTGTGGCCCAAACTACAAAGTACTAACATTCTATTGAATGTGGAGGTTGGCCTGACGGCCCTTAGAAAGCCTAAACTTTGGTTTATACATGCTTCATTGAATGCGGCTATGTCACAAACCCATAAATTGAAGTTGAAATGGCACCTCTCTCTATAATAGTTTTGACGCTATTCAAGATTTTAAGTTTGTGCACTTTCTTAATTTGCATAAATTAAAATCCTACAACTTTGGTTCATCGTTCATTGGATGCAGCTATGTCAAGTTATACTCTCTATATATGTATAAAAGTTTTGGAGATATTCAACTCTTACATTTTTCAATGCCCCTAATTAGCATGATTTAAAATTCTACAACTTTCATTTACTGTCCATTATATTGGTAGGAGTCACAAACCTACACGTGCACATTCAAATTTTGTGTCTATCCGCAATTGTTTGGAAGGTGTGGGGCTTTTAAATTTAATTGCCCCTAATTTGCCTAATTGTAAACAGCATGACTATTCCAAAGAATATGCACAATTTCACTGGTAGATCAGTCACCATGGCAAGTTTGGTGGTTTTTGGAATGATAATATCTGAGAAAAACTCCGGACAAATTTGGTCGTAGTCAAAAGAAGAAAGGATGTCTGCGTTGGCACCCAGACAGAAGAAAGAATCCAAGGAAAAACAGTATGTCTGGGTTGGCACTCAGACATAATTAAGACGTGAGAAACGAGGCCAGAGAGCGGACCTGGGGTGGAAGTTAAGTTTAAACGTATTTATTTAATCTGGATAGCCCTATAGTACATCGAGATGACTAATACATGGGAAGCAAGTCACAGCCCCTGAAGTGCAATGAACTCTCCCATCACATCTGTTTCACCAGTGTCACGTGAAAGCGGCCGAGGCTGACATATCAATTACAACATGCACAGGTCATGCTATTTTGGTCGCCTTTCACCCAAATATCAGTTGGTGTTCCCTAAGGAAATGCACCGGGCCATTCCAAACCTCAGATTTCTATAAAATGTTAGAGTTGAATGATGCAGGTTGTTCAAAGACGAGTTTCAGTACAGGGAAACTACATATATAGACATCTGCATCTCGCTTGCTGGTCCACGGAGAAACCACAGAGTAGAACACTGAGGGAACTATCTCACCGTCTGAGATGGGGAGGAGAGAATTTTTGGAAGAATTAAACTGTTCTCTGCCGGTACTAGGGTTGGCCGTGACCACGGCACGATGATACAAATATCTTCGAATCATTCCAGCATGAAGTTACAGCTTCATGATTCCACATAACCGATCAGTTCAACAGTGCCTGATTAGTTCCAAGGTAACATCTCAAGTTAACATGGACTTATATATTATTGCTGTTTGCTGACAGTGCTGTTGATTCAGGTGGAGATTCGGGCCGAGTTGTGCGAGTTCGAGCAACATAAAACTTGGAACTCGAAGAAACGGGTCATGAAAGAGGGCGATGTGTGCCGTGAATGCCTGCAACTTTGACGGAATCGGCATCATCAATCCAAGAGGAGCATCAGACCGATGCCAGTTTGACTGATGCCAATTTTGCCATCATGTTTTGGGGACAGAATGCAGGTTTGTTTACTGTTGATTGTATTTAGTGGGGGTGGGAGGGGGGGGAGAGGGTCAATATAAATGAGGCGGTGCTAGCTTTCCATTCCTGGAAGCATATGGACCTACGGCGTTGAATGGGCCACTGCTGGAAGTGGAAGATAGTTGCTGTTTGAAGTGTTTCTTTGTTTCCATCGTAGTTCTGGATGTTTTCATTTCTGTTAAGCTGCGGCAAGATATCGATTCGGTTATGCCGCAAGATCAAAATGTTGGTAGATTTTCCTTTGAGGCGACCATGTAGCCTTGACCCTTAGCCCCAAGGGATCTCCCCACGCTCTGTATGCTTGCGGGTTGCATACAGAGCGTGGGGAGGTCCCTTTGAGCTACCTTGACCCTCAAACTTTAAGAGGGCAATATAAATTGAACGAATGTAGGCCTATCTCTCGAGTCAGGCAATCCCTCGAGCCCATAATAATAATAGATTTGATTTTACTTATTTATTCTTTAGCCAGGGTGACTGGCTCGGTGACGCAGCACTGATCTTCCGCCAGGCCCTTGATGGTAACGGCACATATGAATTCATGAAGGATAAGTGATAATTTGTAAAAATAAATCAAATTTGTAAAACATAGACAACAGTAAAATGAATACAATAATTATTATCTAAGAAAGAAACTGTAAAAAGTATTTAGATATAGGAATTAATATCACAGAATTGAAAATCAGAAAAAAAGAAACGGTAAAGTATTTAGATATAGGAATTAATATCACAGAATTGAAAATCAGTAAATAACTTAGGTCACAATCAAAGTTTAAAATACATGAATGTAAGCTGAAGGCCAAGATCAAGCTTGATCATGACCAGTATTATGAGGGGGAGCCACCAAATGGGAAATGAGTAGGGAAGAAAACATATAAGATAATGGGGGGGGGGGGGAAGGAGGGGGGGGGGGGTAAATGCGGTTATTTTATTTTATTATTATTATTTTTTTTTTTGAGGGTGTAGTTCCAGGACTTGAATAGAGATGGGGTTGGGGCATTCCTAATTTCGGGGAGAAGAGAGTTCCATGTGGTGGCACCCCTTATGGAAATCCTGTTCATGCCAGTTAGTAGGCCTAGATCTGAAGCCAAAATACAGGGTATTCAGACTTGATCTTTGCGGGTGGGGGTGGGGATGAGGAAGGGGGATGCGTATATTATGAAGGGATGATTTAAAAGAAAGATAATGTATGATTTGACCGTGACGGTTGTTCAATTTTGAAACCATCCAGTGATCACAGAGAGCCTAAGAAAGCACCTTGAGGAACTGCAGAAATTAAATTTGACATATCAGATTTGTGTCCGGGAAGCTGTACATTAGGCCTATTAATGGGCAATTATAAAAGTAATTAGGAAAATAGTTATTTGTATTTAATTTCACAGTGAGACTATATCTCAAAGTACATTATGATTAACTTTACCAAAAGCCTCATATATGTCAAGCAAATTAGGAAACCTGGATGCACTTTATGTTAAACATCTGATATCTTGTCACTTGTGTAACGTTACCAATTCACTTCCGTAGTTTGTCCGTGGTATGTATGAATACCGACATAGCGTATTACATATCGCTAACAGATGGTGAATGAACTATGAGTCCTTGAAAGAAAGTTCATATAAAACTTTGCATCCCTGTAGAGCTGCAACTCCATGAAACACAGAAGACGTTCTGTTGGTTCACAAAACAAAGAAAACCTCCATTGTGGAAGCTGAGGGTTTTATATTGTGTGTATAATCTCACCTATCTTTTTCTTTTTCAGGAAACAACACAAGACTTGTTAGACCCCAGCTTCGTCGATTTGTGGTCCTGTGCATACTGGCGACCAGCGTCACCTTATTGCTGAGTCTGTGTCTAATTCGTACGACAGACATACTTGGTAGCGTGTACCTTTCGAGTCAAAATGACAAGCCGGTACCAGGCTTCCTTGTACACACTCCAGGATGCAAAATACCAGATTTTGACGCCTTTGATAAAAGTGTACGTTATATGATCATAAGGACTTTCCCCAAAGCATGCAATGCAAGCGATCCATTAACTTATAGCGATGGATCATGGCTCAGGATCAATCGCAGCGCGACGAGATCACTCAATAAAGATCGGGTCGATTTTTGCACTTACCAGGTTATCCATAGACCTGGTGAAGTGTCTGACAATGTATATAAATACGACAGCAGGACAGTAGAATTTCAAACTGATGTACAAATGAAATATGAATTTGTCAGAGTGGTATGTTACGGTGTGAAGACTGGAATGATGTACGTAAATTTCCATGCCTTCATCATTGACAAACCCGAAGTTGAACGGAGGAGCAATGCGAACAGGGCAAAATACGAACAGAATTTTAGAGATGAAGAAACACTGAATGTCATAGTTCTGGGTGTTGACTCTGTTTCACGCCTGAACTTCATGAGACATATGCCCAAAACTCGAAAGTTCTTACTGAAGGATCTTGAGGCGGTGGAGTTGAAGGGTTTTAACAAAGTGGCCGATAACACGTATGTTAATATAGTTCCTATGTTCACTGGCAGGTTCGTGGAAGAGCTACCGTGGGATGAGACAATCAGTCATGTTCCTTTTGACCAATATGATTTCTTGTGGAAGAATTTTTCAAAACGAGGCTACCGGACTTTATTTGCTGAAGATGCTCCCCAGATAGCAATATTTAACTATGCAAAGGAGGGGTTCCATAAGCCACCCATGGACTACTACATGAGACCTTTCAGTTTGGCGATGGAAGAACATGGCTCAGTCTGGACGGACAACCATGACTGTATGGGATCCAGACTTGAAACAGAAGTGGTCTTAGATTGGGTACACGACTTCATGGAACACTTTAGAAATAAACCTCGTTTTGCTTTTGCGTTTTTGACTCGACTGACGCACGACAGCATTAATAAAGCTGGTTACGCAGACGAACCATATTACCGGTTCGTGAAAAAATTACACGACAGAGGTCACTTCCAGAACACTGTTTTAATATTTTTCAGTGATCACGGTATGAGGTTTGGGTCCATTCGCGAGACGTACATTGGTAAATTAGAGGAACGATTACCTTTTATGTATTTAGTTTTTCCTCGATGGTTTTACAGAAAGTATCCTCATTTGAATCAAGCATTGCGCACCAATGTGCACCGACTCACAACACCCTTTGATATCTATCAAACTATGGTGGATATCTTGAATTTTAAAGGAGACACAAGACCACGGGATCCTTGGAAGCGAAGCCACAGCCTGCTTAGTGTCATCCCGGTAGAAAGGACGTGTGAGCAAGCGGGAATAATGTCGCATTGGTGCGCCTGTCATAGACAGCAGTCTGTGCCCGTCGACCGTCCGCAGGTTCAGTCTGCAGCACACACCGTCGTCAATTTTATAAATGATCAATTAAAGGGTTATCGACGGTGTGCCCATCTCAAACTTCAGAGTGTTATAAGTGCTATAAAAATTATAGCAAACAGTGACGTGCTTCATTTTAGAAAGAGTCTGCACGACGTCGTGGGCAGGCACGTCCAGTATGGTACATCGTCCAAGCCGGTCACCGATTATCAGTTGACCTTGCGTACCGAACCCGGCGCGGCACTGTTTGAGGCCACGGTTAGAGTGACCAAAAGCGAAAAGGTGGAACAGATTGTTGGAGAAATCAGTAGAATAAATCGATATGGTGATGACTCCACTTGTATACATTATCATCACTTTAAGAAATTCTGCTATTGTAAATAAAAGCTATTGTACATTATGCAAACGTGTATGTAAGTTGTTTTTTTCTCAAAACTTAGAAACCGTCACAATTGTCATTCGACTTGCGAAGGTTAAATTTTCGTGAGTGTTCACTCAGTGCTATTGTTTTCGGCATCACGTTTACTAGGGACAATAACTTTAAACAGCATGTTTTTAACCGCATCTCTGCGGCCAGACGTTGCATGTACGGATTGAGTAGCTGTGGTTTTACTTACCCTGGACTCGACACGCGTGCAGAAGTTCATCTCTGGAAGACCATAGGTGTTCAACTTATGGTATGGAGTGCATACAGTTGACCAAAAGTCAAATTAAGTTGTTAAACTCTACGCAAGGTGGTAGACTTAAATCGCTTGTCGGTTTCGGTAAACGGTCCCATCATCCTGACCTTTTGAGGGCTTTAAAAGTTTCTTCGATTGCTGATGTCATCATGCATGATACATTCTCCTTACTGAACAGAGTTTTCAAAACTGCTTCGCCCTTTAAGTCACTTTGTTCCGATTTCTTGGGCAAGTATATTAGTGAGGGGACAACTGATTAGAGCTCGCTCATTGGAAGGATTATTGCTGGTGGTCGCTCTCCTTTATCAGTTATTTTAAATAATGATGGGTGGGTTCCCTGTTTTAGCAGGTGAATCTAACGGCATCGTTGACTTGCTTCAGTTCCTAGTAAACAGTGGTGAATTTAATATACGTGGCAGCAGGGAACATCGCATTGCAGCGTTGTTACTTAACTCGTTTTAAGCTCCCATATTTTATTCAATTGTCCGGAGAGTGGCCGTTGCCGCACCGAACTGCGGGTCTGTTGGCTGCGCTGCCGGACTGTCATGTCATTGTAACATTATATCTTTGATTTTATATGAGTTTTGTATGATTTATATCTAGATGTACCTATGCTTTTATTTCCCCAGTATTGGGGGGTTGAATATAATAATAATAATAATAATAATAATAATAATAATAATAATAATAATAATAATAATAATAATAATAATAATAATAATAATAATAATTGTGATAAACCGAGGAGTGCCATGGCTACCCGAATAAAGGCACTAAACGGCGGCTCTAGTATTGTTCACGCGGTACGGTAGAATAAGGCGTTAGATGTCAGATGACGATACTTGTCAGCAGAGACGGGCATACAGATACGTATGCAGGTCTCTGTTATCAGAGATCCATTGGAAGTACACTCCAAAGAGTATGTTAATATACAAGCATTCATTGTTTGATGAATACAGGGCGTGCACAGTGAGCACTGCACGTGCAGAAAGTGTTGAGCTTAACCTGCCAAGGAGGGGCAGGATCTTGAAAGAAAGTATTCACCTTTTTTTTAAAGTAAAAATATGTTTAAGCTAAAGTATTTACCTTTTGAGCACTTCAAATAATATTGACAAAATCAGACCATGTTTCACAAGTTGAACATACCCAAATTTGAAAATGCTGTGCTGAAATTACGAGCATTGTTGGTCATATGTAAAAGGAAAGTCTAGACTGAAGTATACCATTCTTGGATTTACAACAGTGATGAATCAACCCGTCGTGAAGGTGTTTTGCCTCGAATATGGATTAATGCTAAGACAGACACTCTCTCTCTCTCTCTCTCTCTCTCTCTCTCTCTCTCTCTCTCTCTCTCTCTCTCTCTCTCTCTCTCTCTCTCTCTCTCTCTCTCTCTCTCTCTCTCTCTCTCTCTCTCTCTCTCTCTCTCTCTCTCTCTCTCTCTCTCTCTCTCTCACACACACACACATATATAATGTATGTTATCTGGGGTTAAGAAAATCGGATCCCTGAGCCACCCGACTCTACTTGCATGAGGTCGTAGCCATATTTTGAGGGTAGCATGTGAATGTCTTTGTCAAAACTAAAGAAATGAAAACAATGTATTTGTTTATCTATATATTTATGTATGCTCTAGTGAACAAGGTAATACCTAATGGTCCCCAGAATTTTGCCTGTGCAATTTCGAAGCAATTGGCCTGGCGGTTTCGGTGATTTCTGGTTTTGCCTATAAAATAAAATACAAAATTAAATCATTAACAATAAATTATTGGACCATGACCGTTTGGAAGAAAAAGAAAGAAAAAAGTTTGCAGAAACACATCCAAGGTGCACCCTAACCAAGTTTGAAGAGAATATGGTAAAAAATGTGAAATGTGAAATGTGAACGCGCGGATAACGAATCCCCACCCATCATCTAAGCTCTGCTGGCTGACAAGTCAGCTGAATTAGTAAACAAATAAATGTACTTGGTATGTGTGTGATGGTGTCTTACCAGTTACCTGTCTATTTGAGTACTGTGAATTGCTTCATTTTTGCGTTTAAATTTTCACGGTTTCTCTATTTTAGACATTTCACTGTAGTTTTAATTTCATTTTGGACATAATTCCCATTCAAACAATGTTAAAATACTGTTTCACTGTGTTTTATCATCAAAGCGTTGTGACATCACCGAAAATAAGAATACAAATAAAGGCAATTTACAGTATTCAGGTGCGTAACCAAAACGTCATTAGGTTTGTCAACAGCAGTGTTGTCCCCAGCTTTTCAAGAGGGCAGGCCACCTTTCATCTAAAAGGGCATTTTTAAAGCACACAATGACGATCAAAAAGGGCACCCAAAAGTAACGATCCAAAAGCATGCTTTTTTTTGTTGTTTTTAGGGAAATCGCTCTGAATTTGCATCTTATACTTATGGTCAATAGATAAATCGATAAGTTGTTTTCCCAGCTAGTTTTAATTACATTCAAATTTTATGAGGAAATGAATGTTATCGGCCAGATTATACATAAAAAAACAAAAAACAAAAAACAAAAAACCAAAAAAAAAAAAACAAAAAAAAACAAAAACAAAAAAACAAAAAAAAAAAAAAAAAAAAACAAAAAACAAAAACAAAAAAAAAAATAACAACAAAACATAGGAGAAACGGCCAGGGAGCTAAAGAAAACGACAGGGAGTAAAGAAAAAGTGCAGGACAAATCTCCCTTCTATTTTAAGCTGTGAACAACACTGCAGCCGATTTTGTTCATTCAATGTAGAGTTGAAATGGTCAATAATATAGTACAGAATAGTTTCTCTTTGTTACCAGATTGAAAGTAACAAACTGAGTAATCCATGCAGTCTTTGATGACAACGAATCGCTCTCGGAGTACCCACATGTCGCAAATATTTTCAAGTGTATCTTATAATTGCTTTACGGTTTAGACGTTTGAAAGCTAGGATGACCACATGGTGCTGCCACCTATCATCTATCAGCTGAATCAGTTTCATCTTGCTGATGTAAGCCATTCAACAAAAATATTTCCTAGGATATCTTGGTTTAAACGTGTTTCATTCCATGACAAGTCAATTACGCAGAGAGGCTAAGTGGTTTACAAAGCAGTCTGTCATGGAAGGCAATCGGAGAGGAGGGCTTGGTCCTATAATAACCCTTCTTGCCGAGAATAGCCAAAGAGACAGGGCAGACAAGACACCACACAGCCCGGCGCTTTCCTCCTCGACGTGTTCCTGTCTTGATTGGAGCAGAGTATTGCACCGAGCCAACAAGTTTAAGGAAGACACTACAGTTCGACAAGGCAGACAGAAGGGCTGGCTGTATATAACTAAACCTCTGATCATCCACGACGTGGGACTCCGCCAACACAGCGATGGACGGGGTCCCGTGGCAATGGTTGTAACTAAAACTCATACAAAATGTATAGTCGCTGTGGCATTTCACTTATGAATACATGTTATGACATCTCGCTGGAAACGTAAAGTTTTCACAGTATATTCTTAAACTGAAAGAAAAATAATTTTGTTGTCCTCAAAGGGCCAATTTGGTGATACAAATAAAATTGTTTCTAGAGTAAATGGAGCAAAATCTGAAATGGATGTATGTAAGCTATCTCTTTGGAGTGGGTAGAATGGACAAATAAGAGAATAATGCCAAGTCTCTTCTGCACCTTGCCCATGCACAGCGAAAATTCGGGGATTCACATAAACCACTGGCATGTAGGTGAGCATTCAACTCACTGCGGCCCATCCTGAGCCTTGCTTGAATGACAGCCGGGTATCTTTTTCCAACATAGTATATAATTTAGTCTCTTTAACTGAGCGAGGGACTTTCGAATCTATGTGTTTCATGAATTCATTTATGGAGTTACAGTTTCGAATATTAAGCAGGAGGTGGTTCCAAAGCCCCGTGGTGCTGGTGAACAATGTATGTTAAATAGATCTGTTGTAGCTCTAAAATGAGGAAGGTTTTCAGCTTGCCTTGTATTGTGCCTGATCTGGTTTTGATTGGAATAAATAATCTCACTTAAATATTCCGGGGCTAAATTATGAGTAATTTTATACATTTGGATTACCTTGTCAATTTCTCTGCGTTTGACCAACGTTTGAAAACCCGTTTCTTCGCATAATTTAATACTGGGGGCAGTTAGCATAGCACCAGAGATAACACGTGCGGCAGCCAGTTGAATGCTTTCTAATCTTCGTGAATCGCCCTGTGCGCAGCCATCGCAGACCACGCTACCGTACTTCATCAGTGAAAAGTTTGATTTTGGAATGAATTACGCCCACAATATCAACAAATATAAGAAATAACAGAGGACCAAGAACAGTACTCTGAGGGACGCCAACATTGATAGTACCCCAAATAGAGGTTTTACCGTTAATAACGACTCTTTGGTGACGATTTGAGATATAATTTTTAAACCATTTAAACAAGGAGTGTCAGATTCCGCTAGGTTCGAGTTTGAGTTGCAAGCCTTGGTGCCATACTCGGTCAAAGACTTTGCTGATGTCCAAAAAGACTGCTCAGACCTCTTTTTGGAGATCATTAGCGAGAGAAAGTTCATGATAAAGGGACAGAAGTTGGTTAACAGTTGAGTTTCCGGGCATGAACCTAGATTGACTAGAAGATAAAAGTGAATTATCTCTAAAGAAATTAAAAACATATTTTAAAACTACCTTTTCCATCACTTTTCCAGCACAACTTAATAGGGAGATGGGTCGGTAGTTATTACATCAGTTGGTATCACCCCATTTATGCAAAGGTGTGACATGGGCCTGTTTCAAGGAACTAGGAAAGAATTCCTGTCGCAATGATAAATTGAACAAATTTGTTAGCGAGTCGCAAATAGATGGCGCCACCTCTCGCAGTAAAATAGCACTGACACCGTCAGGGCCGGTGGCCTTTGTGACATCTGAGCTTTTTGGGATATCTGAAACCTCTTCACAATTAATCTGAATTGAACTAAAAAGTACTTCCGGAGGATTTATGGTTGGTAGTGCACGGGCTCTGGATATGTCGATATTACTCTGGTCGAGAAAAAAATGTTAAAAATTCCAACTTTGGAGAGATTATCTGTTACATGACAATTATGATGAAGTAGTGATGGGATAGCATTGGACTGATTACGATTCAGAAAATATTTAACCGTACGCCACTATGCTTTATTCTTTTGATTCGCATTTTTTAAAGAGGCCCCTAGTTTATTATTATAGTTTTCCTGTGCTGTCTTGAACTGTTCTTAGCATTGGTTTCGAATGGTGGTGTAAAAATTCCAAAAATTAACATTATACTTTTTATCTTTGGCCTTGTTGTAGGCGCGATGAACTTTTCGTCTTGAACAGAACTAAACCATGGTAAGTCCAACGGACGCACTGTGATAGATTTACTCGGATTTGTTTCCTTTGCGACATGAATGAATAGTTTAGTCCAGTTATCACAACAAGAATTGACATTTTCGGAATTAAAACAGGCATCCCAATCAGCTTGGTCTAAAGAGTATCTAAATATATCATAGTTAGATTTTTTATATTCCCAAATTTATCTGTTACATGATGAGTCCTTTTTGCGCCGAAAGAAAATATTTGAGGCAACTACAGAGTGGTCACAATTACAAATGGATGGCAAGACACGAGGCTCTTGACAAAAGTGGTTATATTGGAAATAATTTGGTCTAGACAGGCAGCTGTAGTGCTTAGCAGTAATTCTCGTGGGTTCTGTAATATGGGTGTTAGTAAATTTATAGAGCAGAAATTGCTACAGTTTAGAGCCTGCAGGGGTATTGAAGTCTGAATTTAAGTCGCCAGTTATGATGATATTTTGTATATTGCTTATTTTAACTAAATCTATACTGTCCTGTAGTTTGTCCCAAAAAGAAACTGGTGCGGTAGGCGGTCTATAAACAGTGGCCAATAAAAAATTGTTGTGAACTCTTACCTCAGTCCAAAGGATATCTTAACATACGTGACGAATTATTTCCTAAAATGAATGAATGTGTAAATGGGTGGGCACAAACCCATTGATACTTGATATAAATGCGTGCGAACGTACCATTTATACTTGAAGTCGTATTGAATCATTGGAATGTATAAATTAAATTATAACGCTGTCAGGTGCACGGGTCATTCAGTTATGTGTCACGTACTGGGTCCAAGTTTTAACACCCAAGTTAGGATTTAAAAAAGCGCAATACCTTTTACCTTTCTTTGTTATAAAAATGCCCAAACAAACTAACGAAATACCAATGGGTACAAGGGTTTTCTTTTGATAGCCTCCCCGCCAGAAGGGCGATCTACCAAGTAACGGGTACAGTGGCGTAACTGTGCGATCGGTCATGCGCACGCCAACCCGCGGGAGCGTTCTTTTCTTTGGCTTGCTGTCGGTCCCGACATTTAAATATCAGTCAACAAGTTCAATGATGTGAAATGAACTTAAGACATATAGTTCTTACAGGAACACATTTTACAACTTCTTCACTGAGCCCCTTTCACTCTGACACTGTGTCCCTGCCTCATTGCACCCCATGTTGACATAGCCATATGTCAGCATTCCTCAAGGGCAAGTTAGTCTAACTGCATGCTCCATCTTGGTATCTTGATGTGACTTTTAGTTGCACACGTTTCCCAGTTTTAAATCACACACACACACACACACACACACACACACACATATATATACACATATATATGTATATATATGTATGTATATATATATATATATATATATATATATATATATATATATATGTGTGTGTGTGTGTGTGTGTGTGTGTAGTTTGTTTACACACTGTTAAATATCATTAACATATGCTCGGAATTGTTAAAAATACAGCTGCAACTAAAATAAGTTTGATAATATATTCAGCTTAACATTTTATTAGTCCGAATAGAAGTCACGATTTAGCTGCATTAAAAACACCAAGATAGTTTTATATCACACATACCCATATGTCTGTGTGACATAAACTATGTTAGTGTTTTTAATACAGCTGAATTGTGACGCGCACGCTCGCGCGTGAGTGTGAAAGAGAGAGCGAGAGAGAGAGATAGAGAGAGAGATGGGCTAAAAGGCACATGCAAAGTGATTAGATGATACACCTACCTGTATGTTAATTGTATAATGTTTCATACTGAAAAATATAGTAGTCCAAATTATGCATGCCCAGTGTCACATCATCAGCTGTGATGATGACAATAATGTTCATTTCTGTTCAAAAAAAATTCTCTGTTCTTTATGTTTAGATCAGCTTATTTTCATCTTCTCCAGAATCGTTTCTCAGATTTAGGTGAAACTTGGTGGATATGCTGCTTGTGTAAAGGTCAAACAAACTTGTTCGCTAGGTGGCACTGCTCTGGATTCCGGATTTTTAACGATTTTTTCAATTCGTGTACTTATCGGTAAATTCAACTTTCCTGTTCATTACTATGTAAATCAATGGGCATTCGCAAATTCACATTTTCGGTTTCTGCTCTGACAGCATCACCCAGATTGACTTCCAACTTTGTAGCAATGTACCTTGGATGGGTCTCTACCCAGTTGGTTCAAATGGTCACGCTCCAGTAATTTTGGGCTTGTTATATTATTTTTTTGTTCTTCCTTTTTTGGCGAGTCTTAAAAAATCATTTTCTCCCAAACCGCTCGCTTTGATATCACACAGGAACACTTCTAGGGAATCCTAGTTCTTTTTTTGTTTATCAGGTGGTGCTCCATTTTTCCAATTTTTTAAAATGATTTTTTGGCGTGTTTTGCTAATTTTGACTTCTTCTCCAGTACCGCCACTCAGATTGAGCTGAAACTTGGTGGATATGTTCCTTGTGAAAGGGTAAAACAAAGCTGTTCACTAGGTTGCACTGCTATGGATTCCTGATTTTTAGCGTTTTTTTTCAATTCGGGTGCTTATCAGCAAATGCACTTTTCCTGTTGATTACTATGTAAGTCAATGAGCACTCTAATGCTCAATATCATGTAATACCATGTTTTTCACCAAGTAGCGATGTTATTTTGTAAGTTCTTTTGAAATATTCTTGAATTTCTCATGCTCCAGTAGATTATGTATTTTTAATGAATTTTTCTTTGGGCTTAGAAATACTACTAAATGTCATATGCACTCCGCTATAGCTCAACACAGGGCTATTCAGTTGCAACTTTGATTTTGTGAACAAGCTTAGGTCAGCTGAGCACGGGCTAAACAGCCCTCTTGTTTTTACAATCGAAGAGATGAATATAAAGCTCCAGCCTTGAGGTATTTGCGGTGTCTCATTGTGCCCTACTTTTTCTTATTAAGTTATGTCCAAGATGTCTTGATCGTTAATCCTTAGGATAAAGTCCTCAAACGTGAAGCAGCCGAATTAGCTGGGCCACGGCAACTATGACCTGTCTTGTCTTGCACATATAGTTAATTTATTGTGGATTAAAGCGGAGCGAGGTTGTTGCACGACATTGGTGACCTGCTATCAGGATGTGCTTCTGAAGCAGGCTAATCTATGTGTGCCGTGAGCAGCATTTACACAACACAGGTTTACATGTGTTCCGTGACGTTTAAACCGACATATTTATTAATTGGAGGGAACATTTTCAGTGCATGGCTGAGGAAGAAATTAAAATAAATAGCAAAAATAAAATAGAAATAACGTAAATAAAATAATATGAAATTAAGTAAGGTAAAATAAAATAAAATAAAATAAAATAAAATAAAATAAAATAAAATAAAATAAAATAAAATAAAATAAAGGGGTGCCACAGTATCAAAAGGCTAAATTTTTCCCCACTGTTACTCTGTTACTTATAATACAGCATATGGCCAAAATCTGAAACGACTACTGAAAAAATGTAATGCTTAGTTCCTTCTTTTAGATATAATACCGCACGGCCTTCGCTGTTCTTGTTTGCTTCCATACATACTGATAATGAAACTGTTGAGACTCCTTCCAGCCAGTGGTATCGGCTCTCTCAAAGCTGTACCCCTAATTCGGAGTTAAGAATTAATTCTTAAGTAATGTGAGGTCGATTTTGTGACCCACAAAAGAGGCACAGGAGAACGGGGGTGCGGGGGTGGGGGTGGGTGGAGGGTGGACCTAAACTTAATCCAGGGTTCATTTTAACCACGAAACAAGGGAGGACCCAGAATCCGTGGCTTCAAACTCGCGATATTCTTTGACGCTGTGGGAAGTCCTGCTTGAGCAACGTCTGGATAGATTTTTTCAAATTCATTAAATTATGCAGACTCATTAGTGGTGTATGTACCAGATTTCCGCGCATAGCTTGAGCCAATCTGTTGACACGTGATATTCATTTCAATTCTGAAGCTGATCTGCACGTCTACCTCGGCTCTGAAGGTTTGGCAGTCAGCTGTGACTATCTGGTCCAGTCCCTTGGTTGTCTTTATATGGTTTTCCGTCATATGCAGGTGTATATATGTGGTCTGTGCATCCACATTAGATTTTGAACAATACTTTAGTACCAAAAAGTAGGATAATATCTAGTATGTAAATAAATTCACATAAAAATTTGTACAAATAGGTTGCAATAAACCCACGGAAAAAAGCCCGATTGCTCCAGATAAATTCATAAGTGTGTCAAACATGGAAGGCACGTAATCAAATTTAAATAGAACAATAAATATACGCAATTATGTTCTGTATTTGTGGTAGAATATGCCGTTTATGATGTATAATGTAATTTTTTCATTTTATAGCTTCCCATAACCGTGCCGAACGCATTGCAAATTCTTTGTAAGACGAAATGTCCTCGAGAACCTTAATTAGATAGGAAATGACCCCAGAGTAATATAAAATGACACTTGTTAGTTATTGGTCCTGTAAGAAAACGAGTTTAGAATTAACAAAGGGAACCAGGCTGTAACAAAGTATGCATTACATCAATTTCTCCCACGCTGACAATTAAGTAAATTTATATAACCACTGACAAACTTGAAGAGAATATAAATTATACATGCTTGATTAAATAGACGATTTATTACGTTTCTGGGTCAGCGAGAATTTTTGTTACGTGTTTGCCCTGTCGCAAAATCTAAACTATTCACTGATCATCCGCATTTGGGATGTGCGACTGGTTCAGATCCTACCAAAGTTATTCTAAAGCTAGAATCTAGGACCCCAGTAAAACACTCGCGGTTTCCTAACATTGAATCCAAGTTATTCACTAATCCTCCTCACTTGGGCTTCGGGACCGGTTCCGAGTTATTCTAAAGCTAGAATCTAAGATCCCAGCAGAACACTCGGGGTTTCGTACCATTGTCGTTGATGTGTACCTTGGTTTCTTAAGTGGTTTCCCTATTGCAATAGACAATTAGTCCTCGTTTGACCTCAGCAACAACAACTTGCTGCAGACGTTGCACAACAATCAAGACAATGTTCAATAAGAGGTGTTAACATCACATGACATAACAGATAGAGTGGTTATACCACACAAGTTAAAGATTTGGACCAGGACAGTACACCACAGATAGTAAAAAAGTCTGGGGGTAATATTTGAAGTGAAATTTTCTCATTCTCTGTTGCAAGAGGGATTAATATAGGTCATAGCCCTGTTTCCCAATTGTATTTCTTCGAAATAAAATATGTTTAAACCAACACCTTGCTGAACGGAAAACTTAAGATTCAAACTTAGGGTTGCATTCAAACGGACAGTCGTTTCGCTGGTTTCACACAAACAAACAAACTGGTTTCACACAAACAAACAAACAAACAAACAAACAAACAAACAAACAAACAAACGAACTAACAAACAAGCAAACAAACAAACAAGCAGACAACAAACAAATAAAAATAGCCCTTTCTGTGATCTTTAAGGGAGCATTTTTTATCAGATTAGGAATATGGAAACAAATTGAATTTTGTGCAGAACGTTTGGCAGGGATAGCTAATGGAGGGACATCTCTGTATCGGGTGTCATGTGAGTGTGTCGCAGCTTGGGTTGGAAACATATTGTCAAAATAAATAGGGAGATGATTATTAGAGCATCTATGATAGAATTTAAGGGCTTTGATGGGAAACGCACATATCCACTCGACCAAATACCCATTTTCAAGTATATCTTCAAGTTTCAGAATAGTCAAGGTTTTAAACAAAGGTTCAGTATGTACAACGAGATGGGTATTACAAACACATCCTATTGCCTTTCTTGTGAGGTAAAAACTTATTAGAAAAAATGACACCAGGCTAAAAAGGACTAAATAATTAAAATTTGGGAAGAAAGAGGAGAAGGCCTGCGGTTGAAAGATAAAAACACAATCTTCTAAGAGTGACAATGACACTGGTGTGTTCATTGGCAATTTTATTCATATATAGTCTCCATGACAGATGTTCATGAGTTTGTAGACCAAACAAATCAAATTCATCTACCCTTTCAATTTTATTATAAATAATTTTGACTGCAAGATCTGATATACATTTCTTCAAGGAAAATGGAAAATCACGCACTTAGTCTTTGAAATATTTAAGGTTAATCTGTTAGCTGCTGACCAATCCAATAACTACAGTAGTTTAAAATTAATGGTTTTAGATACATTTCAGTTGATCCATGAGAGAAGTTAAAGGAAAACCTCAATAGAGTTGTATCATCTACATAATGGATAGATTTAAAGTTATTAGAGTCAAAGTGCATATCAATTAGGTAGATATGGGAAAGAGAATGGGTCCAAAGATCGATCCTTGTGGTACTGCAGTAGTGAGAGGTAATTTTGTAGAGCATATACCATCATACTCAACATATTGGGTCCTATTAGTGAGAAAACTTTAAAAGCAGTGTAGTGGAATTTTTTTTATACCATATTAATCCAACTTATTCAGAGGAATGACATGATCTAACGTGCAAATGCTTTAGAAAAATCTAAGAATATACTAACAGGTATTTCACAAGCACCAAGAGATAAATAAATTGGATCTAAAACTCTGAGGGTGGCGGTTTCGGTTGAAAGCAATATTTTAAATCAATGTCAACTTTTGTAAAGAAATTAGAATTGAAGTAGCCATTAATTTCATAAAACACAACTACTGTTTTTCAAATTTGTTTGTTGTAACGAGAAAGGAGATAGGTCTATAATTATCCTTCGTAATATTTGTCATTCTTTTTACACATCGATACAACCTTAGCTGTTTTTAATTTTTAAGGGAAATATTTCTCTGTGATTATTTATAAGAACAGTGCATGCAAATTGTGTGAGGGAGAAAGAATTTTTTAAGATAAGTTGCAAAATGAGAAAGTTTGGTCCCAGACTTTGTGTGGCCAATTTTGGACCAATATTATTAAAAGATAACCGTTCGGCAATTCCATGTTTATAAGATACTTTTAAATTTTTATTTATTTTTTTATACAAATAATTGAGGTCATAGTCCCCCAGTCTTTTTGGTGTCATTGTTGAACTTTTCAAATTGTCTGTGATAAAATATCTGCTTCAAAGATCGAATAACTTTGTCAAGAATTTTATTATAAACTTAGACATTTTGTTTTAGTAGTGTTATGAAGGGCAGTATGGGGGGGGGGTTATTTTCCATCTCTTGTATGGCGAATTGTAAAATTTCAGAGATCCTAGAACACTACTTGTCATCCAAGGAGAATATTTATGTTCCTTTTTTTTTATTAAATTTGACGGTTTTGATGAGTAAGTATTTCTCTTTTGCCTGGCAAATAATAGGTTTAAATGTGTTGTAGTTTAAATTAAGGTCGTGAGATGAATTAACATTTTAATATTGCATAATATAAAAACTACTAACTCATGGTACAATTTATTTAGATTTGGTATCTCTTTTTTATATTAACGAATTTACGAAGACCTGTCAAGTCCAAATTTTGATCCAAGCAAGTAAAATATGGGAAATGGTATCACAGTACTAGTATTGTAAAAATAATGCCCGATTGGCAAGATTTTTTTTGCATTTTTTTGAGTGAGATGTGATGCAGAAAATATAAGCTAGGGTGGCCCGTTCTTCAGGAATACGTGTCGGCTAAGTAATTTTATGTAGAAAATTATTGTTGAATATGGCATCCAGGTCCCCTAAAAACTTTTCCCTCCCATTTATCTGTAATAAATCAATATTAAAATCGCCAACAATAAATTTGTCAGGTTTTCTTTAGACAGGGTTTCAAAAATAGGAGCATTCCCAGAAATACGGTCCGTTAGAGGTAGTTAAATATTGCATAGTGTTATTGGTTGTTTTAAACCATTACACATGGTGGCAATGGAATAGCCTTCCACATTCGAGAGTAACAATTGCGGACAATAAATTGAAAAAAAAATATGTTAATGAATCAAATATATATATATATATATATATATATATATATATATATATATATATATATATATATATATATATATATATATATATATATATATATATATATTGATTACCTCCTTACCTTCAATCCAGGTTTGCTGAATATATATTGCACTGAATGAGAAGACATTTGATGTAAGAAAGTCAATCAATGCTTTAAACGTATCAAATTTACCATTCAGAGACTGGTTTCTTAGTCCTAAAGCACAGTAGCTTTGCGAAAAAAAACTCAGATATGGAATCAAATATACACATTCAAGGTAGGCAGGTTCACAGGCAATAGATATTGCATTTTCCAAATCGTAAGCATCGTGCCATGGGTGATTCAAAGCGTGTTGAGCAACACCACTTAAATTTCTGTACTGAGTACATCAGTTGTGAATCTATTGGACTCCATGGCAAATGTGTGTTATATATAAATAAAGCATATATGGCCAAAATGACCGTTACACTAAATGTCCTAGAACAAGGTCCAGTTAAGTAATTGTTCATGATACATCTTGTGAAAATTGAAATGTGTGATTATTGATAAATAAATCAATGTCGGTCTTGCCATACATGGAAACCAATGGCGGCAAGGGACGATAAAATGAGATAATAATCTTTATTTCAAGTCAAACATAGTACAATATGAAAACATTATCGCCGAGGCACTATAACTCGACCATGACGTCTGAGGAATGGAAAATGATATATACGATAGACACGTAATGAAAGGATGTTTACATTTGGTGCACGATCGCAATGGAAGTGACACGACTAGGTTCGGCTGTAGCAACAGGCACATACAGAACATAAGCAGGAAGGGCCAAGCCATGCGTATATAAGTCTTTTGAACTGGGATAGAGTTGTCTGTTGTTTGATATCAGGAGGGAGGGAGTTCCAAAGCTTGGCCCCATGGTACCGTATAGAATTAGTAGTAGTAGTAGTAGTAGTAATTTTATTGACAGAAAAGGAGTCAGTATTGTACCGTATAGAATTATTGCCATAAGTAACAGTGTTGTAATCAGGCTGCTCAATCTTCATTTTGTCACGTAAATCATACTGGGTTTCTTCTCTTGTTAATAAGTCAGAGAGAAAATTAGGACAGTCTTTCATATTAATCTTACAAATTTCAATAGAGAGCTTTCGTAATCTATTCAGATAAAGTGAGGATTTTCTTGCCCGATAAAAATGTTTGAGTACGAACAGTTGTTATCATTCAAGACAAACCGCAATGCTCTTTCCTGAATTTTTTCCATTTTTGTCGTATCAGCTTGATTACATAGGTGCCACACTAAAGGGCAGTAGTTAAAGTTAGATAAGATAAACCCGTTAAATATCTGCATTTTTTCTTTTTTACTCAAAATTTTGGAGAATCTTCTTAACACATTTGTTTGGAGGCCTGCTTATATAAGTATAATACATGATCATGAAACTTGAGCTTATCATATATATAAACGCCGAGCAGTTTAACAGATTTTTAGCAGATAATCACACCATGTGGCAGAAAGTGGTATTCTCAGAATAGAAATGATAGCATGTCCCAGTATATTGCATAGGTGTCAACCCTTGGAGAAATCTCACCTTGAGGATTGACAGGGGGAGGGTGCGGGAGGGGGTTCCCCCTCCCGCAGGTGGGGTCTGGTGGGCCTCCCCCAGAAAATTGTGTTTTTTTATGGTCAAAATGGTGCAATCTGGCGGCATCTAAGATCCTCTATAACAGTTATTTTGTGACTTTCGGATCGGGAGAGTCATCGGAAGTCAAGATTTGTTTGAATATCTTCGCTGATTTTTACTACCTTTTTTACGATATTTTCTGTTGAACGGGAGACGAACGTAAGATTTTAGGTGGCCGTACGGCAAGTCCTCAAACCGTGAGACTCACGGTCAAAACGTGAGAGTTGACACCTATGATATTGTGGTACGCCCACATGTTACAGGACCTGAAAACCGTTTCAGATACGTGAAATGAACTTTATTAGCTGCATCAAAATTACATTACGTGTATAAAGAATTAATCACAGTTGTTCTTAACATCCATTATGGCAAATGAAAAGAATATACAATAAAGAACACGAGTCTTTCTACAAAAATGGGGCAAGAAAGTTATTTAGATGATAATAATAATAATAATAATAATAATAATAATAATAATAATAATAATAATAATAATAATAATAATAATAATAATAATAATAATAATAATAATAATAATTTATTTCGGAAAACTACCCCTTTGACACGGGGGCACCGTAGACCGGTGTATGTCCACGATGCGTCCATGGTAGCATAAAATGATAGCTATGTACAAACCAACATACATCTAAGACATCCATGACAATATACAATAAGCGATATTTGCTTTAGCGTATTTTGATGAAGTGCTTTTGTTACTGAGGATAATTACCAAATAAATTAACAATGCTTTAGTTTACAGCCTTCTTCCATCCGTTGCACGGGTAAATCAGTTAAACCATGCTGTAACGCGATTCAGAAGACTGCATCACAAAGTTGTCCCCTCGGACGGGAACTCCTTTTGAAAATAATTTTACCAGGTAAGGATATTAGGTAAATCTGTATGCGGTAGTGAATCAATGGGTTGTTGTGTAATTATGTCTTGATAAGGTGTCAAAAGCAGGCAGCCAACATTAATATTGACTGTACCAGTGCTATTTTACAAGAAGTGAACAGCGCCCGTAAATTTCCAGAATGCCACAATTGCAAGCCAATTCAAAGAACTTCATGATATCTAAAATTACATACGCTAAACGCGGCATATAAATGTTGTATGACCTACATTACATTACAGTTGGTTTACAATTATTCAATCAATTTAACACATGCACAATTTTGAGATTTTCAACAAGCGGGTCTGCTGAAGCATGCCATATATAACGGAACGCCGCTTCCTGTTTTAATCGTTATTTTAAAGATATCTTTAAATATTAAGAGATATCTGTAAATGAATTCAAAGCTATTTTCAAATATTTGAAGATATCTGGCAGTCCAGTTAGAGATATCTCTAACGTATTGAAACATATTTTAAAATCAAATTATGGCCTTCTGGATCTAGATGTGTATAAATACCGATGAAAACCTGTTTAAGTCGATTCAAAGATATTTTTAAATACCGACCTCTTTAAAAAAATCTTTAGACATTTAAAGACAACTTCAAATACTTTTGGATTTACAAATATGTTACAATCCATTTAAAGATATCTCTATTCTTCGTGGCCATATTTGAAAGAGATCGGGAAAATTTATACCGAAGTGGGTTTGGGCAATACAATGTACCGTAAAGATGGAGACTGGCTCCTCTCCTTCAAGAAATTAAGCATTGATAATCATGTACACAGATTTTTCATCGTAATCGATAATAAAGCATCTTTGTCAAACTGTAGAGTCTTCAAGAGATCTTCATTCGGAGAAAAGTATCTATTTACCACGAAATATTTCGAAAGTGCTAGTTTAAAATTTAAAATTTAAAGCAAGAACTGAATGTCTTGAGATTCAAGAGGATCTTTTAAGATAGGAAAAAAGTGTCACATAGTAACTGTCCACTGTATCACAATGGTCGTGAAAGTCTGCAACAATTTATGTTTCTGTGCCCAAACCTACTTTCAATTCGCCAAGAAGTTTGGAAATGGTTTGAAAACGATTTATCAAGGGGTACCAAAGGGCACATCTGGGAAATTTTGCTGCGTCTTCCCTAAACTCTAAATTGTCTCTCCTGCTTGGTGATCTTGCTTTCGATCACGGGGATGAAGTGGGGTGGCTTTTTGATGCAGCAAGCAAAAATTACATAACCGAGGCCTGGAAGGTGAGAAGAGCATTTGTGGAAGGGACCCTATAAATATATATATAGATACATTGTATGTTCTTATCTGGTCTGATTTGTATTACATTATATTGTATATAGATGGAGTCAAACAAGCAGAGCAGGTGTCCGCTGCCGCGTACTTGTTACGCTAGGATGTCCCCCCCCCCCCCCCAAGATAAACCCACATATATCCATAAGTATGCATTCATAGTGAATTGACAATTTTGTAATTTGATTTGTATATACATACAGTGGTAATACCTCTTTTTCAATGATTATATCACTGGAAGCTTTATGTTCTACATTGTATATATGTTGCATGTATAATGTACTTGTCCTTACGCTTTCTTTTGTCCCAATGAGTGCTTTATCTCTAGTTTTGGTGCGGAGGACACAAATCACGAATTATTAATTATAGATATTTAGTTTTTAACGTATACATATTATCTGTGTCAATAAGGATGACGGATTACTTGCACATATGTATTGGACGCATCATGGAATTTGCCCCGTTCCATCGGTCCCCCCGCTGTAAAGGGGACGTTTTCCTGATAATGATGATAATAATAAATACTCTCTATTAGAGAAATCTGTTTAGAGATATCTTTATATCCGTTTAGAGATATCTTTATATCAATTAAGAAATACCTTCAAATCTATTAGAGATGTCTTTGAATATATTTAGAGGTATCGTTAAATCAACTTGTGTGTGTATTCAAGGATTCTTGTCACCAATTTCATTTGTGAGGAAAAAAAGTACTGTTCGTGGTTGTGCGCCTAAGTCATGCGGAGAATCAATATTACAGAACGCACCCTTTATTCCTCGATTTAAAGATATCTTTAAATCAATTTAGAGATATCTCTAAACAGATTTAGAAATATATCTAAATACATTTAGAGTGTCTCTAAATCGATCTAAACATATGTCTAAATAGGTTTCATTTAAACATATCTTTAAATGGATTTAAACTTATCTTCAAATATTTAGACATGCTGGCAGATATTACATATTTTTGAAGGTATCTTTAAATTGACGTAGAGATATCTCTAAATATTGAAGAAAAATGGCGTTCCATAGAATATGTGTGATTCGGCATATTAATAATAATAATAATAATAATAATAATAATAATAATAATAATAATAATAATAATAATAATAATAATAATAATAATAATAATAATAATAATAATAATAATAATAATAATAATAATTTATTAGGAAAACTTCCCATTTACAGCGGGGGCACCAACGGAGCGGGCAAAATTCCATGATGCGTCTAAAATATAAACAAACAATCAGGCATCCTTATTATCAATCAAATGGTTGGTTGGTTGGTTGGTTGGTTGCCAGGTTGGTTGAAGGACCTTGTTTGGTCTAAGCATCAGTACACCAGTATACATAATACATACAATTGCATATTTAAACCAGGAGACACTGCGTTAAGATTCCAGATAATCGCTATCATGCAGGCCACCCAAATAATCTTCGTATGTATAT
>OZ026619.1:23235518-23263739 GCA_964020975.1 Hermodice carunculata
AATGACTGACCCCAGTCCGCAAATGCTCAAAACGACCAATTTTCTGTGGCACGGGTGCTTTTGCAATGTTTAAATGACCTGACGCAAACGACCACAAACATAGTGCTGTCCAACTGGAAATCTCTGTAGCAGCAAATTTACATTCGTTGGAGCATTTTCTCAACTTTTTCACACAAGAAACACTTGTTTTGGATAAATTATGTACCATTTTTCAAGAACTGTGATGCAAATTCTTGGTACAATGCTCCAGTTGGACAGCCCTAGATCAGCTGCAACATGTGAGCAATGGCCAACAAAATCACCCCATAAACGACCACCCGTAAAAAAACCCTGGTCGTTCTAATCAACCGAAACCAAGTTGTAAGTTAACAGAAGAGCTGGCCAACATGTACCGTTATTTTGCAGTAAAGTCAACTCAAACAAAGCATTTTATTTCGACCCCCTCTGGACGCTTAACTTGGGCCAGGGGAAAAAGCATAGCTGCTGCATATAGCCAATGTGGTGCGGTGATCGGCACTAGTATCGCGAGGTTCTAAGTGTCCGTTCTCCGAGTTACCAGGGCAAACGGTCGTCAACGTATTTTTAAAAGACGACTTACTATGTTGTAGACAAAGCCTAAGATGCGAGGGTCAGCATTACAAAGTATCGATAATAACGTCGGTGGATCAGGCAGTACATAGCACCTGGTTGTTAGGTCCCTCTAGCGGCGATTTACTAAACCAGTTTAGAGGGGCGAGGCCATACTACCTTGAACAAATGAACGAAATTATCTGCCGTATAGTCTTTCTTTTTGTGAGACACTGTTCCACAAAACTAATAATAAATTTTTTTTCTTTCTTTCTTTCTTTCTTTCTTTCTTTCTTTCTTTCTTTCTTTCTTTTTTCTTTCTTCTTCCCTCCCTCCTCCCCTTCTTTCTTTCTTTCTTTCTTGTCCACGCGGGATCTCAGAAAGTGAGCACCTGCAATTACCATATTTGGCAAATTGATTCATGTACCAGAGGATTTGTGCACCTAGGTATTGAATTGTCATGTTGTTCATGATTATGCAAAGAGGGGCAATTAAAATTATGATGCTCCATATCTTCCAAACTTTTGCAGATAGACACAAAATTTCAATGTCCATGTATGGGTTTGTGACACCTGCCAAGACAATGTACAGTAAATGAAAGTTGTAGAATTAAAAATTATGCTTATTAGGGGCATTTGAAATTTTAAAAGTTGAATATCTCCGAAACGTTTATACATAGAGATGCCATTCCGACTTTAATTTATTGGTTTGTGACATTGCCGCATCCAATGAACTATGAACCAAAGTTGTAGAATTTTAGTTTATACAAATTAGGTCAATACGCAAAATAGCATACGTAGCTTTATCTCTGTGATGTTGTCATTCAAAATAAGTATATTTTGTGGCTTAAAACTCGGGGTTTTTTCCTTTAACTTCAGAACATCAAACGTAACCACACTTGGCTTCTTTGGGTTTGGATTCACATGCGGCTTTTCATATTTGGGCGCGAGTACGAGGATTGCGTTAATTTGTTTTAACATCAATAGAGAATGTCAAAGTGGTCAGAACAATAGTAGCGACTAGTCTGAAATGGTCCATTCTTCTCGCCGTGGCTAATGGTTTCCTGTGTCCTATGAGTGACCCTTGTCAGTGGCTCACCTGGTTGCCAGGGTCATGGACTAGTGATTGTGTAAACAATGACATGGTGCATCATCATGCCCATGCAAACAAACCCTATGTGGTCAGCACTGCTGTAGCTCTTCAGTTTTAACAAAAGTTTTGAGCTCAATTTTCTCTGATAAATTTTATGTTCACACATCTAAGTTTTTGGGATCATTTAGTTTAAGTATCAAACTATCCAAAAATATGAGTTCTTCTCGGACACTTTTATTCGGAAAACCACCAAAGTTGCCATGGTGACTGACCTACCAGTGAAGTTGTGCATATCGTTGGAATAGTCATGATGTTTAATATTATGCAAATTAGGGGCAATTACAATTTTGAAAGCTCCATATATTCCAAACCATTGCAGACAACCACAACATTTCATTGTGCATGTTTAGGTTTGCATCACCTGACAACATGATGGACAGCAAATGGCAGTTGTAGAATTTTACATTATGCTAATTACGGGCATTGGAAAATTTAAAAGGTATATATCTCCAAAACAATTATAGATAGAGATGCTATTTCAACTTCAATTTATAGGTTTGTGGCAAACCTGCATCCAATGAACCATAGACCACAGTTGTCGGATTTAGTTTATGCAAACATGGTGAGTATGCAAAACATATATATTGACTAGCTTTAAAACTGTTATAGATAGAGGTGCCATTCCAACTTCAATGTATGGGTTTGTGACATAACCGCATACAATGAACCATGATCCAAAATTGTAAAAATTTATTTCTGAAAATTAGGTGAATTCACAAAATTGAAATCTTGAATAACCCCAAAACTATTATAGATAGAGGTGCCATTTCATCTTCAAGTTATAGGTTTGTGACATATGTGCGTCCAATAAACTATAAACCAAAGTTGTAGGATTTTAAATATATGCAAATAAGGCGAATACACAAAATCTAAACCCTTACATAACTTCAAGCTTCAAAGCTTTTATGAGGTACCATTCTAAATCCAATTTGTGCGTGTGCGACATAACCACATCGAAAGAGCCATGAACCAAAGTTGTAGGTTTTTAATTTACACAAATAAGGCAAATACATGAAATTTATATCTTAAATAGCTTCAAAACTATTATAGATAGTGGTTTCATTCAAACTTCAGTTTATAAGTTTGTGACATGGCCGCATCCAATGAACTAAGAATCAAAGTTGTAGCATTTTAATTTACGAAATCAGGCTAATGCACAAAATTTGTATTATGTTGAATAATAGCAAAGTGCAGCATTTCAAAATGTTCTCATTAGATTTGCAATAATTGTACCACACAAGTCTGCTACAGACCCATGCAGTTTGTTTGAATCTGCCCAAGTCCACGGACTAGGGGTATTTTTTCTAAGGACTGTGAAGCTAACATTCAAGAACCAGGTTAAGCATCTGCCTATTTAATAGCATGATGCATGTCAAATAATAAAAGAGGAGGCAAATGGTAACAAGGTACACCCTTGGTAACATTATAATATTGTTACAGCCTGCAGTGAATAATATTGCCTAGAAATAACTTTTTGGTACTTTTACAATGATTTTAGTTACAAATTAAATTGCCCAGTGTGCTTGGCGGTTATGTATACGTTTATTCGCATTGTTACTCTGAGGCATATGTGTATGCTTGAGTATGCACCGTGTGGCCATGTATTCATTTTGTTATCACAATCACCGAAATAGTGGACTTTCACAGTATTATTTAAACTTCATGACTTTTCCGTCATACCTGTAGTCACAACTATTTAAAATACCACACAGCAAATGGATTTTCCGTGACCTGTATTCATTTTCCAGTGGGCTTTTTGTCAGTTACAAGATTTGAAGCAGGGTCAACATCAGACACACTTTTGCCAGTGTTGCCAACCTACCACACTTAAAATCCGGGAGGTGGAGTGTAAAATTCAGGGAGATTGATAAATAGGGTGTATTCATATCTAAATGCGGTCCTACTCAAACACCTATTGAGCAAAGGAGGGAGCCGCCTGCATCACGGCAGATCTATGTATTTAGCATGGTAAAAAGTACTTTCCCAACAGCATGAACAACACAAACACACAATAATCTTAAAAAATGTATCAACATATATTTGAAACATAAAGGATGCCTAAAGTGATTAGAAATGGCCCCCTTTTGGTTGAAAAGGTGTTATTTATGCATGTTTATGTAGTATAATACAAATCTGCCCCGATCATGGTGGAAGCATCAGTCTGTTGCCCCGGCAACACAGGAAGTGAGCAGGATCGCAGTTAAATATGAATGTCTCCTATTAAAATGAAATATAGAAGGAAAATATTGATAAAGTTCAGGGAAGTGGCCAAAAATTGCCAAAAATCTACAATTTTTCAAAAATTTTCAGCACAAAATTCCGGTAGTCTCTCGGCTAATACGGGAGTGTTGGTGACACTGTATTGCACAGGTGGATGTTTATTTTTATTTCAGTGAATTTTTTGTGTGGTCAGGACAGCGGCAAAGGCGCCCGGGCAAAGACGGTTCAGAGAAGACAATGGTTGGGAACTCCATGTCGAGCAGTATACATTTAGAAAAGTATAAGTTCATTTGATATCTTAAATCTTAGTCGAGGCCTGGCAACCTCGGGAATATTGGGTTCATTGTGTACTGAAATGAAAACATACGACATTTAAGGTTATGACTTTACCGTATTTCACTTTTGATGGCGTATACACACTGACAATTCCATTTCCTGTGCAGATTTTGGTAAACAAGAGACGCAAGTTATATGGCTTTATGGGATGAAAGTCAGGGTCATTAAACTCCATGAAATCAAGTTTTTGTTTTTTTTTCATGTTCAAATGCCAACGAATACGGAGCACTTGGTTGGCGGCCAGATCGCTGATGCTGACACACTACGTCGTCAATCACCCGCTAACACTTGAAGAAAAGGCACCATATGGCAGATTAATCACAGACCGCCAGCTGTTATTGAGCTCGTGCATTATTTACAAGATTGCCACTTTGTTACATCAATTATGGACAAATATATATATTACGTAACTCTTAAGTGAATGTACAGCACAATATGTAACTTAACCCATTCTTGGTTTGGAAAGGACCGAGTCAATACCTTTCTTTGTCATGGATTTACTGCATATGCGCCCAGCGTGAACCAAGGGTGGTGTAGCCCCGGATATGTCGTACCGATAGTTTTCATCTACGATTGTCAATAACACTGCTTCGTATAAAAAAACAAAAAAACAAAAAACAAAAAACAACAAAAAAAAGAAAACAAAAACAAAAAACAAAAAAAAAAACCACCACCCCAAAACCCCAACTATATGAAAACAACTGAGTAAATTACTTGTACACGCAGGCACTTCATGACAAAAGGTTAATGTTCTTCCCAACCTGTCACTGTGCCAAACGTAATTTTCTGCACCGGAACTGTCCCTGTTGCTTGAGGATTGTGTAATCTGCATTGTCTCTTCCATATCCACGTGCCCATTAATCTCCATGGTATATTTGTGGTGTAGTCAAGTAAATTTCATGATTACATGCATACGCACATCCACACATACATTCAAGTCTACTGTCATTGAGCAGATGATGTGTTATGTAGAGCTTTATATTCTATCTTTCTTGATCTTCTCTCCCTAAAAATTGTCAGTAATGACTGACACGTATCAACTCTTTGCCTTTGTAAGATTTAGGTAATAAGCGGTTCTCTCATAAAAAAAGTATTTACAGACGAATGTTAGGACTCAGAAATGTCAAAAATTATGACTTCACGAGTAGCATAAACATACAACCATCGCTATAGTTTTTCTACTTAACAATAATGCCACATATTATGTGAAGCTTGTTCTGTTGTGAGTTTTTCAACTAAAAAAAAAAAAAATAAAATAAAAAAAAAAAAAAAAAAAAACAGGTAAAAAATAAGAACCACTATGCACAATTTTTTTTCTGTTTACAGGCAAATGACTGATAGGTATGATGGGCAATTCTACCCCGATTCTCTATTTTCTTATTGACAATACTTTCACATGCTTTACTTTGCAACTTTCGTATACATGTATGTAATCACTTAGATGAAATTTTACATATAACGTAACTCAAAATTACGTTTAGAGTCAGTAAAATCGTACGGATATTTTTTCTTCAAAATATTTTTCACAGAAGGCATAGCTCTGTTTATATAGCCTATATGCATGTATATATATCCAACTTATCTTACAATTCGTGCCTCATGCTAATGCTCCTAAAGTTACGTTAATCGTTAATTGACCTAATTTTCCAGGTTGAAATAGGTTTTTACCACCGCTGCGGTCGGATGAGGGCATAGGGTGGGCCTCCGTCCACATCCTTTCGACGTCGATTCGGCGGTCAGTCGTCGGTCCGTCAAACGAGACACACAGAGAGGGAAAGAGGGAGAGAGAGAAAGGGAGAGAGAGAGAGAGAGAGAGAGAGAGAGAGAGAGAGAGAGAGAGAGAGAGAGAGAGAGAGAGAGAGAGAGAGAGAGAGAGAGAGAGAGAGAGAGAAAGAGAATTCCCAAAACTAAGAAAAATTACAGTCACATATTTTTAAGATATCACAATCGCAGATTTTTAAGATATCACTTTTAATCGGAGGTAAATATCATCGATTCTCACGTAAAGCTCGAGGGTACCATCTTACACCTCTTTACCATTTATACAATTTGCTGCAATTCGTCTTTTGTGCCCGCAGCAGATGCGGTGATAAGGTCCACAAACTGCTAAGATAGATCCACATACGGCTCAGGCCTTATGTCCATTCTTTTCCCATCAACAACGACCAATGTTTGTGTTACGTCCATACCAGTGCAGACAGATGTCATGTGACCTTTCAGGATGGATACGGGATGAAATTGCGTAAGGATCCTCCCCTGCTACTGATGGAATGGGGACAGGAGTTGTTCAAGTTTCAAACAGTCAGCCTTGCGAAGTTGACCAAACATGCCAGAAGAGTCGCCTTGTACCTTAGTTGAACAAGAAAATTTGATTGAATTATTCCGTCATCTTTTTTAATGTACGTATAAGCTTGCACAAATATATGACTAATTTAGTCTCCCGAGCACACTGTAAAAATTATTTTTCAAGAAATGGTTATTTATATGAAAAATAATCTCATGTTAAAAATGATAAAAGGAAAAATGCTCTTGATGGGAAAAAATATCTTATCGCTCTCTGTAGAATTTCTTGATTTTGGCTTAGTTTTTAATGTAATATTTAATATTTTATATTGTTGAAGGTATCCCTCCCGTCTTTCAAACTGGAGGATAATAACCGCACGCATAAACACAATAACAAGACTTCAGAGATTTGCTACGGGAATGGGACGACAAAGCTTAGAAATATTTTAATATGAAGGAAAGTTTAAACATAAAATTACTAGTGAGCAATAATTATTTCTTGGTAAGATTTATTACCAGTGTTAGTACAGTTTCCTTTTGTGTCCTTGATGAGTCAACTGGATTGTGCTTGTGATTTGAGGAGAATTGTTATCCCTAACTTGAAAATTTGGGGTTTGTTTTGAAAAGGTTGGAGGTAAATTCAATGTATGTAATTTTTTTTAATTTTTGTGTGTCGTACTGATATGATGTCAAGACAAGTTTTAAAAGCATGACGCGTTTGTCTAATGTTCAACGGCCGTAAGTGCACTTTGGCCTGGAGAAGGCAAAAGAACACATAAAATAAGAAATATAAAGTTAATGACAAAAATTCTGACTTAAAGGATGAATGAATTACGAATGAAAGAATAAATAAGTACAGAAGCCCTATATCTAAAATACAAAATTAATGATTGACTATAATCCACCTTTGGGTGGATCACGGTCTTATAAAAACTCACAGTTCTAATGCCAGGTAGTAAAACATACGAGAAAAATAACTCTCTCGCCAGACACTGATTTCACTGTCTGGCAAATTTCTTGCTTCCCATAATGCTGTTATCTCATGGGTTATTACCTGTTCCCATGAATAGCCCTTCCATAAAACACCTGCAAGTCTCTTTACTGTATAATTCGTTGATAAATGGGCCCAAAAGACTTCTTAAACAACGGGATACAACTATGATTCACAATGCTTACAAAAGCAAGAACTGCGCGTATGTTGCGAGTCTGATACATTCTACAGGGCAACATAACATACAAAGTCAAGGTTCTTGAGTTATGTCTTTAAATCACATTCCCTGCCTGTCAGTGGCAATGATAATTTGGTTTTATGAGACGATTCAAGGCCAATAAAACTAAATTGCGCGTGCCAGTGAAGTATTCCATATTTGAGATAATTCGATGAATGTGTGACACTTTTCCCAGATAAGAAAGGTTGTAAAAACGGTGTTATACCCAACTTACTTACTTTGAGTATATAACTTCTTTAGAATTATCGACAGCAAGCAAGCCACCGCGAACAAGCGTTACCTCTGTGGCAAGAGTATAGGGAATGAACCCTCAGACTCCTTGGCAGCTGTGTGCATCATTCTTTATAGCTTGCTGGTACATGACGTTGTCAGGTAATTTTGGAGATGAGTGATTGCGGGGTCTGTGTTGGTCAGTGGACAACCCCAATAGAGCCTATGCGTTGGGTGTGCTCAAAGATCTCGTATAAAAAAATAGCGACTTTCAGGCTTATGGACTGAATCTGAAAAAATAGAATTTTTTCGAGAAATTTATTGCAGGAAGGTTGTTTCTTACTTCCAACAAGGAGGCACGTGTAGTCTCCTTGCGTCCAATATGGATCAATACTGTATGTCCTGGTTTAGTAACGAGCGCAAGAAGACTTAGTTGCAAAAATAAATTAAACGAGGATTTGACGGTAATTATTGCCTAGCACGACACATGTATATCCGATGTGCAGGTCTTCAGTCACACCAAACACTTGCATGCAAAAGTTGGAAGATGAAACGTGATGAATGGTATAAGCCTGTACGTTTGCCACCCACGTCCCGAAAATGAAACCAAACCCAGCATTTAGGGATTATCTGCGTGGGCACGGTTATACCATGCCCTCGCAACAAGTGACTCGCTGGATCATAATCAGATAACTAGGTCGGGAAATAATGAATGCAATTTGCAGCCACAGCAACATCAGAATTTTGAATTGCACACAAGAGTGTATCATATTGTGAGAGTCACGATTAGAAGTCGCGCACCAACAAGTCAGTTGACATCAGGGCAAATTGAAAAAAAAAAAAAATCCGGGCCCAGTCAATGATGCTCGCACGCAAGTGGCTTACGATCCATGAATGTGGAACCGGGCACACTCATCATACATTATAAAGATCAATTACAAGATTGACGGCCTCATCGACAAAGTAAATCATTTTTCTTGAAAGGACTGGTTTTAAAATGTAACTTGACGTTAAAGGGATAAAATTACTGTTATATTTACCCCACGTTTTCATATAATCATTGAGGCCTGTTTCTAAAATGCATAGTGCCCCCCCCCCCCAAAAAAAGCAAACAAAAACAACAGAAACGAAAACACCCCCTCAAAGAAAAGAAAAGAAAACAAACAACCCCCCAAACAAGAAACCCCCCAAAAAACAAAAACAAAACAAAACAAAAAAAAAAAAAAAACAAAAACACCCCCAAAACCCCAAAACACCCCCCCCCCAAAAAAACAACAACCAAAAAAATAAAAAAATACCCGAAAAAACAAAGCATGCCCCTGTGTGTTATGTTGTGATAATATGCACACAAATACTGTAGCTTTTGAAAAATCAGAATGCGACTCCCGAGGTTTCAATTCACCGGTGGGCTGACGTTTACAGGCAGCAATCTAAGCACTTCCAACACGATACTGCAGATGCTTGGATAGATGCGGTGTCGATAAGAAAGGTCAATATTTTTCGAAGAACTCTCTGCCGAGGTTACTCGAGATGTCGTTCGAATGTTTTTCAAACATTATTTTCAGTTATCTGAAGTATTTCATAGCAATGGTCTTCGAACCCCCGACCCCACAGCCATTTTGTTCTTTAAAGAACCAAATAGGGTTTCGTGTTTGTGACGTAAAGAAAAAAGTATTGTGTTCTCCAACAATTCTTTAACATTTTCATGGCCAATTTCGACGAAAGTTGATGTGCCTTGAATTAACAGAGTGATTCCACATCCATATTCCTTGTAAACCGACGCTTCGTCTTGGTGCGAGCATGCCCACAGTGGTAGGTAACACAAGAATGGTTCAAGTCAACAGCTTTTAATGGACGTGCATTGGAGTCAATGTGCCCAAGGCACGCATGAGGAAGATATCGGCTCAGTCACAACTGGCACTGAAAGGGTACATAAAAATGCATTTTATAATACATAATATTGGTTGCTTGGACGGGCGGTTTATACTACACAACGTGAAACAAAATTGTTTTCTTTTAAACATAAAGATGTGTACGCAATGACTTAGAATGTGACAAGCTGAGTGCAGATTTGGCGTAACATACTCACTCTTAATTCATCACCAATCCCATATTTTTCTGAAAATTTAACGTTAACCCTTACCTGGTAAGAATGACAGTCAACATCTTTCGTTTGTGTGTGTTGGCACATTACGCCCACTCTGCACTAGGGAAAGCTTTTGACCTGAGACCTGCTATAATTATGTCTGTGTGCCAACACAGACATATTGCTTTTCTAGGAATTCTTTCTTTCTTCCTTTGTTTCTTTCTTTCTTTCTTTCTTTCTTTCTTTCTTTCTTTCTTTCTTTCTTTCTTTCTTTCTTTCTTTCTTTCTTTACCGGCAAATTTGTCCGACATTTCATTTGAAAAGTATTACACGTAGAAACTCTAAACTTGGCACAATTATACTTCTATGGATAAAGTCTGGCCTTTTTATAATGAGAGGTCATGCTTTTCAAAATTATGCAAATAAGGGCTAATTAAAATTTTAAATCTTCCATTTCTTATATACTATAGTAGATATGGTTCCGAGCGTATAGGGGTTCGATCATAGCAAGGTAAAGGTCATCTCAAATGTCAAGGTCATGTCAGGGTCAAAGGTCATGTCAAGGTCAAAGGTCAATTTTAAGCCAAAATGTCATTTTTGAGGTCATGGTTCACTTCAGGTAGAAGTCATCTCAAGGTCAAAGGTCATTTCAAAGTCTAAGGCCACTTTCGATGGTGTTTTTCTTCTAGCCATAACTTGGTCAATTTTTATCCAATTTTCATCATGTTGGGCTCAAATTGTAGCTATTGTAACGTTGCACATTTTTGAAACTTAAATGTGATCTCTAAAGGTCAAAGGTCAAGGTCATTTGGACCTTTTAAAGTTTCATCCAGTCATGACTTGGCCAATTTCCATCCAATCCTAATCATGTTGGACTCAAATTGTAGGTATTACAAAACTGCACATTTTTGTAAGAACATGTAACCTCAAAAGGGCAAAGGTCAAGGTCATTATGCCCTTTCAAAGTTTCATCTTACCATAACTTGGTCAATTTTCTTCTGATTTGGTTCATGTTGGGCTTCAATTGTGGGTATTTTAACACTATACATTTTTGCAATTTACATGTGACCTGTAAAGGTCAAAGTCATTTGGACTTTGAAATTTTCATCGAGCCATAAGCTTAATGGATGTGAAGTACCAAAGGACAAAAGCTGTAGTCCTCAATATTTACAACCTTTGAAGGCACACATACAGATTTGCTTTGAAGCAAATCTTCTTTTCTGGTTGCAATACGTTTTATCTGCAATTGCCACTAATGGTGTTTTCTATCAATGAAATATCTAAGGGATAATATTTATACCGACGACAATTTCCATCCGAGCGCTTTTGGGCAATTTGAGCGCGAAAAAGATTACAGGAGTGAGAAATGTATAGGCGAAAAGTGAGCGATCACGTAATGCATTTACTTTAAATCGTGATGGCAAGAATTTTGATCGAATTATTGACATGTAACATTCATCATAATAATCGCATAGCAGTGGGAAAAGTTGTGTTTATGGCTGACGAGAATCAGTCAACAGAGATTGTTTAACCACGGTGTAAATGAAAAGTAGAGCTTATGTAGTTAAATACTTTGCAAGTCTACCAGAACTTATTGCAGGCTTAAGCTTGTAAATCCTTTCAAAGAATAGATGTGTTCTTTCGGGTGCCTAGTTGATCACGTTAATGCAAAACGATAGATGTTCAAGCATAATTGAAAAGACAGGGCGCCTTGATTTCTAAGTTGTTAATTTGTTATGTCAAAAAGAGGGATCGCCTCCTTCATGGTCATCCAAATTAAGAAAACCACAAACCGATAGGATTGAACACATGAAGCGTGTGTGTGTGTGTGTTTTTACCTCGTGAGACGCAATGGATAATTTTGATAATTTAGATTGACAATGTTGAATGAATTAAAATCTTGAGATTGCTTTAATCCAGCTGTTGTAACTCTAATAACCTTCCGTAACAGGGATAGACCGCGCTCAATCGATGGATCAGCACCGCCAAGATCTTCCGGACGCTTGTTCTTGAAATATTTCACATGCAGAATGCCACACGCGATCTTTCCAGGTGCAACGAACTGCTGAAATGTAATAAATTGCGTTCACCACAATTGAAAGCTTTGAACTTCGTTGACAAAGTCTATAAAAACAGCACTTGGACCAGTTAATTTAGGTTCATGCTTTCTGATACGCCCAGTCAACTGGCCACAGGCTGTGGTATCAAACTTCTCTTTTTTATCACCTTGCTAGGCCAGTATCATAAGAAATAAAGATTAAGGATATATAGCCTATTGATAACCAACACAAGCAAAACCCTCAGTATTAAAAGTATTAAATAGTTCATTGAATTAGGGGAAAAAGTCGGGTCCCGGGACCAGCAAATAAATTATGCTTAATATTGGGAGGTGGTCTTGAAGTTTTAGTTTATTCTGACGTTACCATATGTGATGGAAACGTATTCAACTCGCAAAAAGATAACTTTGAAAGACTATGGATGTCAATCAAATTCCGGAATAGACAAGATGCCCTGATGATAGGGCTGGCTTACTTCCCAAATGATGGTGCTGACAGGACACCAGCGAAAATCTCGCAGCAGAACTAATAGAAAATCTTGGATCCTTGAAGGCATCGGGATTTGAGTGTTTGCTTTTGGGGGATTTTAAAGGGACCATTCCGGACTTCAGAAATCCGAGAAGGCGTAGTCATAATGGGGATTTACTCACGCATTTAGCCGAAGTCTCGGACATGACAGTACTCAATTGTCAGGAATCTTGCACAGGATATTATACATGGCAGCGTGGACCCCTGAAATCAGTAATTGATTATGCCTTGTCAATGACTGGTTTGGTAAATAGTGTAAACATGATAACAATAGACGAGTTAGGACTTTATGACATTGGTAGTGACCACAATACAGCTATTATTCAAGGTAGGTTCATTGAATCTCATTGTCAGACAACACATCCAAAAGTACAGCATTATAAATGAAACATAACTAAATCTTCAAACTGGACCATAATTAAAGACGAGTTGAGTAAATGTCTGGCCCAATGGAACTGTAATGCATTCTAAAGGGTAAAGGAATCCTGGTTAAGCCTAAAAGACATTTTAACGGAAGTTGGCAAGCAATGTATTGGCTAGGTAAAATGTTCTAGCAAGCTGAAGTATAAGGTAGATGCTGAGATTGGTAGTTTCATTAAGTGCCGAAAAGAGGCAAACCGTTTTTATAGGCACTGGGCAAAGAAGAGTGATGAGTGTGGTCCAGATTTCTTACAGGAACTATGGACTGATTATGTGACCAAGAAACGTAAAATACAGGATTAAATTACAATTAAAAGGGTAAAAAATAAGATACAAGTAATCATCCGAAACTCTTGTAAAGGGTCTAAAGATGCAAAATCCTACTGGCGGATGCTCAAACGCTTGAACAAGAACAATGACTACCCACTTAAAATTATTGACCCGGCTGACAAAAGCCGCACTAATGCGGACCCCAAAGAAACATGCAAAGTACTTGGGGAATATTGGAAAAACGTTGGCTCCGGGAATGATATGCAAAATGATATTATAAATGATAATTTTTGAAAACTCAGGTTAATAACCTTTTCAGATACACAGGTGAGACTTCGGGGTGTGCTGACGTTAAAATTAATTACGACAATGGAAGTTATGCTGTGCGAAAACTGAAAAACGGCAAAGCCTGCGGAGTCGACCAAATTCCAAAAGAATTCCTTAAACAAGGTGCATCTCTAATGAAATTTGCTTTTTTTAAAATAATTTTTTTATTGACAACAGAAAGTTAAAATGTTCATAAATACACTGGTTTTGTACATTATCTGAATCTGCCTTGATTCATTTCACGCTCTCGGTCAATGATTAAAAATTCAACCATAGAACTAAACATACATTAATTTTCTTCTCTCCCCAAACCTATCACCATCAATTTTTTTCTGTGAATATTCAATTTATCATTATTTTTAGCAATCTCTGATGAAAATCTGATAAAGCTGCGATAGATCTTTGTTGAGATATTATGCTTACATTGTCTCCTTGTCGGCCACTCAGACGGCGTTGAAATAAACACTTTAAAGTTTCATACAAAGTTTATAAGTACCAAGAGGATGATAGTTTTTAATAGAAACCTGGTCCATCAGAAGATGCATCTCTGACAAAAATTTGGTAAAGGGGCGATCAAAATTGTTTGAGATATCGCGGTAGCATCGTCATAGTTGACGCCACTCGGACGGCCTTCAAATTAATACTTTAAAAGTTTCATGAAAAGTTAAGAAATAATCAGAGGAAGCCTGTTTTCAATAGGAACCTGGTCCATCATAAGGTTCTTCTGTGACAAATGTTTAGTAAAGCTATGGTGAATATTTTTGGAGATAATATGGTAACATTGTCCCCCTGTGCGCCACTCAGACGGCCTTGAAATAAATTCTTAAAAAGTTTGATTAAAAATTTAAAAATGATAAGAGGATGCTAGTTTTCAATTGCAAACTGGTCCATTACAAGTCGCATCTCCGATAAAAATTTAGTACAACTGTGGTGAATATTTTTTTTTTAAATATCAAGGTAACATTGACAAGACGGATGAAACGATGGACTGACGACGCAGGGGATGACAATACCCTCCAGCACTGTATGTGCTGAATGTAAAAACATACTAACTCTATTAGCCTATTCTCAGCCAGAGTGGGTTAAACACGCAGGTAACCACTAGAAAAATGTCAAATCTGGTCAGTATCTAACAGAATGGAAACTTTTGTAGTCACAATTTATGTGTTTAGAAAATGAAATTGACTAAATTTGGTCGTAAGGTTCCCCCCTACCCTCAACCCAGTACATTCATCCCACCTAATAATAATGCAAGGTGCATCTCAGCTTATCCTAATAGCTGGTCATTGCCATGTACAGCACATGTAGAACAGTTCACATATCACTTGTGTACTACAGTTTGATCTTGGCGAACTTCTTGCCTATGGCTCAACTGGCATAAATGATAGATTTTGGATGAAGTACCAAAAGTAGATCCAACATATTGATGACTCTGGAATTATGATGAACTGCTTTACCTTCATCGTCCAAATGAACAAGCCAACTGCTATGGCAGACTGCCACTGCATATGGCAATCACCAGATACGGCCAGCTTCCACTGTGTAGGACAGTCACCAGCTGGACACCACAACTCACGATATGAGAGTGACAATGACGAAAGTGAGAATGATCATAATTTAAAGTAGGTCCCCCAGTCACACAGGTATGAACTTGGTAAGGGAGGTGATGATGCCCTTTATTGTACATGTAGTAATATACTGGTGTCATAATATTGTTTCAAAATAAAGTCATTTATCTCGGTTCGGTTTACATTCTTTTCATCCAATGATTTGATACTTTTAAGACAAATATGAGCGTAAGATTCAATTTTAAGATACAAATCCAACTTTATAGCCGGGAGTTATGAAAATAAATACCCAAATAAGGTGTTTTATACTGAAGGACCTTTAAGGGACCTGTAATTGGACAAAAATTGGAAATTTGGCAGCCATTTTGAAAAATGGAGGCCATTTTGAATCTAACAGGTTGGCAAATTGCCAATATGTTTTTTTTGTTGTTTCAGATGTAGTTAACATTTCTGAGTAGGTTTTATAAAGTCTTCATCAAAAGCCCACAGGACTCCATATGCCCCCACACTACTACTTCTAGGCCTCTTCACAAGAGGCTGGAGCTGTCTCTAAACTCATGCCCTTGCCAACTTGGAGTGAACAGACAACAGGAATTGAAGCTTTCACTCCGTTGACTCAGCTATGACTTACTCTAAAAAAAGTTTAACTATTGAATTTTATTACATGGGCATAACATTTGACGCTCAGTGAAGGCACCTGGTTCCAAATTTATGTGGGTCGTAAATACCGGTTGGGATAACTTGGGGGAGGGGTCAAGGTAGTTTTTTCCCCCTAAAATGTGATTGGGACTTTCAATTTCTTTTCGTGAACTCTGAATTGAACATATCAAAGAATCTTGCACTGTGAATTGACATTTCAGTAAATCGTGAATTATGAAATCAGGATTTTGTCCCGTGAAATTTTAAGATCTTTAAAATGTACCTTTTCACCATAAACTCTACTGCGAAAGCACATTTTTTCCTCATTGATTTGTAGACGGGGCCATCTTACTCCTGGAAGATCCTGGATACCTGCTAGTGATAAAGAGGAGGAACGCAGAGGCTGTGCCCCTAGTATGAAAAGCTTATGCCCAGGGACCGGAAGTAGCAGGCGATAACACTGGTCAAGAGGTATCACATGACCTACCCTGATCACAGTAGTGGTCAGAGTAAGTCATGTGACCTCTTTTTACCAGCGCTGCCCTCTCCCCCTTGGCTCATGCCATTAATATAACATCTGCTTGCGTAGACGGACTCAGTGAGAGTGCAAGATACTGAGTTTGTATACTGTTGGGTGGCAGAAGATCGATTTTCAGGTAACTATAACAGCTACACAGAGTCCATACACGTCAATTGTTTCAATTATAACAAAGACACTCAGTCAATACAGCTGGTATGACTCATTGTAAGAGGTATAGAAAATACACAGTCGAATACCTCGCCAAAACAATCCAAAACGTTCATCAGTGCAAAATGTTACTTATGTTAGAATTATTCCTCATCTGTTGAGAAGTTCAGACAGCAAGGCTACAAAATTACACGGACCCTGCTATCATTCATGTAGGTCTAGTATAAATGTTACATCCTGGCTGTAATTGGCTGTAATACGGTAGGCCTAATCAACCCTTTCCATGGACGGGTGTCACACTAGCACCAAGCTCAGGGCAGCTGGTAAATTTCAATATCTGCTTTTGAAAAGTTCAGCAAGTGGGAGTACATTGATGTTACTGTAAGTGCAGAAGCTGCTCGCATAGTCAGACCCTTTTCAGTGCGGTCTGGGACTGTAGTATTGTGACTGAACGTGATGAAATGTGTGAACCAACTATACCTTAAATAAGTACAAATGAGGCTGGAGGAGTGGGGTGGGGGTGGGGGTGGGAGTGGATTGTAGCACTGGCATATCCTGTTCGAACGGCTTCCAGCGCAGTTGACTTGTCAGTCAGCTGAGCTTATAGGATGGGTCTTCGTACGTCGTCCATACACAATCTACATTTGGCACTTTATTTCTGAAGCAGTTGGCCAGATTCAATCAAAATTCGTTAGGATGTACCTTGAGTGCACCTTTATTTGTTCAAAGGGCGACGCTGCAATTTGTTGTAAATTACTTTGGTTTGTCAATTTTTGAATTTTTGCTGCAAAACGCCTGAGCAGGATTATTTAGAACCATTCTGAATTATACTAGAATTTAAAAATACACCTACTTTGTGAACATGATTGAGACATCTTGGATACTTTTCAACCTATGTTATGTTAAATTTAGGGGGTGGATGCTACAGAACAGAAACGAGAGACCGATAAAGTGCATTCCACCCAAGACGTGATTTTAATATAAGCTTGTGTAGAGTTTCTTGTTTTCCCTCTTTTTGTCGCCACAGATCATTAGGTGACAGAATATACCTTCAATGACTTCTCTGCTCTAGGAAAAAGAAAAATTGACAATTGATCCCAATCCATGGACTAGCGACACCATAATATAAACAAAGGTTAAAGATAAAATTCCACAAAAGCATTATGACAGGGTGCTCATCATGCAGACTCGCTGTGTTACAGTATGTACTCTGGGAATCAAAGTCCATGTGTCATTCCATCAGACATTGGGTAAGAAGTATTGCCCTATCGGTGAAAAGAGGGTCTTGCTGAAAGCTTTAAAGAAAAGTTCAGAATGAAATGTACCAATAATTCTTTATTCATATTAATTTTATCACTGCTTCTACATGCTTGAAATGAACTGATACCTTGCCAGTGTATGGTAGCTCCAAGCTTGCCAGGACCAGTCCGTCAGTGAAGGTGAAAATATTGTGTGACCATTTATGGAGGTAATCGTGCATTATAACCCTGGCCTTCTCACTTTGTTCTTTCGACCTTGTTCGACTGTCTCCAGGGTTGCTCCATGCAGTAATTTCCCTTTTCTTCTTACCACACAGGATGTCTGACATGGATTCTGTGTGAGTGTCTTTAATATTTCTGTAATCAATGTTCCTGATCTTGGAGAGGGATTTTGATTTTGTGAACTGGAGCTATAATTCTGTGATCAAGCTGCAGGAGTTGCGATGTTAGTGTCTTTACCTGGGAAGTACCTTTGATAAGGAAGAAATAATATTCCAATAGGACTACATTCAGTCTAGAGGTTAAATTCCTGTAAGGACTTTGATTGCAGCTAAAGAGGAGTGTTGCATAGCACCTGATGCTAGAGTTTGTGCTTGATTTTGCATAGATTCAAGTGGACCAAGGTTGCCACTTGAGCAACATACTGGATGTGCATATTCCAGTAGGGGTTTGATGCATGTTTTACACAGCATTATCATAATTTTCATATATGCTCCTTTGTTTTCCTTATTGAAAATGCTGATTTTGCGAAGAGTACTATTAGCTTTGGTAGCAGTGTTATATTTGTGACTTTTGAAGTTGAGAGTTTCATCCAAGATAACCCCCAATCTATTTTTCCTTGACTTGTTTTATGTTCTTGCTGTTCATTTTAAGATTATTTTGGTGTGGCTTTTTTACTAAAGCAGATAGCCTCTGTTAGGGATGTTATTAGGTGACGTCCATTTGGAAGACCAGTTGTGGATGCAGTTAAGACCACCTCCCAGATTTCTACATGCCACATCAGGATCTTCTTTACTCTCATCAAGGAGGGTAAAGAGCTTGCCCTCCTTGCTCTCACAGACCCTGATGTCATCCACATATTTGCTATGTAAATCTAGGGTTGCAGGCACGTTTGATATAAAAGAGATGAATAGCAAGGGTGCAATGATGGATCCTTGGGGGACCCCCCAATCCTATTCAGTTTATAAATAAACTGCATTCTTTCAGACAACGTCAAACGTTCCTTCGAAATCTTTGAAGGCAGCCACAGTGTACTGATTGTGTTTGAAGCCATATGGAATTTCTAGGGTCATTGCAAGAAGAGCTTGGGTTGTGTTTCTTCCTTTCAAATATGCATATTGTTCCTCTTCAAAAAAGTGTAATTGCACGAGAACTGATACCAGTTGGCGGGCTATGATGTGTTCACATATTTTTTGAATTATTGAATTAAGGCTTAAGGATTTGTAAGCTTTCTCAGCAAGGTAAGACGGTTAATCTGGCTTGAGTATTTATATTTTGTTATCCCTTTGGTATATCTCTGGGACTGTTCCTTTTTTCCAACATGTTTGGCATAGTGGTAGGACTGGATTATGGAAGGCCCTAGAGGCATGTACTATGACTTGTGGGTAGATACCATCTGGACCAGGTCTGCAGGTGGCTTTCATATGATTAATTGCAGTGATAACTTTGTTGATTGTAATATCTTTATTGTAGAGAGGACAAACATTTGCCAAGGCTGTTTGTTCTAAGTTCATTTTTTTTCTTTTATTATGTTAGTGACTTTCTTATTGATTGAGTCTTAAACGGTGTTGTTATATTGATCAGCAAATGCATGTTTCCCGAGTACATGAACATCTTAGAGTCTATTGGCAACAACTGTGTCGTCAAAATCGTACTCCCCATCAGGTTTAATAAGTGGTTGAACTGTAGCTGATTTATTTCCTTTTAGAGCCTTATTTGTTATTTCCCAGGAATTTTATTAGAGGTTTATATCTTTTTCCATATGTCATACCACCAATTTGTGGTAGAAATTTCATATTGAGTCATGAAATTTTTGACACAGTTGAGAAATAATTCCTAGTCATGTGGGTCTCTTTGTTTATATCTTTTCCTGGCTGTTTTACAATTTTGCAGAAGTATGGAGAGCTCAGGCATCCAGAATGGTTTACTGTGAGTACAGATTTTCTTTTGCGGAAGGAAATCCTCGACAATCTTGAGCAATTTGGCAGTGAAACGGTCACAAGCAGTGTAAGGTCAGAGATTTAGATCAGTCAGTTGATCCATCCATTTTTCATTTCTGTGTTGAAGGTTCCCTTCCATTTTGGCCAGTTAACTTTTTTTAAAACTCCAAGCAATGTAGGGTGGTGCTTTACTTCAATCACTTTTGACATGTATATTTATCGGAATGTGGTCAATCCGGAGGGGATTTACCGTGTCTTTGGTTCACTTTATATTGTTGTTATCTAGTCTTGCTGAGACTTTAAGGTCAACAGCAAAAAGTTGACCATTGGCATCTCTGGTGTGTTCTCCATTATTGTTTAATCTCAGGCCATATTTTATTATCCAGTCTTCAATGATTTGGCCATTTTCCAAGCCTTATCATGTCGTGGTACATCTGATTGATGCCATTGCTCCCACATGTAACTTCTGCTGTTGAAATCTCCTGTGATGATTATTGGGTTTTGTTCATAACGTTGCAGAAATTATTTTCAAATTTTCGCAGATGATTTGTCTTGCCGGGCGGTTTGTAACCTGAAGCTATCAGAAATCTTTGTCTGTTGATTTCAGTTTCAGCCCAGATTAGTTCAAGATCCTCCTCCTCAAGATTTTTACTTCGTACTTTTTTTGTGTCGCAACTGGGCAGAATAGCTACCCCACCATAGGGCTCATGTGGTGTATTTCTGAACAGTTGGTCACATCTGCAGTTTTTTAATTCAAGGTAAGGCTCATCGTTCCACGTTTCACTCAGTGTTACAAGCTTTATGCTGTGCTTATCCACATATTGCTCAAGATATACTTTAGAAGTGTGTAGTGATCGGATGTTAACACACTGAAGTATTTTAGTCTCGTTCATTGTGTTGTAGTTGAAGTCGAGAATGATTCATTGGTAAGCACGGTATTCATTTTTTCACATAATTCATCGCCAGGTCAATGCTATTGCCCAATTCCTTGCTGGTAAGTATGACTGCAGAAAATTCAAGAGAGTTCAATATAACATGCGCAATACGTCCTACCAACGTCAAGGAAAGCTGTTGAGCTGGTGGCGTGCTGTCACAATAAGTCTTATATAATCTACAACTCTCACTGAAATGTTCCCTATTTACGACAAATGTAAGTAAAAGCCGCGAAGGAGATCAGAAAATGCTTTACGGCGATTTGAATCTGAAAGACTTAAGCATAACTGGAACACACACAGACACACACAGACACAGACATAGACACACACACACACACACACACACACACACACACACACACACACCACACACACACACACAAAACAAAGCATAGGTCTATTCATGGTCGGCTAGAGTACATTTAGGTCTGTGGCTTTCAGTATATAAGCTCGGGCGTTACGTGTGGATGAGTAAACATGGAAACACGTATAAGCGGTTGTTTTGTATTTGTATCAATATATTCCTAATTGATATGTAACAGGCAAGCCTACAATACAAATTAAAATTGCATACAATATCCAGGCAACGTAGAATTTCGTTGAATGTTCGTGCACAGACGGTCCTCCACGCGCGCTGAAAAAAGTCAATTGAAAAGGAACAATGCCCACACAGTTTCCTTCTTATTATTTTACACACCAACTTCCGGGTTTTCTGGATAACAACCCCGTGACATCGCAACTCACTGGCTTGTTTCGAAGCCTACGTTAGCTGAAATCTCTGTAAATAATATATATATACATGTATATATACGCATATCGCGACTGCATATCGTTAATTTGATATTTTTGACAATGAAATGTTCCTCAGATCGATCTCTTTCCAAGCAAGTATCCTTTTGCAGACATTTTGAAGATATTGCAGGTCATGGTTTACTGTTCTCTTAGAGGTTTCTAAGCCTTTCTCCTTCGAAATGTAGTGCTGCGATTCTGTTCACTTAGCTTTCGATCGTCGCATGTTAGCAAGACAAAAACAGCCTCAAAGTGGAATTCTTAAGCGTGAATAATATCATAATTTGAACATCTTCTGTGGGCACGGACTCGTGTCCACATATCGCGCTGTATGGGTTACGTCTATTGCCAAAAAGATAAAAAAAAAAAAAAAAAAAACGAAAACAAAAACAAAAACAAAAACAAAAACAAGAAAAACAACAACAAAAAACACCCCCCAAAAACAAACAAACAAACAAACAAACAAACAAACAAACAAACAAACAAAAACAAAACAAAACAAAACAAAAAACACCACCCCCAAAAAAAGAACAAAAAGCCCCCATATATTTCATAAACACTGATGACGGTGATTTTTTCGATGCGGCTCTTGGCTCCTATGGTTTACCTGCAGTTGAGGTTTCCATGTAAAACATCAACGAACGGATGCTTGGCAGTTTGACAGATTTTGAATTTATGTAAGTAATATAATGTGTCGTTTCAGCCTTTTATGTGTACCTGTACTGGAATGAAGAATTGGGCTATTTTTCCAAATGTGTTTGTGTTAGTTCTCATCGGGTTAACCTGAGTTCAGACATTTTCCTTGATTTATTGGACCACGGCTATTAAAGGGACATAAGTGAAATGTGTGAAGTGATTGTGATGTGTGCTTTCTTGGTGAGTTCTTATACTTTTATACCTTAATGGCAAAGCACTTGTTTAAACTCTTAGTTTGGCCATTGTAACTTGGTTGACCTAGACTTTTGGCGAATACTGTGCCGTCTTATTAGGGGTACATTTGTACGTCGATGACGGCCATAAAATGTACAACTGTAAAAAAATTCAGAAACATAATTGTACTGCTGGGTAAACAGACATAGATTTGCTGGAATAAATGTGCAGGTTATGCCAGAAATGATATGTAATGTGTGCTGATGTGTATTTCTACGACTTTACAATACATCTGTAATTCACAAACGTGCACCTTCACACTCCGAGGCCGGATGGACAATGTACCTTTATATCTTTGCTCACCCTCTATTTCCTTTGTGTGGCCGCCTGTTGTCGCTTACAAAGCAGTATCAAGTTTCATACCTGCAGCCACATCCGAGCTGGAATGCAACAGTCAAAATTTAGTATTATGCATCAGAAGTTAAACCTGTTGTTTACCCACCCCTCTTCGGAGTGTGACGACAAGCGGTATTTTCTAAGTTGTGAGTTAATGATGCATTGTCAACACTACTGAACAACTAAAGTCACCAAACAGCAAGGATGTTTCTATAAATCTGATATAAGGATAATCATATATCTGAAATGGTGACTTTTATGCATAAAAACCAGTGACTCCACTGTGCACAGGTAACAAATTAAACTGACGTAAAAGGAGGTAATGTGTAAAAGGGGAAAGAGCATCCATAGTAAACATGTTTCACAAATGTCCAAGTTACCTAAGGCCTAACAAAAAATATGTGTGGTTCCAGTAACCCGACCGACCCTACTGAAAAGCTCGACCCGAAATAAATTTTATGACACATTAAAAAAGTTTCATCGACCCTGGCTGAAATATTTTATCGAGAAAGTGGCTATCATGTGCCGTTATTTTGCAGTAAAGTCAACTCTTACACAGTATTTTATTTCAACTTGTCTGGAGGGTTCACTTGAGCCAGTAAAACAGCATCACTGCATAGCCACGGTTGTTCAGTGAAACAGCATAGCTCCAGCATAGCTGCGTAGCCACTGTTGTCCGGTAATTGTTATGGTAATATTTCGCTAGGTTGCAGGTGTCCGTTCTCTGAGTTACAAGGGCAAATGGTCATTAGAGTACCTTTAAAACATGACTTACAATCTTAACTTTAATCTGTCCACTCGGTGCTGTCTGAACAGTTATCATCGTTGGTTACAAATCCAAATGTGACACGATACCCTCGTAAATCATGCAGGTTTTGTTGAACACCATTTTGAACATGGCGCAATGCATTGTGGGAAAGTCACACAAAATACATTTTGATTTGGATATCAAAATGAATCGTGGCCATGGCATATATCATATTATTATTGATGCCTTGAAATATTTGCAATATTTATACTCTTTGTCATATATCATACCCCCCTTCAAGATAGTCCCATTACTATCCTCATTTACAAACCACTCGGTGCTGAATCCAAAATTTTCAAAATGGCAGCCAAGTCCATGTGGGTTAGTCCCGATTTGATATTTTGAATAGGTAGTATCCAAAATATATGTGTGATTAGTGTTAAGGGAAGGTTCATTTGTCGAGTGAATGTAATGTACAATATATAATGGGACTTTTCCATTGTGAGCATTACATAAAAATATCAATGCAACGCCTTGAAGTTACCAGTTGTTGACGGCGGTGGGCCCCAGATAAGAATTATATTGTATCGGACACTGAATTCGCCCCCAGGCTAAGACTTAAATAGCAGCACTGGGCCGAGGCGCTTAGATCACCCGCTGGGTCAAAGAAGGAGCTCAGTGCAGAAGGTTGCCCTGATTGTGGATATAGGTCCTCAAGTACTGGTAGGTTTTTATATAATTGGTAACAATAACTGAATCTTGATTTATCATTACAAATCGTGTACATCATCAAAATATTGAGCTTGTTTCTCAGAAATCCTATCGTTTATAGAATAAAGATCCCAGCATTAAATATATATATCGGTAACAACCAGTTTTTTTCAGGAGAAGAAAATAAATTAATAATACACAAGGAACTTTTAAAACTCTCATATGGGAATGCTGAAGCATGATTGCGCATGGCAACGAAGTACATTCCATTATTACAAAGGATTTTTGCAGTATGCACGCCCCTTTTAATCAAAACGAAGATCAATGCATGGGAAAAGTTATTAGCCACAGTGTTTGACTGTGTTCGATGTAATACGCACACAATTTGCAACTTTACTGTCGAGTTATCAGATGATGAAACGCCGAATGTCCCCAAGATTATGACGTCAGGTGTCTATTTTTAACTGTCTTCCATATCAGTGATGACATATCGCACTACATCCTGCAAGGCAGTTACAACATCCGGAATACATGATACAGATGTAATTTTATCTGACATAATAGATGGACATTTAGAGCACTAAACATTAAAAAAAAGGTCATGCGATGTGTAAAATATGCATAATTATTTTTGTTTTGAAGGTAAAACGAAGGTGATAACTCCAAAGGGGGTCATCATGTTCAGCACCGCAAACACTACAACAGATATGCCCTCTGCTGGACGTCTATCTGGGAATGCAGGGCTACCGGGGTGCTTAACGAGGCATCTTCTTGAGTCTCACGCGCACGCTTCTGACCTACACGTCTGTCAGCAGATTTCTTGCCGTTGTAGTTCTCTACAAGTGAAGTTCTGAAACACCAACATCGCACAGTTCTTTGCGTGGACAGAGTGTGATTTGCTGTACTTTTGCTTGGAATTATATCGTTGGTTTTGAAACTTATATTTGGGAATTTTTATGGCATCACAGGGATGCCTTCACTCAAAGTGCCATTTCATGGACAAATATTCACGACCACCAGGGACAATGAGTAATTAACAAAGAACAAAGCAGCAAATACTCAATTCGGATGAGAGACACTCACGTTAAACTTTTAGCTAATCTAGGGACACTTCCGCCGATTTGAAAGAATCTCTTACGTCATAATTGATTGCATTGGTACAGTTTTCTCGGATGGACCAGTTGATATGGTCAGGCGATGACATAAACTTTTAATGGTTGTCATGCAATTTGAGGTACAATCTTCGCTTGGATGAATGATATACTAACAAATCTTACCCTGCATCTTTTATTGGGGTAAAAGCGTGTTGCCATGTAGAACCGAATGCCCCAGTATTGAAATTATTTACAGTGTATAAACTCTATTTCTGTTGGTGGTCCTTGGTCTTTTACGAGAGGACAATAGCTGAAGCATGGGCAATGTCTGAACATGAACGCTTCCCTGAGGCATACCTGTCTTGATACACCAAGTTACAGAAAACCTTCTCTCTTCCGAATCCTGTTTTATTGATGGTTACTCAATCACTTTAAACTGCCTGAACCGCAATATAGATATTGTGTTTTGGGTCTCTTCAATAGTATTTCATGGTTCACTTTATCAGATACATGTATATTCCCTATGCCTGTAAGCGCAATTCCATTAAGTTTGTGCCAGTCGATGTATTTTGATTGTACACACGGCGACAAATTTTAAGAGATTGGCTGCCCAATAATAGCAAGGTAAAGGAAGACCACCAAACACACAATAGGCAGATGTCCGGAAAAAATGCAAATACAAAAATGCATCCAAGGCGTTCAGTCAGGTTACCTATATAACATAGAATACGATATACAGAGTGAATGTAATTTTTTGCAGTTCAATCTATTCATATTTTGTGAATACAAGCGGAACAATGTCCAAATTGATATTAAAACTTTGTGGAACCACACTTGTCGGGAAAGCAACCAAAATATGTCAATGGTATTTTATAACTAAAAGATGTCTGTTATGCTCGTCTTGTCCAAGTATTTCCCTTTTGCGTTATATAAACGTAAATTACAGGACTGTGCATGTGTCAAAATAAAGTCATGTACAAAATACAATCGCGTTACAAGTATTACAAGGGCCCTACACTTCAACATATAATTTTATGGATCCTCGTTGGGGACCCACTAAGTTCTCGGTTTGTCCGTCCATTAATCCGTGTTTTCGTCGGTGCACAATTTGTTTGAGTACCGGCCACCTCAAACTCAAATTTACCTCATTTGTATCCTGACACGATTTCCTCACTTCATTACAGTTTGGTGACCTTGACCTCATATTCAAGGTAACAGGAGTATCGTGTGTGCGAAGATAGACCTATCAGTTAATGCATTGCATTAAAGTACCTGCCACTGATTTCTTTGTAAAACATTCTTTTCCAATACGACAACATTGCATTTAATTAAGTAATGGTTTGTATCTTTAAAGTTGGTAACAAACAATCATAAGAACACAAGAAACATGGAAATTATGTTGGTTCTATGCAACCTTTGACCTGACCGGCATGGAGATTCTCAATTTTGGGGAACTTTTGTATCATAACAGAACGCTTTCTGAATATGGGAGTTTATTTCGTCACTGTGTCTGTACCAGATGTGTACGCCACCTTCAAATTTACAGTTGTCAAATCTATGGTCTCAACAAAACCCTGAAGGCACTGAGTCATCAAAACGCTGAAACCAGCAGATGTCACAGTTAAAACTCCGTTCGTATGCAGAGAACAGGTGACGTCTTGTCCAGCAACAAGAAAACACGAGTCTCTTTTGCATACATGTAATGAAGATGTCCTGGAGTGGCGTGCACCTGGTGCCTTGACCTACAGATAGGGGTCAAATTTTGCAAAGGTAACTCGCTAACGAAGCAATAGGTCAATAAGTTACACGATTTGCAGGTGTGGAAAGGGTCCAAGTGCACTGCGGGGAATGTATTTATTGTCCTGTTTTGTCGGGTGATGGACTGATATAGTTCATGCGCTTTGAAAGGTGATATCAGTCCAGATGTTAAGGTTCGGCTTACACAGGTAACTGTTGTTGCAATCACGGAAATTCACTATCAATTCTGGTGACAGAGTTTGACTGCAATTTTGGGAGGAAGTTACAGGCTCTTTAACTTGTTAGGGCTCACGGTGATTTGGTTCTTTATTGCGTACCTGCACTGAGGAGATGTGTTTCTTTTTCTTTCTTTTTTTTTCGTTGGTCATGGTCAGGATACAGACTAAAACAATATAATGAGATGCGAAATTTGATAGCTTGGCTTGAACCCCCCAAAGTTGTTGAAATCACAGTAACATAGTGGCAACTTTGGTGTCAACTCTCGTACTGACAGTAAGTATCCCACACTATCAAAAAGTGTTGCTATTACAGTAAGTTACCGCCAACACTGGTGACTGACGTTTACTATAATTTGACAGTAAGTTACAGTAATTGTAATTTGACATTGAATATCCGTTCTTTCCAATAGGTTGCTGGATGTCCCAGTAAGTGAGAAACCTCTTTTCTGTTAGAAACCGTTATTTTGACTTCATGGTGAAAATGTAGTATCATAATGGCAAGGAATGTAAATCTGGCATATCGAGTTTGGTTGAAATTGGCAATGAAAACATCAAGGCCCTAAAATATTCCTTCAACAGACTACCTTTCTCCCCACAGACCAGATATAAGCGTGGTTAAGGAACACCTTGGCCTGCCAGCGACACTCCTTCGACCCTCCCGGGGCATGTGTGTGTGTGTGTGTGTGTGTGTGTGTATATATATA
>OZ026619.1:23263939-23284939 GCA_964020975.1 Hermodice carunculata
CACGTCTTGTACAGGTTGATTTGCGTGATCACCCTTGTGTGTTACAGACATAGCAATGAGGAAAGTGACAAATAATATCATATGAATTTATAAAATATTGTTTAGTATACATAGAAAAACCTCTAGGACTATGAGTGTGTACCTTTTCCTTAACTATATCTGGCACTTCATTTAAATATCTTATTAATTCATGCCGTATGCATGATTTGGCAAAACTATGATCGACACTATACACAAAAAAGTTATGCTTTCCTCTAGTATTATGGCTATGTAAATTTGCTACTGGATTTACTGGAATTCTGTTAAAATACAAGGGGAGTTTGTTATTAATTAGCTTGTAGTAGAATTTAAGAAATGGTTGTTTATACAGATTCTCTAATTTCAATAATTTATGATGTTTAAAAATTGGCTCAGTATATGCATTATGTGCATTGTGATTGACAATGCGAACTGTCTTTTTCTGTGATAAGTACAGTCTATCAACATGATGGCCCCATGCTAACAGACCATAATTCAAGCGAGGCAAAATCAGTGAGTTATATAAAGTGAGAAGCACATTAGTTGGTAGAAAAGATTTAATCCTGTTCATTATACCAGTTATTTGTGAGACTTTGGATGAGACTATTTGGGAATGTTTTTTCCAGGTCAAGTGTTTGTCAAGAAAAAGTCCTAAGAAATTAAAGTCATCTACATAGTCTAAGCTGGTACCGTCTATTTTGAGAGAGGGTATAGTTATTTGTTTTAATGGTTTGTAGAAAAGCATAAATTTGGTCTTTTTTATATTTAATGATAACTTGTTCACTTTTAACCATGTGCACACCTTTTCTAACTCAGAATTTATGACCGCAGAAATGTTGTGATCATATGGCATTTTAAACAAACTAAGAGTACTAAATAAGGTTGTATCATCTGCATAAATGATGAATTTGAAAATTGATGAGGCAGATGGTATGTCATTTACATAAATAATGAATAGTAGAGGGCCAAGTATGGAGCCCTGAGGGACTCCTGTAGTTATGCAGTTAAAATTAGACTCAACATCATCAATAATGACATACTGTTTATGCTAATGTATGTTGAATTTGCATTAAGTAATGTGAAAGTGGCTAAAATATTATAAAATGAATTTTTAAAGGGCCAAGACTGAATTTGTGTAAATTTTGCCTGTATTTCCAAATTCGGCTACATATTTTTGAAATATATATATATATATATATATATATTTATATATGTGCCATTCTTAGTAGATCTTAATCTATGATACCGGCTTGTTTCCAGTTCTAATGGGAGTTTGCTCTATATGTTGCCAATAGTCAGGGGCAAGAACAAAAGGTTCAAGAACCGCCGGAAAGAGGGCACTGCAGTCAGTGGAGGGCTGGGGTTGTGTATTCCCATTGCTTTACATTGCAATTTGCAACTAAATAACTTGAAAACTACTGCACATACAAACACTGAATTTCAGACAGTACATGTAGATGCAAAACTTAATACCTCACAAAAATCATATAACCACAACTACAAAAGTGACTAGTTTATTTAACGTTGCTTTAACATACAAACTAATGGGAATACACAGCTCTAGTCCTCCGACTGCTTGTGTATTCGGTTGTGTGTTGGGGCGAGTAGGCACCTTAGAGCTAATTCTGACCTTTTCTATTGCAGCAATTGAGTTGGTATGTACATTGGAAAGTTTATCTACATCTTTGGTCTGTAGGTTTGTTAAAGTATAGAATAAGGAACTGGGAGCCGGTAACAGTTCCCAGCTCCTTATTCTTACTAGGAATTGGGAACCAGGAACGGAGAACTTGTAATTGGTTCCTGGTTCCCAGTTCTAAAGACAATCCTTAATCTTGGTTGACAGTTGCTTGTTTTTGCTTCTTCGTTCTAATGGGAGTTTGTTCTATATACTGCGAATTGCAATAATTGACTTGGTATATATATTTTCAAGTTTGACAAGTAATATTGCTGCAATATATATGAGAATAAATAAAAAATTCCCTTCTTGGTAAATAATGACTCGTCCCTTGAGAATAAGGAACTAAACGAACCGGCAAAGTCGATTGATGAGATGACGCTGTCTGTTACTAACGTTGCAATGCCTGTCATTGCATAACCTTGCACTTATCTAAATTTGACAATGATTTCAGATTATAACTACTCATGAAAGATCCTTTCATTCGAGTACCATTATGTCTGTGTTCAAGACGAAATAGAATGGCCCAAGTCAACGGCTTTCCTTGCCACCTTCTGGGCGCACAGATGCGCTCCGGAGACAGCTGTTGACTCACTCATCTCAACACAAGGAGGGTTTAATATAACGGAAAATTTTATAATGGAGTTTATCACGAAAGGAGTTGGCAAATGCCTGTCAACACCAGAATACCAGCTCTTCATAAACGTATGCGAAACGATTGACTTGTATGATGTTTCCACCCGCTCTGCGGCGAAACGTAATAAAACAATAAACGAATGATTGCTTGATGTATTAAAGGACTCATTTAATGAATTAATGAACGAATAAATGAACAAGTAAATTGAACTATTCAATCAATCAATAAAAAAATAAAAAAATAATAACTTCTGAAAAGTACTTTATACCTTCAATCATGTTTACTTCTTACCGTGTCTGATATCAAGGAGGCTACACGTGGAGCCTCCGTGCTGATATACCTGAGTATCTTTATTCGTGCTTTAAAGGTGCACACATACACATACCAAAAATAACGAGGAGTACAATATAAATCAAAACGAATACAAGAATCTTAGGACACAAAAAGATCAGAGTAAAGAACCATTATTGACACGTGAATACGACATCATCAAGGATATAAACATGTTGGCTATGAGATGCTCACAAACTGAATGATTTCACTGACTTCTTTGGAAGAAAAAACTTTAAAAATCCCTTTTGTCACTTGTGTTTACCAGATCTTAAAAGATACTGACTGACAAGGGGTCATTATCACTAGTTTCAAAAGTAACAGACGAATGTACAAACTTTGTTATGTCAAAGGAATCAAGATATATGAATGAAAACTTCTGAATATTATATTTGTGACATATGAAGTTAAGATTATTGCATGAATTTGACCTGCTGCCATTTATTGACAGTCTGGTGCACAACCGCAAACAACTGTTGCTGCTGATAAGACATTGGTGAAAAATTGTAAGAACCTTAAATGCAATTGAGAATCTATCGGGACATCATTGCATCGCAAGTTCAAAAAGCTGGAGTGAGTATTATATGATAAACTGAATATACATCTGACACATTTCTACCATAAGCACTCGTAAAATCCAAAAGTACACAACCATATGATGGCATACAAAAAGATTTAAAAAGAAGATATTTGATACTTGAGGAAACTTTACTAAATTGGGAGAGCAACAAATTACATCTTTCGCACATGTCTCCTACAGCACCCACAGTTTGGTTTTCATGTATGTCACTGCCAAACTTGCTTTCACGGTGTTTTTCATATTTTTTACACATTCAAATGCATCGTTATTCAGCTGCACGGCACAATCAGTTACGCTACTGTCAAAAACTTTATAACCAAATATTATCAATTAACTCTTTGTTGGATTGACCGACACATCGCACTCTTTGCTAAATTTGTTGCATCATGACACCATTTTACTCAGGGACGCTTTCGTGGGAGCCAGGAGCATGACATCATCTGAGGGCACCCATTGATGTGTTTCCGATATGACATCCAATTTCACTTTTCTTCAATTTTATAAGTAATTCATCATAATAAATTGTGAGCAAAACAGGTGACAAAACCCCGCCCTGTTTGACGCCATTACTAATAGAGAAAGAATTACAACGGAAATCAGTCTATCTTACTTTAGCATATTGAGAAGAAAATAAAATTGCAATGAAACCAGCAGTCAGTGGACAAAGTCCCCTCCTAAGTAACAATTGAAAAAAATTCACATATTCGACATGGTCGAACGCCTTGCGGACATCTAATAACAAGGTAAACGTGTGACCTCCCCCATTACAGTAATACTGAATTACTTCGTTCGCTACAGAAAGGTGCATTGTACGGTCGAATAGCGACTTTTGTTGGTAAACCGTAAATCAGATCTTCTAGGAATAAGGAAAATTTTATTAAAAATTACCGAAATTATCATTTTGACAATTACACTGATTAGAGCTACCCCTGTAGTCCTCTGAGTGACATAATTGTTTTCCTGCATTTTATGGGATATGAACAATGGTAGATAAACTATGTTTTAGGTTCAAATCGGCAATGGTTTGAAGTAAAGTGTATACTGCATTTATGTTAAGAAAACTTGTCCGTTTCGCCCGAAAACATTGAGCTGACAAATTTGCCCATGCACCAAAATTTAGTTTGCCTCCTATGCAGACCAAGTTTCGTATTTCCTCAGCTTTACAAGAAAAATATGAAAAAAAACCCAACAAAAAAAACAAAAAATAAAACCAAAAAAAAAAAAAAACAAAAACAAAAACAAAAACAAAAACAAAAACAAAAACAAAAACAAAAACATAAACAAACAAACAAACATCCCCCCCCAAAAAAACGCCGAGATTAGAATTAGTTAAGTCCACGGATTGTGAAAGTTAAAGATTATCTAAAACTAGAAGAACATACAAACGGCCTTAACCAAAATTGGTGACAAGAAAGTGATTCCATGGCTTAAGATGCACCATTAATTTTAAATGGTAATAATCCTGTTTTGCTTTGGAACTCCCACACATTAATCGACCTGAAAGTTTAAGAACAGCATTTTCATATGTGTATTATTCGAATATAAACAGACTCTTTGATACAATTGCTCAGCCACACATCATGGTCTACCATGGATGTACATATATATATATATATATATATATATATATATATATATATATATATATATATATATATATATATATATATATATATATATATATATATATATATACATATATATATGTATATATATATATATATATATATATTAACAGTGGTTGGCCTGTTTGTGCAATGATTGGCCCAACTTGTAGTAAAAGATCGCAAGTGGGACTCAACTATACTGGATAGCCTGTACCCAGGGAAAGGGGGGAGGAACGGGGTGGGTGGGTGTCCCAGTACACCAGTACAGGATATAATTTTGCCATAATAGGGTACAGAAAATAGGAATATTCCAACATGATGGCCAGTATGAATATATGTGAAGATCTGAAACACAGAAAAACGAGGGCCTCCAGTCTGCAGGTATGGAAAGACATCACCCCAGTGTGCCAGCATGGTGCTAGTATGGAAATGGCCATACTCCCCCCCCCCCCACACACTAAATGACATGATGCTCTGCCTCTTTGCAGCCTGCTTGCATGACTACTTCTATGCATGCAAGAAGGAACTTTGCAATGCATATATATCCATTCAAACTCCCTTTCAGAGTTCATAGATGTACTTTTTAAGGGAGGATGTCTGCATACCATCACTCTTTCAGTACATCTATGACATTTTTTTCAATCATGATCATAATTACAGTTCTAGAACTTAATATGTTCAATTTGACTTAATCATAGAATGTTCTTTCTTTCTTTCTTTCTTTCTTTCTTTCTTTCTTTCTTTCTTTCTTTCTTTCTTTCTTCTTTACCAGTGAATTTGTCCAACACTTTTCTCTGGCACTATTATACATAGGAACTCCAAACTTGGTTGATTGTACCTCCGTACAGGAAGTTGGGCCTTTTTTATACAGGGGAATGAAGATGTTTAAAATTATGCAAATTAGGGGCGTTTGAAATTTTCTTGAATATCTTCAAAAGTATAATAGATAGCGATGTCATTCCAACTTTTACCAGGGGGTAATTGACCATTGAGCATCTAATGAATTTAAAACAAAAGTTATACCATTTTAAATTATGCTAATTAGCAGCATTTGAAATTTTAAATCTTGAATAGCTTCTAAGCTATTGTATATAGAGATGTGATTTCAACTTGTACTAGGGAGTTATTGACCATTGCACATGTAATGAATCTAAAACAAAATATGTGGAAATTTAAATTATGCTAATTAGCAGTATTTGAAATTTCAAAACTTGAATATCTTCAAAATTTTTATGGATAGAGATGTCATTTCAACTTCTATTTGGGGGGTTATCAACCATTGCACATGTAATGAATCTATAACAAAAGTTGTAACAATTCATATTATGCTAATCAGCAGTACTCGAAATTTTCAATCTTGAATATCTTCAACGTTATAATAGAAAAAGATGCCATTCCAACTTCTACTATGGGGTTGTTGACCATTGCGCGCGTAATGAATTAAAAACAAAAGTTGTAGCAATTTATATTATGCAAAGTAGCACCATTGGAAATATTTAGTCTTGATTAACTTCAAAGCTTTAATAGATAGAGATGCCATTTCCACTTCTACTCCTGAGTTATATAATATAGTACAGAAAAACATCATCCATATTCATAAATTTCAAACCTAACAATGACAGCAAAGATGTTCCAGATTTGCCAAAGAATCAACATTTATCTTCCAATATCAATGTGAAGCAACAAACTCCACTACTGACTCGAGACAGGCAGCCACCCATAAAAGGCAACTGGTGGTTCTAAACCGGCCCCCTCAACCCTTGAAACACACAACTTGTACATTGCCATACCAATATGCTTTGAAGACACACACGCACTGATTTGCTATGTAGCAAATCATCTTTTCTAGTTTCAATTTTGTATCTGAAGGCCTAGTTGAAGGTCACACCATTTTAGGATGTGACTATTGAAATGCGTCATAATCGTTATAAATATAGATTTGGCATACAGATTTATTACAGATGATTTTAACTCTATAGTCTTTGAAATTACCATTATTTTTCCATATGCATGCTGTTTAGGTTGTTTTGTCTCAAATGTATATGGTTTTTTTTGTTTGTTAGTTTTTTTTCCTTTTTTCCTCATTTTTTTAACCTAGAGTGGCATGCAGTAATTTGTGTATGATGTATATTTTGAATTTTTACACTGGACTATTTCCACAATTATTCCTAAGATTACATGTATCAGCAATTTTCTCTTAATTCCTGGGACTTGAATAGTGTTCCCAGGAACTGACCTCTATGTTCCTGGGACTTGAGTAATATATTCCAGGGATTTTAGTTATGTTCCCAGGAACTTGCCATTATAGTCCCAGGAACTTGCCACTATGTTCCTGAGACTTCTGTTAAATTCCCAGGACTGGCATTATATATTCCTAGGAACTCGCTCATATTCTCAGGAAATGCCTGATTTCCCTGGAACTTGCCATTATAGTCCCAGGAACTTGCCACTATGTTCCTGGTTGTTCTGTTAAATTCCCAGGACTGGCATTACATATTCCTAGGAACTCGCTTATATTCTCAGGAAATTGCCTAAAATCCCAGGAAATTGCCTATATTCCTGAGAATTTATTAATTTTCATAATGCCATACTACTAGAACCCATCTCCACACACTGTGAAAATTTGGTGCTTCTACCACGAGTAGAACTGGAGATATGATGATGGGGCAAAATTGTCCGAATGGAATGGACAATTTATTTTGGAATGACTTATGTACATATATATATATATATATATATATATATATATATATATATATATATATATATATATATATATATATATATATATATAAGACATGTGCGTGAGTCCTTTTTGTCTTGCACTTATTTGCACATTTGTATCAGATCAAGCATATGAAAAAGTCCAAAATGTCACATGAGGACAGGCAAGCTGCAAAACAAACATACTTTGCTTAATGAAAAAAATATATAATTTAAGTACCAGATATTTTGAGGCAAGCTCTTGTCCTCTGGAAAAAATATCTTAAAGTTTCGTATTCGAATCGGTGGTAAATGTTCAAAAGCATTTCCAAGATAGGAATGCTCAGTAGTGTGAAATCGTATGAAAAAACCGCATTTTAAATTGAGTATGTGTCAAACCTGTAACGTGTTATAGTTGGGTGATCGAAAAAAAAGTGGTGTTGTCTATATGTCAGCAAAATGGTTTCTCTACTTTGTACATCTGTTTAAGATGGAAAAATGTATTTTGAAGTCCTAATGTTATCTTTAGACATTTTTGTTCCAAAAAAGCTCTTGGCAGGCAACACGTTATGTTTCCTTTTGATTTTTTAACAACCCAAGCTTTGAACAAATGTGGCACCATCGTATAGCCAGCAGTCACTTTGTTATATGGTTGTCATTTAGCAATACGATGAATCGTTAACAGTATTTTTGGATGATGAAAGTTCACATTTAACGGGCAATACAGTAACTTAACTATTACATACCTAGGCTATTATAAAAGGTAAAAGGAACTTTATTTCGCTGCCATTTGTAAGTACTTATGATTTTATGCAAACAACATATTAGGCGGTTATTGACAACTATGCAAATGCATGTTAAAATATGAACACAAAAAGAAGCATGATAAAAGTACAAGACATCATGTTATTAAGTCTATCAAATTGTGGTAATGAGACACGCAAAATTCAGTAAATAAAACGAAGTTCGACAAATAAAATGTATAGCTCCTAAAATCACGTCATGACATTACATACATTACAAACTTGAGAGTAGTAGTGGTAAATCTTTGAAATTCTACAATTTGCGAAAATACTAATTTTAAAGCTTGTAAGCCTTGCCAAAATACTTTTTTTTTTTCAAATAAATCGTTTTAATTTTATTGATACTTCAGTTGCGTTTTCCGCGCGGGTTCTACAGTGAGAGTAAAACATTTCTTAGCATTTGGTAAATTCCAAGATGGTAACAGTGAGTATCTATTTTCAACTGTTCATTTGCAGGCTATTTCCAACGCTTAATTTCCCCCCAAAAATGTTATTTTATTCTTCTGCCAGTTTTTTTAAATTGCTACTTTGTACTTTTGGAATTTATATCTAAATTCCAATGTCTGTGGTAGACGTGTAATTGATACAAATATCTTTGTAAACTTTATCGATCTTGCTCTTTGAGGACATGACTATCCACATACAAAAACTTTTTTCATTGTAAAGTTCAACAGGACAGATTACCCTCAAATAAGGCAGGGAGCACAATTATCTTGTGATGTAATAACACATGCTCACAAACATTATAGATTTATGTCCCGTTTGATTTTTCACCGCCCCTACGTTATCGAAATCTTTTAGTCCTCATATGTAGTTATTACATCTGTAATGGTCTTCTCTCTTGTACGTAACACCATTGCCGTAGCCTAAAGTCATATTAAATATTGATGAGGCATATGCGCATAATTAACGATGTTGCTGCCACCGCTACTGAAGTGATGAAACTTTCTGACACGCCACCAGTTACCAGTTACACAAGCGTGATTAGATTTAATGTCAATAAGTGGAACAAACTGATTATTCTCCCTGTTATCCAATCCAATTCATCCAGTATTAACCTTTCACACCGAAAATTTGAAGATTGAGTTTTTTTTTTTTTTAATATCAAAAAATATATTGTCAAATTTGCGCGATCTATTTCCAATTTTTCGTTGGCTCAAATGAGGACATATTTTTTACAACAATGCTGCATCCACATTTCATCTTGACAGGGGCAGTTCTTGCCCCAGCGGACTTGTTAATCTGTTCAGTTTACCTCAAGGTGCTGTCGTTCGTCTGTTCGCCAGCATTTCACATTTTATACCTCGAATACTAAAAAAAAAAAAGAAAAAGAAAAAGAAAAAAAAAAAAAAAAAAAAAAAAAAGAAAAAAAAAAAAAAAAAAAGGTCCACCAGATCATCTTCAACTAAGGTGAAATGTAATTTGCATATATCTCTGCCGAGTTTCTTAAAATTGTCGCGTCCCAGTAATTCTTTAGTTTTTCTTTTGTTTTTGTTTTAAGAAAATCTCTGAAGGGGCTCGGTCAGTTGCTTGGAAATCCCAGTGGAAAGGCTGCTGCCATTTCCTACATTTGACGAATTTATGAAATTGTGTCGTATTCAGTAAGAACAATGCCCTTCCACGTGGTCTTCTCTAACACGGGTGACCAGATGCCCTTCAGATCTAGTTGGAATATACACATATTTATCAGCTCAGTGTAAATTGAAATGTAGGCCTGTACAACTGTAGCCTGTCAGATTTATGTACACTGGTTTGTGTATTAAAACCGAATAAATAAATATCAGTAAAGCAAATAAAATCTGAGCTGAGCATTCTCACTGAGGATTGACATGTACGCACTTAAATCGCAGTTCTCTGTTGAACTCTCGGTCATTTAACAATGAGTCGTGCCGAAACCATTAAGTTTCGGTGTAACAGTAACATGGTCATTGCTGAAGTATGTTATTATCAATCTGGTGTATAATGTATGATGCAATTTCTATGAGATTAGTTCAGAAATGTGGTAATACGAGGAGATTGATTTTAATTACCATGGCAACGTAAGAGGTTATTCAACTTTGAATAAGAAATGTTAACTTCTGGTGAATAGCCTACGACCTAAACCTTCCAACCGACAGGCATGCTGTGACGAAAGCTTGCTACGAGAAATTAAAGAGGAGAAAACCACGTGTCTGCCACGTGTGGCCAATGTCATCGAGATGCGCAAGAAACTGCAAGCATAGTATCGCCCTTACAAAATGACATCTACTAACATGAGTCTATTCCACTTTTTATTTCTGGTGAAAAAGATCCTTACCACAACAGTGCTACAAAACCATGAATAAAGTCTTTTAGAAAACATGCAAAATGAATATTTTATGCAGTTATTATGTGCATGTAGAAGAGATGAAGCCGAGATATGTACACACAGATGAGATATGAGCCTAGCCTCAATCATGCACAGAATTAGGCAAGAAGCGTCTGGAGACAGATCTATGAACAACGAGGTAAACATTTTCATTGTTAAAATATTTTGCCCCTGCATGTGGTGCTGAATGCTTATAATGCATAAGTATGCATAATGAACCTCAATGAATCGTTAAAACCGACGATATTGTTTAAGCCCACATGAAAAAGTAGACGACGCACACAATTAACTCTATATCATACGATACAGACGTCCCGAAGGAATAGCTGTGCAGCGTGACAAATATTTACAATCACAGCACAAGTGCAGTGCATTAAAGGCCATAATGACTGCGTAATGTTTTGGTAATAACAGAAATGACCTCTGTTAAGGCTTAATTTCCCGCTCGAATCGCCCAAAGCGCCCGGATGTGAATTGCCGTTTGCTTTTCTCTGAATAGGAAGGAGATACCACGCGTTATCGGGATAATGTTCTCAGGAGATACCATCGTTATCGGGATATATTCTTAGAATACACCCCAATAGCAAGTGGTATCTTTCTCTACCCTCCTTACTCCTACCATGCCTCTTTTTCTTGACAATTTTATAGTTGCACCTTTTCACCACGTTAATCCACGCACGGATCGTCGACGATCCATGATCCAAGAAACAGTGAAGAACTAATTTTTGACCTGCCTGTGCACCAACGTGCCTCGTCGTCCTTGGTACGCGCCAGTAATATCTTAGGATTAATCACTGATGAGAATAGAGGGCAAACTTTGAAGGGAAGGAAGAAGGTAGCCCTTATTAGGGCTCCCATGAATCTGCCCGGTGGCATCATCAGCAGGCGCTGTGGGCATGCCAAGCGCAAAGTTGCGACAGAGGGATAGGGCTGAGTTTTTGTTTTTGTTTTTTTTTGTTAATAAAGGCCACCTGACTAGCTACTAAGATAGTCAGGATCACAGTAAAGAAGCGGAGTGCCACAGAATATTATTACTGAGCACTATAAGAGATACAAAACGTGCCTCAACGACCAGGTCAGACTGGCTAGTGTAGCGGTTATGATCAGTGCGGGTTCAAATCTTGCGGGCGGCTTACTGATATGTTAATTTTTTTCTGTAATAAAGCAGATGGAACACTAGTTCTCCATGGCAAAATTCGAAGTCCAGCTTTCTGGTCACCGAAAGTATGTTCTCATACAAGAGACACCCACAGGGATTTAACTAGAAAACTGCAGAAGAAATCCCTGGCAGTGAAAAAAAGAGACATGGTTTAATCTTAACCCATTTAACTAATTAAATTTCATGTTAATAGAAAACACTTTTGCTAAGAATTGTACAGAGACCAATATTATAAATGCAAGCCTCAGATTAACAGGCTTCATTTGCGCGGGTAGGCGAACGCGCGTCAAGGAAAGCTGTTAAGCCAGTCTTATTCCGACCAGGACAGGGTTAACATCAGTGTCCGGTTTCCTCCCTAGTGACCAAACAGAAAAGACTAATATTAAAGGCCAGGAAACTCGGCATGTATGCCTGCAAGAATCATCTTCCTTGTTTTATAATACGTACAAAATCGCGGGAAATTGTGAATGGAGTTCTCAGATCACTAAGATTCAGCGTTTTCAGGTTCAAAATCAACTAGTATGTTTTTTTGTTTGTTTATTTCAGTATTTTCCATTACGAGTAAAAATGATCTGTGAAATTGAATAGCGAGGCAAGGTGTCCAGTGGTACTCACATGAACCCCTCTGAAATTAGGAGACAGTAGGATTTGAACACTGGAGCTTTACGTGCATTCACGTTGACTATATAGGGGTCACACCTCTACACGGAGGGCAAAAATAGGGGTCATGAAGGACCCGCCTCGTGCCCACCGATAACCATATAGCTGGTATTCGCCTAGGTGGCTCAGTCAAGAAATCGATATACCTCATTAACCCCTGTGTTGAAATTGAAAGGGGGTAGTATTTAGGTATTCGGTGGTCAGCTTCTTAAATTCATTGAGCTCAAACAGATATACCAAGGGGGGGGGGGGCATTCGCATCCGTATTTTACTATCACCACCTTTTTCTCACAAAAAAAAACCCAATAAAACACACACACCCGAAAAAAATCTGGGGAATATTTTTTTCGTGACTCGTTTTTCAAAAGTTACCATGTTGTATGGCATATCCCCAGTTAAAATGTGTATCTGTCCAGAATAAACTTTTACATGATTCCTCATAGTGTGTATTTTATGATATGTTTAACCAATGTTGAGGTTTATGGGCTGACACCCGTCTTGAGTCAAGTCAAGTCAAGGGTATATGACTCTTTTGTGTCAGTATTATGCACTGACAACATGAATTTTTCTGATGTTTTGGAGCGCTTTTAGAGTCTGTACGTGCAAAATGTATCAATATGCTGCAGTACCTTGTTTTAAATTGGTTGCACTCTTCAAACAATTCTCCGGTGCCATATTTTAGGCTTGAGTTAACACCTTTCATCGGCGCGCCGAGGGGAGCTGTTGGTCTGGACTAATATTTACTGTGTAATTACAGGCATGCTGCTACTTGAATGAAAGGTCCTTTAACAAGGAACATGAATCTAGCCCCCCTTTTTATTATTCAGGGCAGTTCGTTTCAAGTACATGTAGTTCGACTTTAGTTGCAGCCAGGAGTTGCAGTTGACACTAAAAGGGTTAAGGGGTCATATAGTTGGTCAAGCCTGTTTGCAGCATTTCAAGACTGCACAAACATCACGTATTATTTTGAGTCGGCAGGTGCTAGTAACATCTAAATGCATCAGTTGTGCCTTGACTGTGTTAACTGACCATCAGTTCCATTTGGTGTAGAGGGTATCACATTGTAGGCTGCTACTCAGAGGTCCAATGGTCTCCCGAGGTCACCGGCCCCAGGCACAATTCTTCTTTCCATTAAGGTTCCTTGATAGCAGCCATGATGCAAACTGCATTGTGATCGGAAAACTCAGCTGTTTAGACCTTAGTCCTTGGGGATCTGTTCAGCAAGAGATTTTCGGTATTTCTTTGAGAACCTTCTATTTTTATAACACAGTTGTTTGAGTTTTTTTCCTTTGCTTCAAGATATAAGCCTTTCAAACAGTTAATTATACTATTGACAGTAAGTTGCCAAGGAGACGGGTGTTAATGATGCAAGCAAATAATCTGTTTTGCGCTCAAAATGTTTTCATAACAGCACGGAGGTAAAAGAGGGTCGGTAAGGGATTTCCCGTACTGGCGTACTGGGGCTTTTTATTTACTGTACTGGCGTACTGGAAGCCCTCTTGTTTTACGTACTTCGTACTATACAAAATTTTGAAAGATTTTAATTTTCTGTACTGCGTACTCGAGAAAAATAATAACCTGTACCAGCGTACCGAAACCCCCCTTACCCCCCTTCGTAAAATAGTACCTCCATGATAACAGTAGCCAGCTCCATGTTAAAATGGGTGAGTATGGTGGAGGATATTCAGTGAATTTAGCAAAAAGTGAATATTCTCAACTTTTACTTACATCGCAAGGGATTTACCTGTGGCGCAAACCCTTGTATTGATCTTGAAATGGCATCTCTGTCAAGAAAAGGTTGGAAGATATGGAAGATTTGCATATTTTAATGCCAATTTTTTCGAATGAGGCGATAAATTTCAATTGGGGTATGGCCATGTTTTGGATTATTAGCAAATCTGATTTCCTCAAATAAGTTCTGGACGAAATTTGGGTGAAAACAAATTAAGAATGAATGAAACGAACAGCAAATTTATGTCTTATTTCAAGGCTGGCATAAACTAAAAACCTACGATGAGGAAATTTGTGTCCACAGGCTGTTACTGCAGCGAATCATGCGCGGATGCGACAATTACAACATAGATCTTTAAAAAGTGGGGAATTTATGCACATAGCCAGATTTGAAAAAAAAATAATGCATGGGAATTGAAGTTGAAGAGACAATTTTATCTGTAACAATTTTGGAGACATTCAACTTTTAAACACATCGGCACAAATTGAAATATTACAACTTTTTCTTCATTGTCTATTGGACGTGTATTGCAACGACTCCTCTGCCTTTATTATTTCAACATTTGAATTGCCCGAATGTCTTCCGTTTTTTGAATGGAAATTTTGCAACAGTTCTTTGCAGCTCACTTGGTGTGCTCACAGAAAAACTTATGTGCATTGATTGATGTTGGTATGGCACCTCCACATGTACTAAAGTTGATCATATTCAACATTTTAACTGTACGGCAAGCCGTTTTGACATTTAATCCTATTTGGTGATATCACTAAATCGTTTGCGCTATATCGCCAAACCATGTGGCGATAGATATCTATGAATGTTTAGCAATCTCGCTAAATATTTAGCGAAATCACCAAATATTTAACGATATCGCCAAATGAGTTGGCAACATCGCTGAATGATTTAATGATAGGATTTAACGTTAAAACAGCTTGCCATATTATTGTTCAAGGGTCCCCAATAAAAATTGATTAAAATTGTACGCCTTCATTTGTGATGCACTGGATACGTCTACAGCACAACCCTATGTATTGAAGCTGGAATGGCCTCACTATCTATAATAGTTTTGAAGATATTTAACAATTAAACTTTTCAAGTAGCTCTAATCATGATAAATTATAATTCTATACAGTGTTGCTGAAAATTGAATTCTTGGTGTTATAGTCTCCGAGAAAACTCCGGAAAAACTGACTGTAAAGAAAAGGAAAAAGAACGAAATAAAAAGTAAATAATTCTTCACAAAGCCACATATTTGTGTCGGCACATTGACATAGTACAGATTCAAATAAACATTTCAAGAAAACCGAATGTCTCTGTTTGCGCAGAGAAAAACAAAAACAAACCCCAAAACCCCAAACACACACACACACACACACACACACACACACACACACACACACACACACACACACACACGCACGCACGCACGCACGCACGCACGCACGCAAGCACGCACGCACGCAATCAAAGCACACACACACAGCAGTTATCAGTAGCATGGGAGACACAATTGAAATACAAATACTGATTAACTGTCCGAACATGGATATTATGGACAACAATAGATAAGCTTGGTGTTTTGGGCACCGTGACCCACACATTTGGGCACAAATTTTCCTTGGATGCAAATATTTTCTATTCCTCCTCACTGAGAAATCTTGCAACTGTATCTTACCAGGAAGGTGGGATGATCCACAGCCTCATCTTACCAATGGAGGTTAAAATTGAGTTTGACATTTCTGGGGTAAATCTAGAAGGTCCAGGTGACTCTTAACTTCACGAAAGAAGCAAAGATATTTCAAAGGGATGGTTTGTGAGTCACCAGCTGACATATTGCCCAATCTCCATCCAACTTGCTTTACAGAACACATGCACTACTTAATTTGGAGTAACCGTTTTATTAATTTACAGCACCACCTTCCCTTCTTTTAAGCGAAGCATCACGTATCCTCCTTGTCAGTGCATGCGTGACCTTGTGGAGGAAGCCATCGTTGCAGTGTTGCTCCACTCCTTTCACTCACTGGACCAGCCCTATCAAGTTTCAGTGAGGAAGCACACAATTCTTATGCCTGGTGAATGTTGTGACACTCTACGTCAGACACTTTTGTGGATTGGCCAGGTCTGGCCTCAAGCTTTGTTGCAATTATGCAATGCCAATGGTAATTCTTCATCCGTTTTGAAACGGCGGTTCCTTGGCGGGTTTTTTGCGAGATAGAAGTTCCGTATCTTCAAGAGGAGGCTGGTAATCAGGATACGTGTTTTTGTTTTTTGTACCATTTAAGTTTGCTTCTTCTTGGTTGTCTGTCAGTGTGGGCTTTCTCAGCCAACCGTTGATGCTATTGGCGCGTTGTAGGATAATATCCCGCGTGAGACTCGTATCTAATGACCCATTGCGTGAGTGTCTCCGACCTTATGACAAAAAACAAAGGTTATCATCATTCAAGATTTGCAAAACTGGAAACGTAGTCAGAAACTTTTGTTTGATATGCCCCTTGTAGTAATGATGTCGCAATAGTAATAGAATCTAGATCATGCTTATTATTTTCGTGACTGGAAAGTTTTTACACATGATTATTACCCGGTCGCACCGTTCTCACATTTGAGCCGAGGTCAGCTGAATTTTGAAAGTTTAATGACCCATTATGCATGAATGACTGCATTAACTCGTGTTTTATAGGAGTGATCTTGCACGTCATTAGAACCTATAAAGAGATTACGTCATGAGCACGCCTTTTAAAGAAATATACTGACACCTATATCCTTTTGTCTGAATGATTAGCTCTCGTTTTCAAAGAGTGCGTGGATAGTTTCAACAGCACGATTGCTTGAGGAGTAGATTGACACAAGTTTACGCCAGAAAAAGACACATTATGCTCTCTGAGCTGTCAAGGTTGTCGGAAACAACTTCATTGGACCGCAGAATGGCCTCTCTCGACGAATTACTAGGACATACAGGTCGTGCAGGCTACTAGAACACCTTTCTTGTGGTTTCCTAATGTATCTGAACAAACCAAGAGCAAAATTTCTCCTTGTTTTCTTACATGATATGGTTTGGGAACAGGGATCAGCTATATGGACGTAGCTGTGTCAACGTCCATGTAGCTGTTTGCCATGATCATTCCACAAGGTTCCAGAGCCATTCCATGTTAGTCACCTTCAACCTACTTTTGTTCTACAGGATGGAGTGGAAAACTATGCTAAAGGAGGAGTATCACACACAAGCCACAATTTAATTCAGGACTTTCCCCCACAAGTGGAGCCACTGTGCACAACTGCTTTCTTTGCCCCCAGTCACAAAAGAATCCCCTTTGGGGTGCAAGCCTGCTTGCCTGTATACTTTTAATATGGGCACCTATCCAGGTACAAACCTCAGGTGATGGGAAAATATGAATACATGTTCAGATAGCTTTGAATATGTAAAGAGTGTGGCAACTCAACTGCAACAATGTTTACACAACAGTGAGAAAAGGGAAACTTATTACAGTATATGAGGACAATTTTGGGAAAACAAACCACATTTCCTCAGTGAAATGTTAGCAAGAACCTTGTTCTGAGTTGATCTTTTCAGAGTGTGCACATGCATAAATGTCTGTGAGTGGCCACTGTTGACTATGCTGCTGCATGATAGTGAGCAGACATTCCTCAATGCCAAAATGTACTCAGTGCAGAGGTGTCAAAAAACTATGCAGGTAATTGATTCAAACGTGTCAGAATCACCTCTCCCCACGCATGAAATAAAGACAGCCACACCTTGAAGATGTTAGTTTTATTTCCCTCTCTTTACAGTAGAGCATTCAGCACATGATGTCACAAGGTAATGCTTATAATTCAAGACTTTCCCCCGCAGGTGGACCACTGCGCCCAGTGATTTTCTCACCTCCAATGCCTACAGAAAGCCCCTTTGCCGGGGGTAAGACTATTGATTGTACAGTTTTAACATAGGTACTTGCCACAGAGCAAGGTTTACATGGTAAAATAACATGAATATATCTCAACCGAACAAGTTTAAGTATGGCAAGAAAATGGCCTCTAAACTATTAATGAAACCTTTCGTAAATGTTGACCTTTAGACACTTGGTTAAGACTATTTTATGGCAGTAAAGCTTGCCTAATCAGTGATGTGTCTGCTATAACTGAAACAATGGCGTTTTGCCCTTTGAACACCACACTTGTATGAATGGTTATATCCCACAGAGTCATATGCTGTGGCATCATGAGCACAGACTGCCAAAATGTGCTCAGTTTCAAGGTTTCACAAACTACTCTGCTGATTAACCCCACAGGTGTAAGAAACTAATTGACACCTATGCATGTGTGGGTGGTCAGTACACAGATACGGACTACCATATGCGGGCCTCAATAATCTTGCCTGTCAGAAGTTTCTAACATCTTCAAATTAAAAATGCCTGGTACATTACCCATGTTGACAGGCATACTAATCAAAAAGTTTTACAATCTATGTAAAAGTGTCTATAATTAACCTCAAATTTACTTTAAAGATTGGTACTTTTAACAAGTGTTACCCTATGCCCACAAGTCTTCACCCCAGCGATGCTCTCTCCAGTCAGCTGGAGGTGAGAATAGTCTATTTTCTGGTTCTGTGAAAGGAGTCAATTAAGAGCAGGAAATGGAATACAGCGCTTAGGCGTACTTCAGATACAGGCATTTGCAGTAATTGCCCAAGTATTGAAGATGCTTGCTTTTCATTGAGCTTGATCTCAGGAAAGGGTCTATGAGTGGCCACTTTAAAGCCGTGTTTGCACAAAAGGGATATTGTTGTGCTTCACCGTTTCTATTGTGATAGTGAGTTAAAGATATAAACAAGCTGTGGCGACTAAACTATGTTGCAGAAGTACAGGATTCAACTTAGGTTAAAAAAAAAGTTTTTTTTTAGATGCGAAACACGACTGTTGAGGCTGACAAGAAACACCAAAGTCAGTAACGACTGTGCAGAGAATCAATCCAAGACTTGCCGAGTGCCAAGCTGTGTTTCCGCACTCCTGTGAGACTATGGGTTGCCAGAGGAAACTTACCAAATATCTAATAGTGTATATATATATATATACCTATTGCAGTTTGCTCGGATTTACTTGACTGTGTGACTCTACCTTCAAGGGAATTATACCTGTGATGCTTTCCTGTAAAGTATACAGGGCAAACCAAATTCTTACAACAAAACAGACCAAACTTTTAGATTGTCTTCCGTCTACACTTTGTGATTCTCTGTGTGGACATTGTGATTATCACCTCTGTGACCTTATTTATATCACCTGGTACGTTTCTTTATATTAGTGAAGCCATGGGTTGGATAAGTGTATATTGCAATACTCTATCGTTTACTCTTTTAATTGTTTTTCACAATATATGGTGTATGTAACGCTAAATTTTCCTCTGTTGCCTTTCGATGAAGTATTTTGGAAATTTACACACCCACCTCCCTTTTGCTCTCATTGAAATTACTATTCATCACAACGAAACTTTATTTTACTTTTCTGCTGTCATGTTGTGATTGTCTGCTCACCTTTTCCCAGCGGTTTAAATCTTGATAAGTTGAACTTGCTTGCCAAAGTTCTCCTGAAGGATGGCGTAGTTAAGGTGTAAAGTAAAGGGTTTATGGCACTGTTGATTGGCAGTATGAGGATAGTTAACCATGCGTATATCTCATCTGTGGATATAAAGGAGAACAGGTTTACTTTCACATTCCATAGTCAGTTCAACATGCACACTTCCACTGGACACGGCTTGGAATTTGAAAAGTCATCTACTAAGTCTCAATTTTTTTTGATATAGTAGTTATATTTAATTCATTGCCAAACATTGTTTCATACAATGCGTGATTGTGTGAGACAAACCTACGTCACATGCGTCTTTTCTTTTGCTATGTGTGTGTAAGCATAATAGTCGTTTTCTTTTCTCTGTATATATATATATATATATATATATATATATATATATATATATATATATATATATATATATATATATATATATATATATATATACTACTCCTCAAAATTTGATAGGGGTCACTTTTTGCCAGGAGAATACCAGATTTATTTTTGATATCAAAATGTTATAACTATTGTATTATGTAAGATCCAACTGTTGTCTGTGAATCTTGCCCTTTGATTGTCTGTGTGCATTGAAGGGTGACCCACAGTAACCTGTCCCCATAACCAGATCGCAATGAGCATTCCCCTAGCACATTGACACCTCTTTGAGCTGATTAGTACTGACTGCTGTGGCTTGAATTTGTTAACTCAAGTGAAAGAAACTTCAGTCAATGTGAATGGAAGTCTGAAGGCATGCGTTGCAGGCAAAATCACAGCATAGAGACCCTTTCAAGGGTATTGGCATGTTGCAAGGTGGGCTATCACAGAGGAGGGTTGCTGAAGCAACAGGTTTCAGTCAAAGTGTGATATCCCATGCATGGATACGGTTTCAACAGTATGGGAGTGCAAAGAGGAGGCATGGGAGTGGACGAGCAAAAAAGGCAACTGCTGCACAGGATCGGTACATCGTAACTTCCTCTGGCAGAAATCGTACTGCCACTGCATCCTCACTCAATAGACAACTGCGAAATGCTAGAGGTGTCATTGTATCCACACAAACTGTGAAGAATAGGCTTCATGCAGCTGGACTGCAAGCTGGGAAACCTGTTGTAAGAGTTCCTCTGAAGAATACACACAAAATCCACAGGCTGGAATGGGCAAATGATCATGTCCAGTGGTCTCAAAAGGACTGGAGTAATG